>JAPWDM010000009.1:600000-1087500 GCA_035578155.1 Brachynemurus nebulosus | reverse complement strand
CTTAAAAACCATTAAAAATTTTTTTATCATAGAAAGTTGACTATAGTTAATGTTTAAGTTTCTTACTGTCTCTTAATTTTGATTCACATTATGCATTTTAATGGCCATTTTTTTTAAAAACCGCATAAAAAATTTCACAAAAAAGGTTTTGCTGCACTTTTAAATAGTAGCGGAATCAAAATTTAAAATTTAACATTTTTCGCGGGATTAGGAATGGTTGGAAACGGCAAATCAATTTCGAAAGTGGGGCTGGAACGGGAAAAAAATTTACACCCGACGCGACATTTCTGTTTTCGAGTATCTGTTGAAACTATCTTATATCATTTGTCAACATAATGTGTGTTTTAATTTGCAAATAGAATAATGCGAATGTGAGTACGGAAAATTGATGTAAATGTTCCGATGCGAATTCGCACATCTGCAACAAGCCTGATTTTTGTGTAAGTACAGTACTGTACCATATTGGAATAATAATTAAATCTTCAAAGATTTCATATTGTTTATTGATTTTGAAAATGGTAATAAGATCAATTAAATGCCAGTCCGCCTTGTTGCCGTAACAGTAACAACCTTATTGAATTGCACTGAAAATAATTACATTATATATTAGACAAAAAAATAATAGTTCTGGCGCCTTACCACTTGATTACTAATATGAGTAATATACATTATACCAATGAGTAATATTTTAATATTAGTTTTATTTCAAAATTATGATCATTTAGCGCCGTCGAGGACTCTCAATGGAGTTCAATAATCTAATGTAACACAAATCAATTGTTTGTTTTATGATATTAGATGAAAATTTTAAAATTACTTTTCAAAACATACTGAGTGGGTCTATTTTATTTTATTAAGATTAACATTTGTAGAAAGTTAGTCAAAAACGCCATTTTGTATTGCGAAAATCTCTTTTTGTATGCGATAACGTTTAGAAATTTGATCCAGAAATGTGATTTATACTCCAGTAAGTACCGTAAAATGGGATGAACAAAGACATTTTTAACCTTTGAACCTATATAGAACAGACTATGTAATTTTGATTTCGGTAGCATGTTCTCTATTTTTACTGTTTTGAAAATCCATTTCCTTTTTTTAACCGGAAAATGTTTGTACAAGGTTGTGAAATTTTCTTTTTGCTAAATAATTTTAGTTGATAAATTTGTTATACCCATCCCTCGTACGCCGTTCCTATTGGTTCCTATCCACCCCTGCTATCGTCTCTTTTCACCCCTATTTGTCTCTATTCACTTCAATGATGTTCCAATTTGACGTAGATTATTAATCAAGACAAATATATCGAAAATAAAAATACATAATTTATGATTAGAATGAAACATTAAACCTTTGACATTTAAATTAATAATTTCATAGTCTAGAATGGGTTGAATAAATTTAATTTTTGTAAGATGAGAAATTTTTTCCCTCCGAAAAGATTTCTGAATAATTTTGGTTCCGTGTTTCGTTGGCGTCGATAAAACCTTCCAGCACTTAATTACGGAATTATTATTCGAATTTGATGAAATTTTCAGAGGTTACGGGACAGAGGAACTTTAGATGGTGCTCAGTGGATCCTTTTTCTGAGACAGCTTATACACTAAAAACAATTGACACCAAACTATTTATTGTAAATAGAAGCAATATATTAATAGACTTCAGTTAATTCTTTTCTTTTTATTGAATTTAATGTTATAGACCAAGTTTGTATGGCTTCGTGTTTTGAACGATTTGAACTAAGAATTTTATACATTTAACCTTTAATTAATTTGTTGACAGTCTTTAGTTGTAATTGATTAAGTTTTGAAAATAAATAAGACATCACATGTTCAATTTTCTAGTTATGAATTAGGTATTTTTTAAATTTGATTATTAAAAATTTACTACCATTCAAAAAATATTCAGTAACAGAATGATCTTTGGTCAGTGGCACAGTTTTAGTTTTGTAATCAAGTTTTCGTCCGTTAAACTATGAATTTTATAACCTTAAAAGGGTTGAGTGTTCAACCTTAAAAGGGTTGAGTCGAATTTTCATTAAATGGACATTCTTTGGGTTTACTAATAGAACTTTAGAAAATATAGTTTAATCTACAGACCAGTGAACACTATTATATTATACTACTAGAGACAAAGCGTAAAACCAGTTTGTAGGCATTTTTGTTGAAGCGGGTAACAGAGTGAGACAGGTGAGATTTAAGGAATATCATATATAGCTGAACTCTTTTTTATGCGGTCCTTTTTTATGCGTTTTTTTCTGCGATTTTTTTTTATGCGTTTTTTTATACGGTTTGTAAAAAATGGCCATTAAAATGCATAATGTGAATCAAAATCACGAGACAGTAAGAAACTTAAACAATCACTATAATAACTTTCTTTGATAAAAATACTTTTTAATGGCTTTTAAGCATTTAATCAATACATTGCATAAGAACATCAGTTATTGCATCATTTAATTTTGTTACACATGTATTTTTCAAAATTTTCATAATATTATAAAATTGAAATAAAATGTTTTTACGTGTAAATTAATGCTTTATCTTGTTTATAGAAGCAACTTCTAAGGAAATTTTTAAGTTTTGAGCGTTTTGAGTGATGTTTTTTCGATGATGATTTTTTGCAATCTGGGTCGAACAATACTTTTTATAGCTATTTATGATATTTTTGAATATAGTTTTTTTGTACGTTTTTTTTATGCGGTCCCCTCCACCGCACAAAAAAAGGAGCAACTGTATATTTTGACAATAATTATTTGAAAACGTTACTATGGATACCATCGGTTATTGCATTGATTACTATATTACAGAATACTATTAGGTCGTATTCTGGTCGTATCTGGCTACCTCAGTTATACATTGATATAATTAATTTATATGTATAATATAATATATAATAGTATGTTTATTGGTCTGTGGTTCAATCTCATTTTGAGGTAGGATAAAAGCCCCCTTTGTGGAACGGTATCTAATTATGAACATTTACATATTAATGAAGATATTTCTGAAAGAAACGTCTGATAACAAAAACAGTACCTAAGTTTTTGTAATGGTAGTGTACAAAAATTTAAGAATGTCATTCATATTGTATGTCTTTATTAGTAAATTAAACAAATATTGACTTTTTGATACCTATTTTAAAATTTTATTAATAATATGTAATATTACAATATTACAATGAAATATTAGTATATTACAAATCAAAAATACTTATTAACTTACGTAATAAAATTTTTATATAAAGACCAATTATTTTGAATCAGCAAATTCCAGAATGTGTCTGACAACAGCCTGGTACCACATTACACCGATATTCCGTTAACCGTACGACAATACATAAACGTGGTACCCTTAACGAAAATCATATACAGGATGTTTCTCTAGACAATTTATTTTTTAATAAAAATTAAAATATTTTTATAAAAATAAATTTTTAAGTAATATTTTCTAGCTACATAATATTTATTTCTAATTGTAAGCTTGGTAATTATAATATATATGTGTATTAATAATTTTTATTATTACTATTATCATATATTTATGTTAACTTTTAAAATAATCGCCTGTATATGTTAAAAATTTAAGATTTGTTTACATAAAAATGTTTGTTTACAATAAAAATTTTGTCACGTAGACTGTGTATGTATATACAAACACACACAAACGGTACGCATAATGGTAGTACGGATAATGAAATGACGCGGTATTCATTGTTTACTTTGTTTTTGTTATTGACTTATTGAAATTATAAAATCTATAGTAAATTATTTAAGGGGTTAAGTTACAGATAGTAACCAATCTAAAAAACTGGATGAATTTCTAGAAATAATTGCGATAAAATGATCGATAAAAGTTGTAATTTTTATACATATCAACGAATATAAAACTAAATATTTAATATTTAAAATACCCCTGTCGCAGCATCCTGCGTAACAGCGAATTTCCGTTTATAAAAGTTTTTCTTGGAAACTAGTTGTCATAGAATAATAGTTTAAAGACCTTTTTTATGTGATTTTTTCTCATCTTTTCAATGATGTAAAAAAATTTCACAAAAGTTTTTGAATAAGGAGAAATTTTGACAAAAAACTAATTTTTTTCACCAAAAATTGCCGGAAAAACCATGTTACGGGCATCGGAAGTGTCTGGTTAACGAACTCGTTCAACGGTTTGGGACTTCCAATATTTTCACCAAATTTTATAAACGTAAGACATTTCGTTCGAGAGTTATCGCGCGGACACACACACACATATATATATATATATATATATATATATATATATATATATATATATATAAATTTTAGTGAATATTATTTTCGGTTTCTAGGGACTTCAAAACAAATTTTTGCCATAGTCCCGGGCTCAAGTCGCGTCATGACAGTGGCTGTAATAGCTGAATTCCATTCTGGAAATTCGCTAAAAACGGCAATTTCTCAATAAGTGTGCCCACAAAAAATTGTAAAAATTTCTAGTCTCATATATTAAACATGACTCAGAACGAACGAAAATGCGCATAAAAATTGGAGCTCACTTTTGATTTTCGTAAAATTCGTAAAAATTAATCCGTAAAAAAATTAGATATTATCATTCAAATAATAATTGATGTTTCTTACATACAAAAAATGTTATAGTTTTATTTTAATAATTCCGTATCCCACTGTCTTCTCTACATCGCTGTTATTCTGAATAAATTACAGAAAAAAAAACTTAAAAACAATGTTAAAAAAAATTCAAAAAAACAAAAAAATATATTTTAATGTCACATTTAAACGTTTACGACATAAATATCCGTAACGTTTGTAAAATTTATGTACATCAAACGATAGACATAACAACAGTAATAAAATTTTTCGTTCTCATGGAATATCGGTGGTGACCTCTGGGTGAGCTCTTTTAATTCTTTCATGTGTGTATGTTAGTTAATACAATACGCTACGTTATGCAGTTTGTTCATATTATGTATTATATAGTCTCCACTAACGATGGGACAATTCAAATTAAAAATAATTGATAAATCGATTTTTTAAATGATCGATAACATTCGATTATGGAAATAATTCGAATTATAGTGTAGATTAATTAATTAACGACTGTACTGGAAAAAGATAAATTTGGATAATGAGACTAATTGTATGTATTGTTATGTACTTCTTCTTGAATGTTAGTCCCAACTACACCTGTACGAAATATGAAAGTGAGAGAAACAATTTTTTTCGCACTTGTACACGCAATTATGTATCATTGAAGAATACGATTATGCCCATCACTAGTCTTCTCCACGTCTTCGTCCGGGTATATGAAATGTATGGATTTATGGAACTTATGGAAGTACATATAATATGTAGGTAATGTTACTAATGTTTTATACTGACTGAATAGCGTATACAAAGGTTATTTCACAGAGGTCGGAGGTTACAGAAAAAAATAATCAAGATTGTACGTTTTCATATGTTTTTAAATATATGTATGTATATAGGTACACATATTGTACAGTGCAGAGAAAAATATTCGATTATGTAAGTTTTTTTAGTGAATAAGGTCGAGGTTTTTTGACGTGATATATGATTTTAGCGAATTTAATAGAAATTTGTTTTGAGATCCGTAGAAATCGAAAATAATATTCACTAAAATTTATATATATATATATATATATATATATATATATATATATATATATATATATATATATATATATATATATATATATGTGTGTGTGTGTCCACACGATAACTCTCGAACGAAATGTCCTATTTTTACGAAATTTGGTGAAAATGTTGGATGTCCCAAACCGTTGAACAAGTTCGTTAGCCAGCCATGTCCGATGCCTGGAACATGGATTTTTGGTCATTTTTCGTGAAAAAAATTAGTTTTTTGCCAAAATTTTCCCAAGTTCCCAAAACTTTTTGCGACATTTTTTTACATCATTAGAAAGAGAAGGAAAAATCACGTAAAAAAGGTCTTTAGACCATCGTTCTATGTAAACTAGTTTCCGAGAAAAACGAATTTGTATAAACGGAAATTCGCTACGTTATGCAAGAGATGCTGCGACAGGGGTATTTTAATATGTGATAACAACTGTTAAGAAATGATAGAATGTCGAAATTGGTAGCGAATTGTAAGTTTTCCAAGTCATTCTTTCCATTTGTGCCAAAATTAGACTAAAAACTTTTGTCTAAATTAGTTATATTTCTAAAAATAATTACATTTTGATAATAAAAAAAAGGAAAAGCTTACAACCAAATTATCCTAAGGACCTAAGCCAACCAATCACGCCAATTCAGATCACTTCCATAAAGATTGATTTGAGACAAAAAAATTTTTTAGTTGCATGACGTCATCAAGGTTATTAAAATTAGACATGTTGAATCGCTAGAATGAAATACCGGTTAAATTACTTATATTTGTAAAAAGAATTTCGTCATTTTAATAGCAAAAATGGAAAATTTCAGCCCCAAATTACTCTAACTCAATCAATCACCCTAATTCAATTCATCCATAACGCCTGATTTGAGATAAAAGAAATTTTTTATGTTAATGACATTAGGTTTAATAAAATATTTGAAGGCTTTAAAAGAATGATTAAACTAGAAGTAAATTATAGGTTTCTGAAGACTTGTTTTTTCATTTTCACCAAAAATGAGAAATGTTAGACCACTAGAAACAAGGCTTCTTTTCGGTGTGCTTCCTCTTTTAGTTTGAGAAATTCTTCAGACTACATACCTAATTCTTTTTATTCAAACTCAAAATCAACAATAGCAATATCTTCTTAATCTACTTAATAAATTTCTAACACTGACTGACTGACAGACAACGCACAGCCTAAACCGTTAGGTTTAGAAGAGTGAAATTTTGCATAGGAGTTCCTTATGTAACGTAAATGAGCACTAAGAAAGGATTTTTGAAAATTCGTCCCCTAAGTGGGTTTATTAGGAGATGAAAATTTGTATGAAAATTCGTTATTTTTGAAGTTAGTGGTATATAATAGTATTTTACAATATAAGTTCGGTAAGTTGCTTTTACTGATCGAGAAAATGTTGCGAAAACGAGACCCGCAGGGTCGAGTTTTTGCAATTTTCGAGATCAGTAAATGCACTTAACGCATCGTGTATTGTATAATATTTTTTGCACGATCGATTTAAAGTAATTAAAGATTAAAAATGTGTTAAATAAAAAATAAAATTCAGATAATATAGATGAAATTTATATTTCTATGTTATGACATAGAATGCCATGAATAAATATTATAAATATTCATAACAACTAATATGAATCTTTGTAGTGACAATTGACAACTATATTTGTAAATACAAAATTAAGTGTCAATGTTTCACTGGCGTGAATATTTTTTTTGAATTTTCTGTTAAAAAAAATTGAGGAAAATAGTTTGTTAAACTATATTATTAGTGAGAATAATGAAATTGATGAAGCATCTTATTTTTGACTGCAAATTTATTCTCGTAAAATGAAAGGAAGATTATGAAAGCCACAGAAAATCTTTTGAAATGTCACTAAAACGACCTTTTGAAATGTCAATAAAATAAGAAGACTGATGCCAACAATAATAATTATAATGTGCAAACTAGTGAAAATTTTCATATTATTAATGGATTTATTTTCCTAATTGTTCAAATTGTACTTTTAATTTCAATATAAATAAATAAATACAATCATTTTTGAGCTAAGTTAACTTACCACACTCCTATTTACTTACCACGCATCTATTTCACTTACCGCACTGTTATTTTTTGGTTTCCATGGATATAAACAAACGTTCGGGAAATGTAACTTACCAGCATTGTCAACAGCATCGGTAAATGCATGAAAATACACGATCGTGCAAAAAAATATGTTACTATGGCTATTAAAATAAATATTATTGAATAAATTTTTAACACTGACTGACAGATAACGCACAGCTTAAACTGTTGGCTTTAGAAGCACGAAATGTAGCACAGGAGATATGAAAATTGTAGTTTAGGCTTCTATTTACAAATAAAAGTCAGTTGCATAAACGTTTCTGGAAATTTATGAAAGTTCGTATGGGAAGTTCGTCATTTTTGAAATTAGAAACGTGAAAATTGGTATTTAGGCTTTTGAAAAACATTGAAAGTGAGTAGTGAATACCTAATCAAAAGATGTTGCCGATGGGAAATTCCATCTGGTATACGTCTACTATCAAATAAATTGTAAACAGCAGTATTATTTAGGAAGTTACACATGTATTCATCAATTGAACAAATATTTTACAATTTTCATACAAAAATTTGATACATTTTCCTTGAAACAAAATTATCCTCTAAATTAGTTTCATTTATGTTTCATTAACACATCCTTTTTATCAATAAATTGTGTTTACTGGCGTAAATAACAAAATAGCAAAAAAAAAAATGAACAAAATTGTTGATAGGAAATTGAAATTGAAATGTTACGACCTTGAATTGACCATAAAAAGGTAAATAGGTCGATTAAAAATTTTTAATGATAGTTGTATGATGGAATGTCATTCACTATAAATGACAATCACCGATGTTGCTATTTTATTAAAACACATCATATCTACCTAATTGGGGTTATCTATATGCAAGAGTACAAAAGACGATGAATATTTTAAAACAAAAAAAAATAAGTAGTTATTTTAAACGACTAATTTGTTCCGTCTTTTCATTGAATTGAATGAACATTGTTTTTAGAGAAGGTGTCAAGTCAATTTGTGTGTTCTTTTGTTCAAACAATTGATAAACAGATGCGCACGCATGCTGTTCTTACACAGAATACAAACAAAAGAATAAGAATTTTGTTTTTAATAAGTGAAATTGATCGATAGGTTATAATCAATATTTTTGCTTCTTTTGATTAATCGATACTTTTGATTGTGCAGAATTCGAATGAAAGCAGTGAATTAATTGGAGATTGTAAACTTGTAGTTTATTTATAATTTCTTTTAAATTAAGATTTATTAATTTTTCAATTTCAAATATAATCGAGTGCTTCTGAAACATTACTACGTATGACAAAGTTTTGTTTGCATTCATATGTTCACTTATCGTTCAGCTAAGCTAAAATTTTAAGCACTCGACCTCCTTGGTGAGCATGACCAAAAACCACATGTAAATTAAAAATCACAAAGTGATTGAAAAAATTATCTGGATCGACCGGGAATCGAACCCACGGTCTCCCGGTAACTAGCCAGGTGTGTTCGCCATTACACCAACGAACTTGTGCTCGACAGCTGCCCGATATAGACAATCATTCAATCACCTATGTGTATTGGTACTCTCTCTAAATGCGAGAAACAGTTACAATTTTTTAATTTCAAATATAATCGAATAGCATAAAAGGCACGTTTATATTAAACGGTAACACTTAAAATACAAATACTATTAATTAACTTTTTGGATTTAGTAGTTTTGTGTAAAATATACAGTCTAAAAATTTTCAAAAATACGAAAGTAATATAATTCAATTTCACAAATTAAATTCGCCACTGGCATTAACAATTAATTTAGTAGTTATGCATCAACTAATTTGTATCCTGTAAATTTTTTTAACACATTGAAGTGCATTCGAAAAACTAATAGCAACAGAATTCGGAAGTTTGCAATAAAAACATTTTTAAATCACTTCCGAACGGAATATGTGTTGTTTGTTTTCAGCTTGTTATTCGTTTTTTGAATGCAACAATAAAAAAAACTAATAAAAATTACCCGTTTCTATTTAAATTAGTAAATAGGAAACGATTCACTTTCTAGTTGTTAGAAAAAAAAAAGAATACCTCATCATCTTCTGTTTAAACACACTTTTTATTAAGTGCGTACAGTGGTGTCCATAAAATATTGCCACACCATACAAATTAAACTTGTCCACTGAAAATTTTCTTTCTACAGCCCCGACTTCTGAGAGGAACCGTGCCGATAAGCCTTTGAAGAGAAACTACAGAAAATTTTCACTAGCATAGTCGGCCGAGGGATTCTAACTCTCGATCTACCAGTCCAAAGTGTCAATGCTTTAGGACGCTCGGCCACTCAGCAGGTTGTATTGCTGGAATCAGGGTTGCCGTTTTTGTGCAAAATAAAATCGGGATTTACCAGGAAATTTTTTAAACTGACGAGCCAAAAAAAGTTTGAAATTCCCGTGACTTTGTAACATCAATCCTTTACTTTTTGCCTAAAAATATCCTTGTCTAGCTAAAAACGGAATTTTTTACTGAACTTAAATCTTCGTCTAAATTAAACGAATGAATACAGATTGACATTTTGACAAAAAAAAAATCGGGATAAAACCGGTATGTATAATGTCGGGACGCGGGACTTCACCAACGAAATCAGGACTGTCCCGACGGAATCGGGACGGGTGGTAATCCTGATTGGAATAGTATCTGATAGGTCGTGTAATATGAAATGTCTTTTTTTCGACCAATCAGTCCCTTCAGTTTAGAACAACCATAAAAATGTTTAAGAATTATTAAAAATCACAAAGTGATTGAAAAAATTATCCGGATCGGCCGGGAATCGAACCCAGGATCTTCTGGTAACTAGCCAGACGTGCTAACCTCTACACCAACGATCCCATGCTCGGTAAGCGGCCAAGCCGGACACCCATTCAATCACCTATGTGTATTAGTACACTCTCTGATTCGAGAAACAGTTACTCCCATGGTCGGTAAGCAGCCAAGCTTGGGTTCGATTCCCAGCCGATCCGGATAATTTTTTCAATCACTTTGTGATTTTTAATTTACATGTGGTTTTTGGTCATACTATACCAAAGAAATCGAGTGCTTAAAGTTTCAGTTTAGCTGAACGATTAGTGAACATATCAATACTGCGTGTGTTGAAATGCAGACAAAAGTTTGTCATACGTAGTAGTGTCTCACAAGCACTCGATAATATTTGAAAAAAAAAAAGTTTAAGAATTATTTTTCAAAAAATGTTTATGTAGAATTCTTGTATTTTGGAACATTTCCCTGTATGGGAATAAATATTTGTCGTGTAGAGAAAAAGTAAACTTTTGGATAATCGCCATCAAAATTGAGATGCACTGTGAGATGAAGTGGATAAGGTATGCAGTTATATTTTCTAGTGGATAAGTCATGCTGTTCAGTTATAGTTATATTTTCTTATTTAGAAGAAGGGGAAAAATTTTTTTTGGAAAAAATCAATATTTGGCTGTTTATGGGTAGCAAATACGCTTAAGAATTATTTTCAAAACAATTCCTTCAAATTTATAATACTGAAATGCCAAGTATTTTAATACTTTTTCCCACTCCTGTACATCCATAATATACGTTGTCTTGTTATGTGAAAAAAATAAAAATGCATTTTTTAATTTCTATCTTCATAATAGGTACACAAATGACAAATAAATATAATAAAGAAATGTAAGTGTATGAACGCACTTTCTACGTCAATTTTCTTTTCTTTGTCCATATATGATTGACGCATAGATTAGCTTTTTATTTTTTTTTTTTTTTAAAACTGGGTAATCTAGTGTTTTCCTTTTTAACGAATTTTCGAATCGAAAATTCAGCTATTACGGCCACTGTCATGACACGACTTGAGCCCGGGACTATGACAGAAATTTGTTTTGACGTCTCTAGAAGTCGAAAACGACTCGCTAAAATTTATATATAGATAAATATATATGTATTTATATATCAGCATGATAACTCTTGAACGAAACATTTTGTTTTTATGAAATTTGGTGGAAATATTGGAAGTCCAAAAATCTTGGATGAGTTCTTCCCATCAGACACGTCCGATGCCTGAAACATGGTTTTTTGGGCATTTTTCGTGAATAAAATTAGTTCATTGTCAAGTAAGTTGAAAAGTTTTTGTCACATTTTTTTACACCAGTAAAAAGGTTTTTGATCTATTACCATCCTGTGTAAACTGATTTTCGAGAAAAACGAATTTTTATAAACAGAACTTCGCTATGTTATGCAGGATGCTGCGACAGGGGTATCTTTTATTTAGTGCACTTTTTGACGAATAAAGTAATAAAAGTCTAAACAAAGAAATAAAGACCTTGCCCATGGCTGTTCAAAAAAAATTTCTACAAAAATATTTTTTAATGCGTCTCATTAATTGCTTTCTAAACCAAAAACAAATAAAAAAAATATTGAATGGTTGGTTTGATTGGGTTTTTTTTTAACCGGTTAAACACTTTTTTCTATGTTTATTCACTTCTCGTCACATGTTAATTATTTTTTAATTAAGACCATATTTTATTAACTGAATAAACTAGCTGTACTGTTAGCTAACTAATCATGTGTATGTATATTTGTTGTAATTTGCCTAGTAGCGAAAAAAAGACACCGTTTAAATACTTTCTAACAGGTGCAAAAGGTGAAATTTTTTATCAAATTTATCTGGGCTATGATTTCACTAAACATAAAAATCCTAAGCAACACAAAACGACTTGAATCTGTTATCAAATTTTAAGGCGGTTTGATTACTACGAAAAAAAAAAAATGATGAAAATCAGTTAAAATCAACCCAGTTAGACAGATTTTCGAATAAAATAAATTCTGTTTAAGTTTCGTGTTGATTAGAATGTGTATTGTTAAGAAAAATGTATTATAATACAGGTGAGTTTTTGAAAGAAAATCAAAAAATTTTTCAGATAGAACCTATAGCCAGGACCAGATTATATAATTAGACCCGATTTTTTGAAGGCCCCAGTCAAACTATATCTATTTTGAATATGAATGTAAGTTTGATAGCGTATAAGTTTGATAGGTTTCTTTTTTGCTCTTGTTGCTTTTTTTTGAGCACTTGTACCCGTCATTGGATTTTAGAAGGAAAGACAATTGCAAAGTGGCAAGTCTGGGGTCCGATAAGAAAATGTCTAGGACCCCCAAGTAAATTTTTAACATTTACTGAAGTAAAAATATAAAAAAATACCCCTGTCGCAGCATCCTGCATAACATAGCGAATTTCCATTTACAAAAGTACGTTTTTCTCGGAAACTAGTTGATATAGAGTAATTGTAAATAAAAAAACCTTCTTTATGTGAATTTTCCGCCTCATTCCGCCAAATCTTTTTCACGAAAAATGTCCAAAACACCGTAAACGTTTTCACGAAATTTCACACTTAGTAAACATATATATATATATATATATATATATATATATATATATATATATATATATATATATATATATATATATATATATATATATATATATATATATATATATAAATGTGTCCGCACGATAACTCAAGAACGAAACATCTTATTTTTAAGAAATTTCGTGAAAACGTTTACAGTGTTTTGGACATTTTTCGTGAAAAAGATTTGGCGGAATGAGGCGGAAAATTCACATAAAGAAGATTTTTTTTATTTACAATTACTCTATATCAACTAGTTTCCGAGAAAAACGTACTTTTGTAAATGGAAATTCGCTATGTTATGCAGGATGCTGCGACAGGGGTATTTTAGTTTCAGAATAAATCAATTTGGCACCAACAAACTCAAAAAATCATTTTATTTAAAAGCAATATTTTAAACAAATATGAGTCTCCACCCACCGCCGGAGGTTTCTAGAACCGCCCCGGTAGTGGATGGTGGGTCCAGAACTTGTTTTCTTATTTTCTCAAAAACTAGCTAACCTAGAATAATAGTTCAAAAACCTTTTTTATGTGATTTTTTTCCGTCTTTGCAATGGTGTAAAAAAATGTAGCGAAAACTCTTAAATTATAGCAAATTTTGGCAAAAAACTAATTTTTTGCAAGAACAAAAACCATGTTCCTGGCATCCGACGTGCTTGGCTGAAGAACTCATCCAAGATTTTTGGACTTTCAACGTTGTCACCAAATTTCGTAAAGCTAGCAGTTTTTCCTGAAGAGCTATCGTGCTGATACATATATACATACATAAACCGATACATACATACATACATACATATATATATATATATATATATATATATATATATATATATATATATATATATATATATATATATATATATATATATATATATATAAATTTTAGTGAATATTATTTTTGGGTTCTAGGGGCCTCAAAACAAATTTTTGCAATAGTCGCGGGCTGAACTTCCACCATGAGCAAGGCTGGAATAGCGAGTTTCCATTCTGGAAATTCGCTAAAAAAAACGTAAATAATTTTCAATGAATTAATAAATATGAGTTAATTTAAATGCTCATTTTTTAAATTTATTGATTTTTTTGCGAAAAAAAAATTAAAATCATTAAAAGTTGAAGCATGACATCTATATTTTAAAAGATAAATTACCTGTTGAACTGTCTATTAATTGCTGGTTTGTTTCTTGGATATAAAAAACTACTCTGATTGAACCTAACCTGTACAGACGCATATTTGTTTGCCGTAAAATTAATAAAAGTAAGAATATACATAGTTTAAAGTATTAAATATATTGGATCATGTCATAGAGGTAAAAATTATTTTTATAATCGGGCACTAAAAATAATTTTATATCGATGTAGATTGTAATTTTACCGTAATACAGTGTAAACTCTATATAACGAACTTCTATTTAACGAAAAACTCCTTAAAACGTAGAAATTACAAAGGTTTCTTTGGTTTACATTATCATTCGTATATTGAAACACTCTTTATAACGTAATAGCCACTCTCAATAGCGAAAAATACGTCATTTTTTAAGCCAAAAAAAAATTTCTTTCACTGATTTTCAAACAAAATATTGATACAGAGTCGTAAATATTTCGTACGCACAAACGGATTCTTAGAAATCCACTTATTTGTTTGTTGTAATTGTCTAGCACATGTTTTTGCCTACTGTACTTCCGTACTATTGTCTTATTGCTGTCTTTACGTTATCATATTCTTAGTTGCTTTCAAACTTTTTAACTGTAAACATGGCGAGTAAAAGAAAGAGTTTGTGTATTGACGAAAAAGTGTCATTTAATTCAGTCAAAATTAAAATCACTTACTAAATTCGTAAGTTGTATTCGTAAAATTATATTGTTTTCTTTTACTCTCCATATAACGAAAACTCTTTATAACGTAATAAAATACCTGGTGCCTTCAATTTCGTTATATGGAGTTTACACTGTATTTTGAAATTTTGATTTCCACCATCCAGTTAGCTAATTGTAAGTATAAAATGTAAAAAATTATAATAATTTATTGATAATAATTAATGAATAGATATAAAATTGTAATCAAATTGCAAACAGTGCAAGTTAATGCATTAAAAACAGCTACATATAAACAGCTACTAGTTTAACTGTGTTATATATAACTGGTTGATTGTGTACCGTTTTAAAAGTCTCATGATTTAAATAATGGCCTATATTTTATGGTAAATCTTTAACGTCGGTTCATTCAATTAGAATCTTATTCACGTATAAATGTTTAGTTATATGACTGTAGTAGTAGTATATTATTATATACATAGGTGATGATCCGTTATATTGGCATATGTTTTTGCACATTGCATTTGCAATTTGCACGTAACTATGTGTAGTTTAAAAGTTCACGGAAAATATATATTTAATGAATTTAAATTTATTAAGAAAAGATTTGAATTTACAAAATGGATACAAATAGGTTATAGCTGGTTCACACCGAAGTGGTAAATAGTAAGTAGAACGTATAAGTAGGTACTAATTACTAACAAGTAAAGGGCCCGAGGCCGGACCTATCGATTTTGATGAAACTTAGATATGTTGTAGAACACTAAAAAATAAGCGATACGTATTTTTTTTATCGGCGGAAAAACGGTTTGAAGGGGTGAAATCGCCCTCCAAAAATTGAAGTAAAAATTTAATTTTTTAAATATCTCGAAAACGGTAAGAGATAGAGCAAAAGTTAAAATTGGCGATATTGCTCTTTTTTAAAGAGCTATCTATTGATATTAAATTTGTTCAAATTACATCAACAGGGGTGGTTGGAGGTTAAAATTTAGGGGTTAATTTTGCAAAAAGGCGGTAAAAATTAAACAATATAAAAATTTTGTTTACAGATTTGAAATCTACGTCAAAAAATCTAATTGACCTGTTTTCGCTCAATGTCCTAATATTAAGTCTAGGGGTAGCTAACTAGGGGGTGACTGTGTCGAATAGTCGTACTACTTGGGTAGTTCAAGAAGTTTTTCTTCATGGAAAACAGTTTAAGACATTTAGAATAACGTAAAAATGAAATTTTCGATTTCAAAATTCAGTTTGATCAACATTGGAGAGGGTGTGAGTCACCCTCTTAAATTACATACTAGTTAATATACACTCATTTTTAATATTAACACACTGACAGTGGGTAATAATCTCACAATAAGTGGTTCTGAAGTTGGACTGTCGTATGTAAGGTTTTTATTAGGGTAGTTACTAGGTACTGTTTCGGTGGGAATGGGCTATTAGACAGTATTTAGAAGATTGTACATAGGAAAACTATCAATATTGTTGTTTGTTTAGTCAGTATTAAAACCTTTCTGTCCTACCATACATATGTGTGTGTGATGCTACTACGGACGGGTATTGGTCGGTAACACTTGCTCTGTGTGACGATTTCTTTAAACGTGATAGACAGATAATTTTTAATTGTTTGATTTTGTGGCTATTGTGTTTATTGTTATTATGTTTAATTTTATTAAAAATGTGTGTGCTCGTACAATTTGAAATTGAAGATGGGTATGTTTCGTTATGAAGGCTAAAGTTGAATTATTGTTTTGACTGAGACGAAAATAAATCTTGAAGAAGTTTTGGAGAGAATTTATTTCAAGCAGTTTTACTTTACAAAAGATTACATTTTCTTTGATCAAATATTTGAAGCGCCTCTTAAAGATTCTATAAATATCTAGCCAATGTTTTAAACGTTATTAAGTGATTCGGTGACCTTTTTTAAATATAAAATCCTCTTTTAATAATATATTTAAAATAAAATATCCTCGATTTAAACAAAAATATCTTAAAAAACATTAAAAATTTTTTGCAAAAAAACGTATAATAAAAATCATTGCAACCCACGCCTGTCCAAATATTATGTTTATTATAATTTTATTGATATTTTTAACTTCTTTTTATTTCAAACTGTATAATTAATGAGTATGTACCTACACCTATAGGGTAGAGCGGGGTAAAAAAAGACAAAATTAAATCTTTTCATTTTTCATGTAGAAAATATTTGAATTTTTAGACAAAAAATACTGTATGATGTTAAATTGTTTGTATTTTAAGATTTTGCCTGTTTTTTCACTCAAACGAATGGTATAAATCTATAAATTACCCCTGTTGCAGCATCCTGCATAACATAGCGAATTTCCATTTACAAAAGTACGCTTTTCTCGGAAACTAGTTGATATAGAGTACATGTAAATAAAAAAAAATCTTCTTTATATGATTTTTCCACCTCATTCCGCCAAATTTTTTTCACGAAAATATTTCCAAAACACCGTAAACGTTTTCACGAAATTTCTTAAAAATAAGATGTTTCGTGAAAACGTTTACGGTGTTTTGGACATTTTTCGTGAAAAAAATTTGGCGGAAGGAGGCGGAAAAATCATATAAAGAAGGTTTTTTTTTATTTACATTTACTCTATATCAACTAGTTTCCGAGAAAAACGTACTTTTTTAAATGGAAATTCGCTATGTTATGCAGGATGCTGCGACAGGGGTATTTTATAGATTTATACAATTACGGTATAAGTCTGTTTTTAATATGTAATATGATGCGGCATCTATACCAACTTTAAACGCGGCATCTCTCCTTTTTGTTGGGATAGATGCCGCATGTTGCTATAGCAAGCATAGTGCGGAATTCTAACCTAAATTTTTATACAGTACTTTTAAAATATACCTAAATTAATAATAAAACTCATTTTCATTAAAACAATTCTAATGAATTAAATGCTTGATAAAATATTATGTTAAAAAGCTTACTTTTCAATTATAAAAAGTTGTATAATTACTAAACTGATGGACTAATCATAAATGTTACCATACACAACTTAAATAAGTAACTTATTTTAAACATATAATCCATTAATAGCGCTATCTATCAATCAACGGACGAACTATGGCTACTGCGGCATCTCTCCTGCACTTACCCTAGTATTTTTTTTAACTAATCTCCAATAATGCTGAACATTTCTTAAAAAAAAAAATCATTAAAATTGGAGCATTAGTTCTATTTTTGTAACCAATATTAGGTGAAGCCCCAACTCTAAATAATTAGCTTCCTTATAAACTGATGGTATGGCTAGAATGTGAAAGCGTTTATCTTCAAAGAAATTTCCAATACCATGAATAATATTATTTAGTATTGGAAATTATATATTTATGTAGTGGCGATAACTACTGCATAAATGTTTGTGGAACATTAACGTGATTTGAGAAGAAATTCTGGTTTTACAACGATCAAACGAAGATAGGCAAGTTACTGTATCAACAACATGATCAATATATGGAAAAAAGTGACTTTCGTCTTAACAATATTTTTTTTAAAATATTGTATTTTATTTAATAATTGGGAAAATAATTAAAAAGTATTAGAGTACATTTAGAGTTAGACTACGACACTGTACACCGTACACTCGGTATATACACCGAGTGTCTATGTGTGCATACGAGTGTCTCTAATTGCGACATTTATTGCGGACACCGTAACCGCAGTGTCGAATCAGTGGCTATTGTGTTCAAGTGTCTCCTGTGGATAATAAGTTTTCAAACAAATTCAACACTTTTCTATACTCTCAAAGAAGAGAAATAAATTCATGGTGATCGAGCACTAGCTGTTTCGTTCTTGAAATTTTTTTGCGTGTAAGTAGCTCGGACACAAATTCTGGACATTTTTGTGTACAGACACAAACACATATTTTTTCTATTGAAACAGTTAAAAACAGAGAATTATATTGGTATAATATATACACTAGGTACTCTACAAAAATCCATGAAGATTTTATATTATAATTTAGATATTATACCCGATATATTGTTAAAACTAACTAAACTAACCTAACCTTAACTAACCTCACCGCCTAGTTTTTATATCAGAGTCGAAGTATATTTTCAAAACTAACTAAACTAACCTAACCTTAACTAACCTCACCACCTACTTTTTATATTAAAATCGAAGTATATTTTCAAAACTAACTAAACTAACCTAACCTTAACTAAGTTCATCACCTAGTTTTCATATCAAAGTCGAAGTATATTCAGCCATTCTTTTGAAACATACCCCTTGCAGTCCAAATGGTGCATTCTAGTTCGCTCCCGCGGTCAGATTTTAATCTTATCCTGAAAAAGGGTCGTCGCTTAGTTCGCTCCGGACGTGTTACCTACTGATAGGTAAAATTAATTACCTAAAAATATTCAAAGTCATACACATACAGCCATTCTTTTGTTACGGACGTGACATTTTCATGCCGTTTACACGCCTTCTTATAAGAAAAAAAAATAGAAGTTATTTTTTTCTTATAAATTTTCAATACTAAGCAGATCGACAAATGTGTACACAATATTTGTACTGAATATAAAATACATAACAATATTAGTTTTAATGTTAGCTGTGTTACGGACGTGACAAGAAAGTGCCTTTTTGTCACGTCTGTAACAAAAACTTTATTAGCTCTAGCATTAAAACTAATAATGTTATGTATTTTATATTCAGTACAAATATTGTGTACACATTTGTCTATCTGCTTAGTATTGAAAATTTATAAGAAAAAAATAACTTCTATTTTTTTTTCTTATAAGAAGGCGTGTAAACGGCATGAAAATGTCACGCCCGTAACAAACGAATGGCTGTATTGTCAAAACTAACTAAACTAACCTAACCTTAACTAACCTTACCACCTAGTTTTTAAAGAAAATTTGTCTGATAAAAATAATTTTAAATTTGATAAATCAATAAATTAAGCTCATTAAGAAGAAAATATTTTTCGCAAAAATATATAAGCCTTACTTTTTGTCTAGAGGGTTCCAGTATTTTTTAACTGCAGCGTATACACATGAAAACAAATGTTGCACCCACCATTTAGGGAGCGAGTTTACCGAGTTTACTTAGGTAATAAAAATCAACGGGGTACTATTGAAAGATTTGGGAGCCACTTTACCTACTCCGTTTAGTTTAGTAACAACATTTGAATAAAACACATCCCCGGAATTGAAATAAAGTGGTCGGCTTGATTTATGAAAGCCCACTAATTAAAATTTTTTTTTTTATTACTCTTACGGGAGAAGTACTAACTTGGCGCACAGATTTCTGTACGCAAAATAGCTGTTTGCCCACTGTACTCTTCCCACATACTTTTTTGCGTGCGGAAAGTAACTTTCCACACGCAAAGCCGCCTCTTGATTTTTCATTTAATAAATATTTCATAATTATTTCTATAGAAACCACCAACAAAATAATTTAAACAAGATTTAATTCAGAAAAAAAAAGACGAACACTTAAAAATATTAGTTTAAAAAGTAATAAAAATGTCAAAAATAGTGATAATAATAGAAAAAAGTATGTGAAATTCGTAATGATAGTATGTGCAACTCGTGCGGGATTGTCGATTGCCCGCACTTATTGCACAATATACTATAATTTTTTTATTTTTCTCAAATTTCTAGGTCAGAAAATTACACAATTAATAAATATGTAATTAACTACGAGGTATGTTGATCACTATTAAAATGTTACATAAAATATCGTAAAATAATGCTATAAATCACCATATACGATATGTACGATGTGATTGAAATTTTAACGAGAAAAAATGAACTCACGTAACGGTTTCGGAGTTCACAATGTTGAGTGTTCCTGTTTTCAAAAAAAATTTACATATTTTTGTTATGTATAGTCAGTAAATTTTATATTATTTCATGTACAAGATGATTAAACAATAATTACATATTTGACTAACATACATAATATTTTCGGTATAATACATAGGTACGTACTATAGGTACCGGGTGTTTCATGATTAATTAACTAAATAACTAATTAATTGAAAACACCTATTGTGTTTCGATTGTATTGAAATTATTTAAAATTTGAAACAATAATGGTATTCTAATGTCATAAATTTGCATAAAATTGTTTAAATAATTGGAAGTTATGTAATTAATTGTATCGGTGGGAAATTTTCACACGGCGAAATTTGAGAAAACATGTACTCACTGACCAGACTCGGCTTGCTTAAGTTACTTTATAAAATTTTCTAAAACTATAGTATCAGTGTAGAGGTGTAGAATCAATGTGTACCGATTTTTGTATTTTCTCATGCGAATGACACATTTTCCCACAGCAAAAAGACACCGAATTCCATGAAAATCCGTCCGGTAGTTTTTGCGTGATGCGTAAAATTGTTGTTTCAAAAAAATAGTCCATGCACAGATACGATTTTGTTGGATTTTTTAGAAAACAGTCTGTATATCACGGAAAAATGTTAAAAGCAGTTAAAAGTATTACGTACAGTGTATTTAAGTTTTTTAAAAATGTTAAGATTGACTGACTCGTAAAACACTTTTTAAAATTATATATTTAAATAAATCAACATAAATTTTAATTGTTAATACTCCAAAACCAACCAATTGCTTCCAGAAATATGTTTTTTCAGTTGTTAAAATATTTTTGTAGGTACATATAATATTTAAAACACATATGCATAAGTTAGAAATGTTTTCAAACAGACAGATTATAAATAGATGATAAAAGTTGATTTTGAATAAATTATAATTTTTCAAAAACTCTCGCAAGTTGCTTATTTTATTCAACTATCAAAATTTCTTTTAACTAATATAGTCTTATTCTAATTCCTATGTGTTAGGCTGCGGTTACATTGGATACGAATTCGTACGAAAAATGATTCGTACGAGCTCGTACGAAATTCATTCGTACGACTGTGTGGTTACATTGGATACGAAATCGTAATACGAATTCGTATTTAAATTTAAACTGAAAACCGTTAATACATATTGCATGATATCAAACAATGGATTCAGCTATCGAATCTTATTTATTAGAAACATCGTCTTCAAAATTTCTAATTATAGAAAACAAACAATTCTGGGTAAACGATTATATATTATTCATGTAGAGTAAAAAAGCTGAGTTCTGGAATTGCTTTGAAGAAATTTTTCAAGACGAACAGAAATTTTTAGAGTATTTGAACAAGTCACATTCAGTTATATTTTAAAATCTACTTAATTTTAGCTTCAATATTTAGTTAATTAATTTTTCATTACACATACTTAAAATGTTTTATTATATCGTAATATATTTAATTAAAAAATTATCTAAACATTTCCTCTGCCACCTCATTCCACAATTTTTTATTTAACTTTCTATTATGATAATATTTAGGTTTTTAATCCCTTAAAGACCACCCTTGTTCAACAAAAATAATTATTTTTTTCGTACGAATTCGCATCAAAAAAAAAAAAAAATATTTTGGTCGTATCAAAAAGTCGTACGAGCTCGTACGAAGGAGTCGTAAGCAGTGTAACCACGCATATCTAAATGTATGCATTTGTTTAATTCGTATTAACTCGGATTAACTCGTACGAATTCGTACGAATGTATTTTCGGATGAATTCGTGTAACCGCTACCTTACTGTTACATTTCTGTTCTTTAACTTCAAAGTTGGTACTAACCTAAGAGAGAGTACCACACTCATTCAGATTTCGTTATTTACCGCATGTAACAATCTCATTCATTGTATGAAAATCTTAAAACTCTAAACACCATGTAGAATTTGTTCCATTTATGTTTCTATTTTTATAATTTCTAAAAAAAATGTATTTTTTGGACTGTCAGAAATTTTGCATTTTCATGAGAACTGTCAACACGATAGCGTAGCTGAAGTGTTTTTGGGTTCACAGTTTTTCGAGTTACATTGCCTTTAAACGTAACAAATTTCAGTTGTAGAAAATACAAATATATTCAGAAAAAATATAAAACTCGAGCGTAATATGGTGAGACAGTTTAACGAATAAAATAACCATTTCGTTACTATGGTTTTGAAATCAGTTAAATTTACCAATAAGAACTTTTATTTCATTTTTATCATGTTTACCTACAATGAAATGACCAATGACATGTTTTTTACCATTTTTTTCGCTGTAAAAGTCTGTCCTAACTTTTTTTCCACAGAAAAAATGAAAAAAACGACAATATTCTTATTTGATTTCCCACTCTAATGTGATAAACTTTAAATCTAGTTAAAAGAGAACAAAATAAGATAAGAGTCAGTTTAGTAGTAAGATAAAATACACACCCTAAGTATTACATTGTAAATATATTTATCAAGAGGGAAGATTTGAATCGAATTTTGGCATTTCAGAAGAGGGAAACCATAAACCTACATATTTCAATCATTGTACTTACTCGTGGGTAATAAAGTAAATGGATGTCAGAGACACATACATAAACGTTGAAAAGAAATTTCAGCGTGTAGCAGTTTATTTATGTTTTGTTTTCACATCAGTCAGTCATTAAACAACTGAATTTTTAATTATTAATGCACATATTTGCTGTTGTATTGACTGGAAATTGAAAGACATATAATACAACAATTTATGTATGCTATAAACATTCTTTTGAAATGAATTTTGCTTGAGGATGTCGTTGTATGTTGAAAAAAAATCTTTCACCTTTCATTAACAAACACATCATTCACTTGAATTGCTTTGTTTGTAAATAACATGAAACACAATGTGGCTGGCAGCACTGTACAGCAGTAATATCGTAAACATATATTTAATTTGAATGGTAGCTTCGCGATAGAAATTAGTTCCTTGATCTGTAAAATATTCTCGATTTGAACCACACAGTCGAGTAAAAGATTCAATACACCTCTATAAAATATGTAAATCTTATAAATAGATTGCAATTTATGAAGATTAGTAGGTTTTCAAAGTAAACTTCACAGCATCGGCAATTGAAGAAACCATTTAATAATAGTATATCAATCAGCCAATCTGTCAATCAACATAAACAGCGGGGGACAATTTGAATGCGTGCAAAGAAATTATATTGACGCGTTTTACTTCAATACTTACCCAAGTCTATGTATACACATAATATACAAGTTGTTCCTGATAAAATTTCTAACATGGGAATCCCCTAAATGGTAAGAAATACAATTTCGGTTAAATTAGATGAATTTTGTGGAAACATTAGATGGTTCATGTGTTTTAACCAAAAAAATTTATAATTTCGTAAGAAATGGTATATTTTTATTTGCACATTCTAATAGCACTTTTGTGTGCAGGGCCGGGTTTACCTTTGAGAGGCCTCTGGACACATCTCGTGTTTAAGCCTCTGAATACTTCTGTTTCCCCAAAAAGTACAGTTAACGAACAAAAAAAACTTATCTATATATTCTACTCCAATTTTAAGGGATTCATTATTAATTTTGTGGAGACTCCCATTGCGTGGGGTCCTGAGGCGCTGTACCCTGATCCCCCAAATGCCTTGATGAAAATCCGGCTCTATTTGTATGGAATTTTAATATGTTTTTAGGATTTTTCTATGATTGTTCTTTTAGCGAATTTCCAGAATGGAATTCAGCTATTACAGCCACTGTCATAACGCGACCTGAGCCCGGGACCATGGCAGAAATTTGTTTTGAGGTCTCTAGAAACCGAAAATAATATTCGCTAAAATTTATATATATATATATATATATATATATATATATATATATATATATATATATATATATATATATATATATATATATATATATGTGTGTGTCCGCACGATAACTCTCGAACGGAATGTCCTAGGTTTACGAAATTTGGTGAAAATATTGGAAGTTCCAAACCGTTGGACGAGTTCGTTAACCAGACACATCGAATGCCAGGAACATGGTTTTTGTTCTTGCAAAAAATTAGTTTTTTGCCAAAATTTCCACTTAATCAACAATTTTTGCGAAATTTTTTTACACCATTTAAAAGGGGAGGAAAAATTACATAAAAAGGTCTTTAAACTATTGTTCTATGTCAACTAGTTTCCGAGAAAAACTAACTTTTATAAACGGAAATTCGCTATGTTATGCAGGATGCTGCGACAGGGGTATTTAGATTTACAAAAACCAAACAAAATTTAAAAAATTATAGAGATCATATTTAATTAGATACTTTCACATAATTAGAAATACTCAGAAAACTCTCTTACTGGTAAAAAGTTACTGGAAGAAAAATTGATTTGGGATTTCGGTTATAGCTCCTCCTAGTTTGAAGACAGAATTCTAGAAAAAATAGATTTGAAATTTGGATTTCTGGGTTATAGCTCTTAAACTACATGGTATTTTGCTCTATGGTTTGAAAGCAGAATTCTGCTCTGTATAAATGCAGAATCTTCATTTCTTACCATTGCTTAATCAATTTGCTGCTGCTCTTAGTGGAGGAAATATTCTAAATTCCAGAGTGATTCACTATTTATCAAGTTGCTAGGTTATTTAATTTTTGATAATTTTAAAAGGATATCGATTTCAAATTATTTAGTCAGTAAAAAGTAACTTTCGGTAATTGTAAAGAGACTGCAACATTTCAAATAAAAAATCAACTCAAAGAAAACTTTAATGGATATTTGTATCTGAAAACACTTTCCACCCTACCATTTTAATCTAAATATATTCAAAATAATTACTCCAACTTTTCCTTTACCGACAAGCTTTTACAATAATTAATTTCCCATCCTCTCCCCCCATTCAGTACACATCAAAAATTACCCATTTCATTTTAAATTTCATATTGTACTTTTCTTTTTCTGTCAAAAGACAGGAAAAGTTCAATTATTCTTTACAACATATTACAAAAGGAAATTACACACCAGCACCAGAACTCTATGTCGTAGAAATCTTGATCGTCATAAAAACCATAATAACAAAGAGACTGTCTTGTCGGCGAAAATGATCTTGACCTAGATATTGCTGGCCGTTGTGATACGCTGATACGACTGACTCTATGTAAGTACCTACTTATTGTTTAAAACGCTTTTCAAAGAGATCGTCTTCTACAGTTTCCGTGGACAGGCAGCTGTTTCTTGGATAGTATAAAATCAGTTATCTGTTATTATTATAGCATTGTAGTGATTTAAAGTAATTATACATAAAGTATAATGTGACCTAAAATATGACGGTTGTAATTAACTAATAATTTTTATAATTATAAATAGATAATTAAAAAGAAAAAAAAATGTTTTACGGTTCCTAAAAAAAAAAAGTTTATTATTTTCAAATGTAAAGGTTAACGAGACTTACTTTGACTTTAATTGTGGGAATAAATCAGATAAATTGGTATAGAGAAGATGATGATTAATGAATTATTTGTTTTAAATGTTATTAAAAAAATGTTTTTATGATGTAAATTTAATTAATCACCTCACTTTAGGTTAATCCTCCACTTATAAATTTTATTTTTAACTGAAAATATTATATATGAATTAGAGGATGTTCATCGTTTTGAAAACGGGGTTTAAAAATGAAAAATCATAAAGAGAACCTCAATTTCATTTTCGAAGCCTTTTCTCCTGTACAAAATTACTGTAAACTGAGTCAATATTATCTAAATTTTCGATTTAATTTTGAACAAAATGAAGGCAAAAATTAATTTTAGAAAAATTTCAATAATATGTAGTTTTTAAAAACAACACTGTCTCTTAAACATGGTGGCCACATTACTGGAAAACCTGTAAAACCTGGAAATGTCAGGGAATTCTAAACTTTCTGCAAAAGTCAGGGAATTTTACCAGAAGACTGGAAAAAATTAATATTTTCGATTGATAATTTTGTTTCAATCAATTTTTCACTTGTTTTGAGATTAGATTTAAAAATTGGCGAGGATTTCTTTCTTTTTTTTTTAAGAAAAAGTATTAAAAAGTTATTAAGAAATTTTTTTTAGCTTTTTGGGGCGACATTTTTCACAAAATACTCAGGCAATTTTTTAATAAAATTTCTGGAAAAGTCAGAGAATTTGATCTTTAAATATTTATGGCCACCATGTTAAATTGCCGAAGATCCGACACTGACTACTACAAAGTGATCAAGTGCGGGTAGACAACCTATTGCGATGACAGAAATGATGAGTTCATAACGATTTCGCTGTTAAGAACTACGAAATTTTAAAAAAACTAATAAAATTATTGATTTAGAACATCAAAATAATAAAAGTTATGTATATGTGTATATAACTACAGGAAATTTCATATGAAGCGTACATAACCTATAAATATTGTTTGTAAATGTGAAGATCCGGTTTTATTTTTGTTTTTTTATAGATTTTTTTATATAAACATTTCAGTCGAAGGACAAAAGTACATATAAACAATATTTCATCCTTAACCTTAATCAAGTATATGCATTTGATAGCAACAACGAAATCCTTATAGATTCGTCATGTCATCAGATCATCACTTATATTAGGGATGTATAAAATATATCGATATATCAAAATAACGATATTTTTTTTCAAATATATCGATAATTTCTGGCGATACTTTTAGTAGCGATATATCGATATTTTTTTTCAATATTTTTTTCCTGAAGTTTTTTCCAAGCTAACATGTACGAGATGTGCCACATGTACCACATGTGGCACATGTACAAATGTACAACTGACATATCTAAAAATATATTCAACAAAAATACCTACAGTAGTACATATATGGTGTACGCTTGCGCGCCAAATTTATTCTGATTTCAAATATTGAAATTAGATCTCAAATATTAAATGCAGTTTATTTGAGTCTGGAAACTTTTCGATGTTAAAAAACTGGTTTTTTAATACCATCACATCATGAATTCATGACGGTTATAATCTATAATGAGGAAACACTCAACTGGTACCATATTTTGACAGCTAAAATCGCTAATATCGCTAATACTCTTATACTTTATGTGGAATTGTTGACGTCGTACGACGTGGTGTGTGAGTTAGTAAGGTTTAACTTGACATCTTATGACGTCAATGACAGTCAAGGTGTTAAAACAAAACTATCTAAAAAGTCACTAATATCAAGATTATTTAGTAAATTATATTGGTTAAAAAATTTCTATACCTCAGTAACGTAAAAAAAAAAAAAAAAAACAACGATATATCGATATATCGATATTTTTTTTCGATATATCATTGTACGATATTGATATTTTTAAAAACTATCGATACTATAAATATCGATACTTTTAAAAATATCAACATCCCTAACTTATATTCCACAGTGGCGCCAACAAAATTTTTTTACTTGAGGGGTTACCATTCTTTTATATGTTAAAAATATATTTCACGCGGTAAAGATGTCGCTACTGTTTGTACTGCACATTTTTGAGCATTTTTCAAAAATTGAATGCACTGAATATGTTGTAATACATTTTAATCTGTTTTATTACATAATCTATCCCCAATAAATGGAATTATTTTATACTGTTATTACTTAATAATAACAGCTATTAGATAAAGCAAACTGTTTAATTATACTTTTTGATAACTTTCCATTTTTTTTTTTTATACAACACCAACAATCTAATAAAAAAAGTAAATAAATAAATACCGCCCCCACCCCAATAGTAATTTTAATTTAAAAATAAATTAATCAAAAAGTAGTACTTATTGTACAATTACGTAAAAATTTGGTAAATACGATCATTACAAAATAATTTAAATTAAGTAGGTATAGTGCTTATCTACATGGTAAAAAATAAAAATTGTAACAGAACTAAAAACAACGGGGCATCGAAACAATATATAAGCGAGTGATGGTCACTGCACCATAACGTCGTATCCTCCACAAATGTATACAGTGAATAAGAATAATATTGCCTCTGAGAAAAAGGTGCGCAGATGAAAGGTGTTATTAATATTTTACGGACTTACATAATTTAGTAATGGAAATATTAGTATTGAAAAGAATAAGTTGATAGCGTTAGTTAGCTTTAAAAAGTGGTTTTTATCGAATTTTGACGTTTCCGGACTTATAGAAGTCAGAAAATCAAAAAAACAGGATGAAAATTTTTCCAGATCTCATGCGGTTAGAAACATAAAACCGTTTCAAAATAACTGTATATATACCTCTTTTTAGATAAAATTGATCATGAGTTTTCGCTAAAAAATTAAATAATTCTTATATTCGAAACAAATTGATTTTCTATTCTTTTCTAAACATAAATTGCAAATTTAAAATTTACACAAATGCAATAATAAAAGAGATAAAGCCAAGAAAACGGAAATTATTTAAATTCAAAGTTACGAAGCATGGTTAAATTTAACTGAAATGAACCATACATATATATATATATATATATATATATATATATATATATATATATATATATATATATATATATATATATATATATATGGGGCATTAAGAGGTACAAAATTTGGACACATTTTGTCCGCAGTGATTCTGGAGTTACCGCCATTTTTAACTATTTTAAAAAACCGGAAAATGTTGATTGGGAATGAAAATTGATTGTACTTGGACGAGAAGTGTTACAAAAGGTTTTTTTTTCAAAGATTTTATCAGTGTTGCAAAATTTTTGATATTTTGCAATAAAATTAAGAGTTGTAACATACTGACGATCTTTTTTTCATAATGACATTACAATTAAGTACTAGGGGCAAGCTGAAATACGAACTTTTCGGGGTGTACCGGGGGCGAAATTTAAAAAATTTAAAAATATAATTTGTAAAAATTTCAATTTGAAACAACTCTATTACCGGCAATTTCCCTTAAAAACACAAAAAAAATTTTGATTTTTTGTAAGCTTTGAATGGAACGGTCTTGTGGTAAATGCTTATTTTTTCTCGACCTTACTAGTTACTAACCTCAATCCTCGCCCCTCAACAGATTTCAATTAAAAACGGGACTGGAAAGTCCTATAACACTGTCGTCAGAATATTTTTTTACACTCCCTTTTTTTGTGATAAATGGTCATTGCACATCTGAATTTTCGAGACACACTTATTCTTGTTTATATATATACCTCCTAAATATACAGTCGGGATATAATAAAAGTTAATTTTTATTTCAAATTAAAACTAATACCAGGGGAAATTACTAAAGTGCATAATATCT
The DNA here is from genome assembly GCA_035578155.1 of Brachynemurus nebulosus. Classification (NCBI taxonomy): domain Eukaryota; kingdom Metazoa; phylum Arthropoda; class Insecta; order Neuroptera; family Myrmeleontidae; genus Brachynemurus; species Brachynemurus nebulosus. The sequence continues at coordinate 1,057,502 of JAPWDM010000009.1, read as the reverse complement.
AAAAATAATTACAGTTCAAACTAAAAATAATAATTTTGTAGAATTTATAGCAATACTTATTGTCGTAATCATCCGGTTTTATACTTCTTAGATTTTTGTTATTTAAAATTATAATTATTATTAAGAGGTATAATATGTTGATTTTTAACAATAAAATTACTTTGAAGCGAAGCGTTAAGTGACTTTTCCTTGCAGTGTGGATTTTTATGTCATATTTTTGTGAGTGAACAAAAAGGTTACATCTCATTCAAAGTTGACAGTGATGTAATTTTTTTTTTTGCCTAAAAATTTATTGAGTAATGTACAGCAGCGGTTCTCAACCTTTTTTTCAGTCATGGCCCGGTAAACTTTCGGATAATTTTATGTGGACCGGTCACAAATAGGAGCACATAATTATGACGATTATATCAGTTTTCTAAATTACATTTTTATAACAGCCGCCTCTAAAGTTCAATATTCGAGCGTTGTGTAGTGGGCGTAAAGAGCAGTTTTCATATCATTATAAAACAAACGACAGTAACTGTGCGCGAAAGTACAACTGTGCGTGAAAGAAGCTAAAACTATACGAGCAAATAATGATATTCATTTGTCAATGATAATCATATTCAAATTAAACACGGAAACGATCAACAAATTAATAAAAAAAATAAAAACGATCTACAAATTAATAAAAAAAATTTTTTCATATAACATTATAAAGTAAAATTAACCCTACTATTTTCTAAAATTGCTTAAAAATAATTAATTTTTTTCTCTCTATTAAACTTTAGAAGCCGTCGTTATAAAAAATTATGTTCGATACGTATGCGTAAAGTGAGGTATCCAATAGGTTTAAACTGGGGCACTCGTTAAAGGGACCGACGCATACACAACGAGATCTCGTGCGCTTACCCCCACGAGCCGTCAGGCTCGTGGGGGTATACAGCGTACTCGATCTCGTTGTGTATGCGTCAGTCCCTTAGACTCATGCCCCAATTTAAGCCTACTAGAATATCTCTCTTTACGCATATATGTATCGAAAATAACTATTATATTTAATATGTGAATTCAGATAAATATCGATATTTTCTTAAGCATAACGGAAATGTTTAATTTTGAATAGAATTATTGTAACCTGGAATCATTTCCGCCAGGGCCATAATTAGGCTGGGGCAGCCGGGGCCCCCAAGAAAATAGAAGAATTATTTCTTAAAATTTTTTAGGGCGGTATTTCTGTAAAATGAGACGGCTGCCAAGTAAGAAAGAAAAATATTTCAGTAAAATTATGGTGGCAAAAGACTGAAGAGCAAAAAAAAAGTTTTGCCGAGGGGCGGAATTTTAAACGCCGTGTTTCTGTAAAATTAGGGCGGCAAACACCTGACAAGCAAAAAAAAAAGTCGCCGTTTCTTTTTTGCTGGGGGCCCAATTTTTGGTTTTTGACCAGGGCGGTGTGGGGGCCCCGAATGTACTTTCTGTTCCGGGGCCCCTGAAGAACTAGTTACGGCCCTGATTTCCACCGTTAATTGGAATAACATTAAGTCGTGTGTAATATGAAATGTCGTTTTCCAACCACTTGGTCTACCATGTACTTTAGATAAAAATCGATACTTTCTTAAGCAGTACGGAAAGGTTTAAAAGCAATTCTTGCATTTTAAATAAAATTCTCGTAGCCTGGAATCATTTCCGCCATTGTTTGAAAAATAACATTTTGTTATGTAATATGAAATGTCATTTTTCGACCATTTGATCGGCCATATTTTGGCCATAAAGTTAGCTCCGCCATTTCCATTTTTTAAAACAACAAAAAGTTGTGCGATATTTTGCTAAATGTGTGCTATCATGGGCCATAAACTTCTTTGCGATTTTTATTGCAAAATACCTTTTTTTTGCATAAAAGTAGTTCCGCTATTTTTTTTTCTTTTTTGAAACGCACATTTTTTTATGTTCTCGTTAAACAGTCGAATCTCCTTAATTTTTCTATTGTTTATTATCTCAATACGTAATAAAGGTGTCATTTAACTCGGATTTAATATCAGGTAAAAATAACATGTATGACAATAATTAGAATAATTACGATTTTCACTATTAATACCAGAATTGCAAAAAAAATCACTTTTTTTTTCAAATGGCTTGATTTAATATTGTTTTTCTTTTGTTTATAGGCCGTGTCTTTTGTCATTCCGTCTTCTCTAAACCAGTGATTGCGATAAATTACGTAAGGTGAGTTAATTTTTACAAAATGTAAAGATTATACAAGAAGAATTTTTGAATGTTTTAAAAACCGTAATGTAGAATCGGTGATATTTCAAAAAAGAATTTTGTTATTTTAACAGCAAAATTGAAAAATTCGCCCTCAAATTAGTCTAATTCAATCAGTCACTTTAATTCAAGTCGCTTCCATAAAGTTGCATTTGAGAAAAAATAATTATTTGTATCTGATGACGTCATCAAGTGTCCTGATTGTTTTCAATGCCTTAAAATCTTCAAATGAAATGATAGAATGATGAGATTGGAAGCAAGTTATAGGTTTCCAGACCCGTTCTTTTCATTTTACCAAAATTAGTTATGTAAGACCACTAAAAAAAGACTTCTAATGAATCTGTGATATTTCTAGAAAGAATTTCGTTATTTTAACAGCAAAAATGAAACATTCATCCCCAAAATTACCTTAATTCAACCAACCACTTCCAACCAATCAATTCACTTGCAAAAAATTTTTCATTTGAGAAAAAGTAAATTCTTTAATTTTAATGGTCATCAAATTTATCAAAATTTTTAATGAAATTTAATGCAATTTTAAATAAATTAAGAGTCCTGGCGGAACCGAACTCCTACTGTTTTGTACCTACATAAAAATATAAGAAAAAAAAATGATTTAACTTAGAGCTCATAATTCGGGAATCTAACCTGCCTTAAGGTATTTGATGCGAAATAGTCAGGTACAAAAGTATATCTGAGCGAAAAAATTTTCTTTTATCAAAAATTAAATAATGTATTAATATTCTTTAGTTATTATAATTTGTATACCACTTGTTTTTTTTTTTTTTGTTTTTTTGAATTTCCGCGCGCTTATGTTATAGCAATATAAAGGCATTGTTGAAAAAGCGTTGTAAAAACGTTGTAAAATGATGTTTATATAAATTAAAAATCACAAAGTGATTGAAAAAATTATCCGGATCGGCCGGGAATCGAACCTAGGATCTCCTGGTAACTAGCCAGGCGTGCTAACCACTACACCAACGATCCTATATGATGTTTATAAATTATATTTCAGAAACGGCGCGGCCAATAATTTTCATTTGTTATGGTTTGTAACTTTGTATTTTATAACATATTAAATTTATCAAATTCCTTTGACACGTTTTCATTTTTTTGCACAAAAAAAATTTTAGTTTTGCCCATGAAGTGTTAAAATTACAAAACTTTTAAACCGTTTTTTCTCAAAATTGGGGCGGTCAATTTTTTTTTCGGTACAGGCTCGTATTATTGATATTGAATTAAATTAATGTCTAGAGAAGTTTCGTTAAAATCCTTTGAAAAATCGTTTTACGAACCAATTACCTTAAGTACGAGAGCTGCCGGTACTTTGAAGCAGACAATACCTAACATTTTATTCCCATAAAAAAAATGTGTGTTATTTAAAGATTTTCCACGAAGTGAACTTGAAAAAAAAAGTAAAAACACAAATAAATTAAAACGGGATCCGTTGCATTCATACGGTATACTTTTTACATCAGTAGAACATAAAATATAACATGCATTGTAGCATGTCTACATAATGTAGGTAACAGAGTCTGTATGTAAACAAGAAGAATTTACTTAGAAACATATATTTTTATATTCTGCTGCACATTCTGTGAATTCAATACCAAAACAACTACAAAGTACCTACTAATATTGTTGAAGTTACGACACAACTGGTGTTTTATTTCGATACGAATAACAATTATCATTGAATATATAGTAATGCATCGATAAGTGACACATTCACCTTTTTTTACGTGAGAAAAGTATATTTAGAACGAAGACTACAGCGCGAAGAAATCCTCTCCAGTTTAAGGGAGGGGGACCACTAGTGTGACCGCTTGAAAAAAGTGTTTTTTTTGGAATTTTTTTCAAAGAAAACTACTGTATGGAATGTTTTAATATTTTAAGGATATATTCGTTGATATATAATAAATTAATGATAAAATTTTTGGATCAAAAAAATGAAAATTCAATGAATTACTCGCAATCTTCCAAGGCTCCAAAGAAAAAAGTCCCCCCACTGCTGCAGTGATAGCGACCTTCACAGTGCCTGAAATTAAAAAAAACCAAAAAGTCTATTAAACTAGAAGGTGTTGCCCGTGCCGTGAATCTCAATCGAAAAAAAGGTTGCAATTTAACAAAAGGATGGAGTTTTTAAAAAAAAAAATTTCAAATGTTGCGCGAAAATTTGATGATTTTTGGTCTGCAAAAATTACATTTTTTATTCGATCGGAAAACTGGAGGTTCATGGCACGAAGAAACATATATAAAAGAAGCTGCAGTAAGAATCAAATCGATCAGATGATTTGTCTTCGAGTTATAACTGCAGCAAATTTGAAAAATGTAGTTTCTCTTTACCTTACCTTTTAATTTTAATCACTGAGAATTTTTACTAAAATTATTTACGATGTACTCACTATAACGGTCATAGTAAAACTAGATGAGTCGTTTAAATGTACTAGGGTCTAGTTTCTCCACAACATGTGACTGGCAGCCACGTCCAGAAACTCCCGAACTATCAACCTTCATACATTTTTCAATACCTCAAAGTTAACAATGAAAATCAGAATCCGCTCTTCAGATGGCTGTAACTCAAAAACTATTTGAAATATCTACTTGAAATTTTAGTATGTTATTTTTAAAGGTATAGACTATCGAACCATGCAAAAAAAAATTTTCCAAATTTTTCAAAATGTTACACTAGTGGTCCCCCTTACTAGAAAATTGTAGAATTAGATTGTATACATATTTTCAATTTTGTAATTGTCGCATTATTGCATTTAATGCGACAATGGAGGAATGGGTGCTGAAAGACATATTTTTCCCCATTGTATACCGGCGTTACGCTTGAGGAGCGACGCTATGAAACAACAACTGCGTCCGTAACAATAAAAACACCCACATCCTATCTATATGTATTACTATATGTAGCGAAGTACAGAACGAAAGAGTTCGAAATACAATCAGCATCCGAAATTATAAAATGATAGGTGTAGGTCTTGGAAAAATTAATATAGTAGTTGGTATTATTCTTCAACGAGAATGGGATTATATTTTAGCAAAAAAAAAGAAAAAAACGAATCTGGATGCTTTTTCAAAAATATTTTGAGCTACGGAACCCGAAATTAATACATGGACTAGTGATGAGCAAATGCAAGACCAAGACCAAGACTTGGCAGTCTTGGTCTTGTTCTTGCATTAAGAATCTTGGTCTTGGTCTTGGTCTTGCAAAATGCAATCTTGGTCTTGGTCTTGCTCTTGCATTAAAAATCTCGCACTTTCTTGCATTTTTTTTATTAGCGAATTTTTTCCTTCTAAAATAAGAATTTTCTCTGTTTACGGTATTAATTATACTTTCAAACTATTTAAATAGTTTAGCAAGAGTCTTGCTTTTTTCTTGCTTTTGTCTTGGTCTTGCTCACTTGAGTCTTGGTATTAGTCTTGCAGCCATACTTATAGTCTTAGTCTTGGTCTTGCTCTTGGTATACATAGTCTTGGTCTTGGTCTTGCATTTTTTGCAAGACTAAGACAAGACTGCAAGACCAAGACTAATTTTGCTCATCACTAACATGGACTTGTAAACACATAAAAGTCTTGTTGAAATAATTAGTTTTTCTACTCCTGTTGAAGAACACACTCATTACATATCCGTTAATTGTTGAGAAAGTTAGGCATTATTCAAAGATGTGGATGAATGATCATTACTCACTACCTTTTTGACCAATGAAATCATCGTATTTAACCATTATTCAATGGGCATGCAAAAATTCTCTACAAAAAAAAAAAAAAATATGAATGATTCAGAGTGTTAACAGAGAGAACGAAAAAGGATATAGGCTACTTTTTACCTCGGGACAATTTTGAATATTGATGTCATTTTAATATTCGCCATAATTTCAAATATCGGGGTGCGGAATCAAGTCAACTTGTTAGATAGGCACTCTCTTTTTTTTTAATAGTATGCACTTATGAGAATAGATTATCTTTATTAACTGATATCGGACTTTGAAAGTAAAATTCACATTAAAAATTGAAATGAGTGAAGATTCATTACTACATTGATACCTACTTACCATTGTTTTCAACTTTTTTTTCTACAATTAGCCATACAAATAATTATTATCAAACTGTCATATCTGTGAAATAATGAATTCCTTGAAAAAAAAAAACTGCAGTAAATGACTCTCTGTCGGTCCGCTGATGAGATGTAGATGTGAATGAAGAAGTATACACATACTTTCCAATTTTCTGTTTTTCTACTTTTCAAATTTAACCTCAATAAAAAACTATTAAATAAATTATGATTCTTTATCTATTTATCATATGTTTTATTCACATATCCACCGTAGAGTATTAAAACGAGAGGTGAGTTTGAAGAGATGCTGTGAATTAAAAAAATAGTAGTCTTTTACAGTAAAAAAATGATATAAAACATTTTATTACTTTTTGGCACTAGTTGCATAATGAAAAGCAAAAAAGCACTAGTGTCATAAAGAATAGTCAACTTGATAAATTTTAATTTCAATTTTACAATAAACAGAAAACACACTAACTTTATTTGTATTCCATATTCACAAATGTTGGCATAATTATTATAATACTAATTACACAATCTGAACTATTATTAATATTTATTTCAGACAGCTTTTTCTCCTTTCCTTTTTAAATATTAATAAGATTAGTTGAAAAATCTTTTAAAAATGCTCCAATATTTTATTAGCTTTAGATGACAGATAATAACCAAAGCATACTTTAAACACAATAAATTTGTCTATGCCAACTATATATAATAAAATACATTTTTTATTTAAAGTATAGACGTGAGATTTATAAATTCGATTTTGATCGATAACTAGGAATTTTAACAGTCGTACATAAAGCTTTGTATGCAACTTGTATATAATTTGACTTTATGAACTCGCATTTATTTATTGGCCTTGCTCGCAAGCTCGTTCATAGAGATCTCCATTATGTACTTGTTGCATAAATAGCTATTATTGGCCATTTCATTGTATAGGTAAGTAAACATGATAAAAATGAAACGAAAGTTTTTATTAGTAAAAACTAACTTCATAACCATACTAACGAAATATTAACTAAAAGATTAGTGATGAGCAAATGCAAGACCAAGACCAAGACTGCCAAGTCTTGGTCTTGGTCTTGCTCTTGCATTCAGAATCTTGGTCTTGGTTTTGCAAAATGCAGTCTTGGTCTTGGTATTGCTAAAAAATCTTGCACTTTCTTGAATTTTTTCCTTCTAAAATCGGAATTTTCTCTTCTTACGGTATTAATTATAGTTTTGCAAGAGTCTTGCTTCTTTCTTGCTTTTGTCTTGGTCTTGCTCACTTGAGTCTTGGTATTGGTCTTGGTTTGAGTCTTGGTCTTGGTCTTGGTATTGCTAAAAAATCTTGCACTTCTTGAATTTTTTCCTTCTAAAATCGGAATTTTCTCTTTTTACGGTATTAATTATACTTTCAAACTATTTAAATAGTTTTGCAAGAGTTTTGCTTCTTTCTTGCTTTTGTCTTGGTCTTGCTCACTTGAGTCTTGGTATTGGTCTTGCAGCCATACTTATAGTTTTGGTCTTGGTCTTGCTCTTGTTATACATAGTCTTGGTCTTGGTCTTGCAAAATATGCAAGACCAAGACAAGACTGCAAGACGAAGACTAATTTTGCTCATCACTATTTAAGATACTCCAACAATGCTGTAGTGTTCTAATTGAGAATTTTTCTCATTAAATTGCCACTCAACAAAATTCGATAAAAAAAAAACAACCTCTCGTGTAATAATCATAAGTGACAAATGCGTTCACTTAAAATGACATAATTTTTCAATTATTCACCTGTATGAAAGGTTAATGGGCCAATTTTTTTTTTCTCTTTATAATGTTTTTTTCTTTTTGTAGACAAGAGGTCATATTTATAAGTTTTTTGTTTGTGGTTTTTTTTGTATTTTAATTATGAAATGTAAATGTAATGTAAAAATATGCTATTTGTTTTTGCACGATTTTAATATTGTATTTGCAGTTCTATTTTAAATGTCATACGGTGATTTCTCATGTAGAACCATTTTTTATGTATCGTTATATGATTGAAGTACATTAGAAGTCCTTTTCAGGTACTCGTATGTAAAGAAAACGTAAAAAATTAAATTAAACAGTATAGAAATTCAAAATGAACTGAATTCAAGCGTGAAAATTAATAATCTGATGTTAAAAATTCAATCAAGTTAAAAATATTATAAACCTGTGACGATATGAAATCCATATTATATAGTTGAACCATTATTGAAAACGTATCTTCCTTATTTATTAAATTTTATGTTTTAATAGCAAATTAAAAGGCGACAAAATAAGATAATAGTACAACAGCAGTAGTAAGATAACATACGCACCCGTGGTATCGCCCCCTAATTCTAATTTTCATGATCACAGGAGTAAATCGTAGAATCTGTTGTTGCGTGTGTTAGAGCATTAGCATAAATTGTATGCAGTCTAAAGTACATATGGAAACCAAATTGGGTAACATACCCACTGCACACATTAAGTAGAAAGAATTTTAAAATGGAATGTAAATTTGTATTTACATAAAAACAAGTTAACAAGTCTTAGTATAATTTTTTATTATTTTTAAATATTAATATAAAATAAGTAAGTAATAACGGTAATTATCTATTGCTTAACAAAAAAAAAGAAAAAGACTTAATAAAAATGCGGAATAAATAAGGTTGGTGTTGTATTTTTTCTTGCCAACAAACAGTTGTTCTTATAAATATTATAAAATAGATATTTTTGCAATATGATAATAATCATTTTATATTCATTTAACATACCTACATTGTAAATTAAGTATTTTATTATATTAAAGAATTCTTATTTTTAATATTTTTACTATTTTTGAGAATATGAGGTTAATTTTGACATAATGAGGTTTTTAACTAATTTTGAGAAACTGATTTAAAATACGCATGGATTGGAAACCGCTTGAAAAAATTTCATAACATAAAAATAAATAACTCAAAACGCTCACAATCTCACGATTTCCTTAGAAGTTGCCTTTCGAATACAGCAGAAAGATACAGCAATAATTTACACATGAGGACATTTTTATTTCATTTTTATAATATAATATAAAAATTGCGATAAATACATCTGTAAAAAAACTTAATAATGATGCAATAACTTATTATAATGGGTAACTTCAAAAATGTAAACTTTACCGCATCGATGCAGCATCATGACTTTTCTGATGCGTCTAATACTAAATGATGCGCTGCTGATGCTCTCTTGAAATTTGATGCACAAGAGATGTTTTTTAACGGGATATTGGCATCATTTAGCCTTTGATTTGGCTATAGATAAGACAGATAATGTAGCATGATAGACTATAGATAATATAGCAATACAGTCCTTGTATAGGTATATTATCTTTGAATTTCAACTTGAACTTACTTGAAATAGAAAATATTGAAATTATTTGAATAAAACATATTACATACCTATTTTGAGTGCAAGATGTATTCAAATAGTTTAAATAATTTTAATCAAAGGTAAATACATTCATCTTTTTCAACAATTTGTTTTTCGGAATTATTCCTGTTGGTGTTAATACCTACATAATATGGTAAGTAGTTATAATTCTACATTATACACGTTACAGCAGCATCTTGGACACGCATCACCAAATTTCTTGATGCATTGTTTTGACGCATCAAACGCATCAAATGCAAAAATGAACTTTTGATTTTTCGTTGTGATGCGTCTGATGCATTTTTGATTTTTTGACTCTGTCTCATGCAAGCAGTGATGCATTTTTGAAGTTAGCCAATCTTATGCAATGTCCTGATTAAATGACTAAAAAGAATCAATAAGTGACTTTATCGCAAATTAATGTTCAAATTTTTTACTTTTAGCGAATTTCCAGAATGGAATTCAGCTATTACAGCCACTGTCATGACGCGACTTGAGCCCGGGACTATGGTAGAAATTTGTTTTGAGGTCCCTAGAAACCGAAAATAATATTCACTAAAATTTATATATATATATATATATATATATATATATATATATATATATATATATATATATATATATGTCCGGAAAACATTGGAAGTCTCAAACCCTTGGATGAGTTTGTCAGCCAGACACGTCGGATGCCAGGAACATGGTTTTTGTTCTTGCAAAACATTAGTTTTCTGCCAAAATTTCCACTTATTCAAAAATTTTTGCGAAATTTTTTTACACCATTTAAAAGAGGAGAAAATATTACATAAAAAAGGTCTTTAAACTATTATTCTATATCAACTAGTTTCCGAGAAAAACTAATTTTAATAAACGGAAATTCGCTATCTTATGCATGATGCTACTACAGGGGTATTTCTACTTCCTTTCTCATTACGCATTTTGATGGAAATTAAAAAAAAAATTAAAAAATCGCATAAAAAAGACCACATAAAAAGAGGTTTTGCTGGCTAGTTCAAAAATACATTTTTTTGTGGTAATAAAACGACAAATAGAATAAATACTTCATGAAATTATGAAAAAGTCCTAAGATTTTCATGCAATGAATGAATTTCAGTGAAATGTGGTAGTCTTTTTTAGGTCAGTTACAACTTTTAAATTAAGCAACAGAACAACATACGATTAAGGGGAGGTTTACTTGGGAGTCGTTAAAAAAAATCGATTTTTCTTTTTTTGCAGAAATTGGTAGCTAATTATGTGTAGAATGTGTTCCCAAAGTGATTTTGCTGAAAGTAATTTAAGGGAAGGTTTACTTGAGATTTGATAAAAAAAAATCGATTTTTTTTTGCCGAAATTGATAGCAAATTATGTGTAGAATATGTTCCCAAAATGATTTTACTGAAAATAATTTAAAAACAAGATTCTTGCACATTAACCGAATCCAGCTTTCTATAAAAAAAAAAAAAAAAATCAAAAAACGTAGTTCACGCAATAATGAGTATTAAATATAAAATTTTGAAAATACGTTTCTTTTGGAACTGGCGGACACGATAACTCAAAAACTATTCGATGGATCCTTTTTTTAAATTTTTTATTTTAAAGATAATTCAATTATTCGGTACCTCTACCTAAGTTCGATACACTTTCAATATTTTTTTTTATCTTTAAGTTTACTTTAAAGAGCGAAAAATAAGATAAAAATCGTAATCAAAAGTTCAAACATCCGCCATTTTTTTTTCTTTCAGCAATTTATTGATATTATAGGTAGAGGTGCCGGTACTCTTCATATATTTTATAAATCTTTTTTGTTTTTGGATTTCGGTGGTTTATTACCGGGTGTCCGCCACCAAGGCCTTGGATTTTCGGATCGTCACACTGCAGTATCTATAATATGGACAATTTTTTATATTTTTCTCCTTGAAAATTTTTTTTTTGTATAGTTTAATACTTAATAAATATGTGTACAAAATTTGAAATTGATATTTACTTCCGTTCTTGAGAAAAAAATTCTAGAAAAATACATAATTTTTAAGGACTCTCGAGTAAACCTCCATTTAATGTTAAAATAAATTATAATTAAGTACAAAATTCGTATTGGACAAATCGTTTTGGGTCAACCACACTTTTAACAAATTCACTTTTTTATTTTAATTGTTTTACATAATGCTACAAACTATGTACCTACAAACCTCACAGCACACCTTTCATTATGAGATAATTATATGCAGATTTCCTTGCAACATTTCAAAATGTAAAATAATTTATATTCCCTATACATGCTATGGGGCTGTCCATTAATCACGTGAGGCTTGAAAGGGGGGGGAGGGGTCCCATAAAAAATCACGAAATATCACAAGGGGGAGGGGGGGTAAAGTAATATATCACGTGTATTTATTTTTTCGGCAAGTGCGCGATACTCAACCGAAAAGCGGCGTTACATGTATTTATTTTTTCGTCAAACGCGTACAAAATCGAAAACGGCTTGTAGTGTGATCTTGATTCGCTATCAATATAATAGTCCAGAGATGCACAATGTTCGTCTTTCCCGCATCCTCACGCGACGATCGAACGGTAGATCGAGAGAGATTCTCTGCGTAGTGCGCGAAAATGATGACGCCGAGTGGCTTGATGAAGCCGATGTTGATTTTCAACAAAGCACTGTGGCAACAACTGATTTGCAAGATGCTTATCCAGTTATTGGTGTTGAAGAAAGTCTTGCTAATCCGTGGTCCGAAAATACTGTACATTAAGTAATGTTCATGTATTAGTACAAAAAAGTTTTTCGCATTCCTATTATTTTTATGTCAATCAAAAAAAAAAAAAAAAAAAAATTGCAACTTTTCTGTCTACCTCTGAACGTTATTATAGTAGTGTTTAATTTTCTATAATAAAATTAGATGATACTTATACCAGTATTTTATAAATATTAAAAAAAATTAGATTCTTTGCAGGTACGAAAAAATACACGTGATATACGGGGGGGGAGGGGGGTAGCCTTAAACCTCACCATGTATCACCAAGGGGGAGGGGGGGTTAAAAAATGCAAAAAAAAACATCACGTGATTAATGGACGGCCCCTATGTATGCATCTTATAGATATATCTTGATTACCACCGATATAATGATATCATCATATAATTAACCAAAAGAACAAAAAGTAAAAAAAAAAACACATTTTACTTTCTACAAAGTAATTCGCCTTGTTCACTTACGACAGTAATTCATTTCAATTTGTGGTACCGTTTTGCAGTAAACTATACTGATGTCATTAAAAATAATGTATTTACCGTTGTACGTAATTATATATTACAATTAGTAAATTTATGGTTTTCATGTATTATAAAATAAAAATTTTTAACAAAAAATTAAAATCACTTTCAAAAATGATTAAATTTAAGTAGATTAAATATTAATTAATTTACTGTCAAATTGGTGCGCGTGAAATCTAAAAATATGGAAGTTTTATTTCCGGTATATTAATAATTATTTTTAAAAAAAAAATTGATATCTTTAAGAGATACCTATCTTTTTAGTGAACTTCCGTAAGAAAATTTCAGCTATTAAAACCAGTCAGCCCGATAACTCGGTGAAAACATTCGAAATATCAAACCCTTGGATAGGTTCTTCAGCCAGGAGGTATATCGAGTATTCAGAATAAAAAAGTTTTTAGCAAAAATTTAAAATCTTTACGACGATTCTATATGCGTTATGGTATTAACTAAACGACGCGACGCTTGAAAGGCAAAATAGGATAAGTGACAATTTTAAAACTTTACAGGAGAGCCGAAAAATTGCCAAGTTTCGACCGGAGAAAAATTAGGTGAATTAGCTAATGCCAGTTTAATGTACCAGTAACGAATCCATAAGCTTTTATTTTTGTTTCGATAAATAATTATTTATTTAACTAAAACATTTGGCTAATTGTAAAAAAAAAAAAATTAAAGGTGGGTCTCCAAAACTCTCATTGTATTGACACGAAACTCAGCTCATAAGATGGAGAAGAATTTGGCAAATTCCAGCAATGTACTCTTATAAAATTTAATTTCAGAAAAATTGTCCTGTATCCCCCATTTGCCTTTCAAGCGTTGGTTTTCAACTCTAAAGAATTAACAGCACAGAGACCCTTCCTTAAGTTTAAGGTAGTTGTTTGTGCCAGTAAAACTATTTTTTCAAAGAATTTTAACGAAACTTCTCTAGATATTTATTTAATTCAATACCAATAATACGAGCCTATCCCGATTAAAATTGACCACTCCAATTTTGAGAAAAACGATTACCAAGTTTTGTAATTTTAACACAGGTTCTTATGGGAAAACTACTTTTTTTTTTTGAATAAAATGAAAACGTCTCAAAGGAATTTGATAAAAATTTAATATGTTATAAAATACACAGTTATAAACCATAAGTATTTAATAAGAAATAAAAATTATTCATTACGCTGTTTTTTAAATATAATTTAAAAACATCATTTTACAACGTTTTTACAACGTTTTTTCAACAGTGCTTTTATATTGCTACGTAAATTTAAAAAAAAAACAAGTGGTATACCTAAATATAATAACTAAAGAATATTAATACATTATTTAATTTTTGATAAAAGAAAATTTTTTCGCTGAGATATAGTTTTGTACCTGATTATCTCGGAGTAACTACGTTAACTTAAAATTTTCACGAAAGACGCAACTTTTTTACGTATTTTTATGATCTTACCATGTGCAAAAAAGAAATTTCAATTTAAAATATAAAATTCAAAATCTATAAACCCAAATATGTACATTTAAATTCATTGATAGAAAATGTTACACTGTCCCAATTAAATACATTACACTGAGGCTGAATTAAACATATGCGTTCATAGTCAGACGAATTGTGTACACATCTGTTTTCGAAACAGGTTTAATGTCATTATTTAATTATAAATGGACGTATGGTAAGCAACAGGTAATGGTGGTAATAGTAGTCGAATATTTATTTAAAAATAATTCGCCAAGTGTGTATTAGACACGCATTATGTCAGGATTTCGTAGTCAATAGCTACAATTTTTCACAATTCCCGGGATAAAATATTTCTAGCTTTAAAATTTCGACAAACTTTTCTGTTTAGACAAAAAACTCATTTCTGACAAACGAAAAATTTCCAAAAAATATCCCTTTCTGGGCATCGAACGTGTCGGACACACCTAAGCACTTAGAACGACTTGAAACTTCCATTGTTTTCACCAAATTTCGTAAAAAATGGTTCAAGTCTCACCATGAAACCTGCTATAATAGCTCAATTTCCGTTCGGAAATTCGTTAAAAACAATACTGTCTGTTAAATTGCGTAAGATCCGGACGCCACAGACAATTAAAAAGTGCTGAAGTACGGGTAGATCACCTGATGCGATGGCAAATATGACGAATCTATTAGAATTTCGTGGTTATGACTACGAAATCTTAAAAATTCAAGTGGAAACGATGGAAACATATTTTTTTTTATTAAAAATGTGTTTATTTATTTATTGTAAAAGTATTAGTGGTATTATGAACACAAGAAAGTAATAACATCTAACATGTGTCTATGCTGAGGTGTATTTTATGTTTATACATATAGAAGTCCCACGTAAAGTGTGTTACACCTTAAAGGTGTTCTTAAATAATATTTGAAGGGTACAAGACAAGAACTTGACGATAACCAGCTGAATACTATAGTATATCTTTTTAGTTTAGAAATGAAGTCATTTCATCTCTTTCCAATTTATAACGCTAACTGTCCTTTAAAAAAATTGTACGATACTGATCCTTAAAATAATACATAAATTAAGTTTATTTTCATTTTTTCATTTTCTCACTTATTTCAATTGACAAATTATATAAAATTTCACTTACGGATTTGTGTATATTGAATGAAAGTTCGAAAGAGATAACATACCATTAAATTAGGTATTATTAAATAATTTTTACCAACAGTTTTTTATTTGATCCACCCATTTCAATTCAAATTTTTTGATACCTAGATTGTAAGCTGCTACACAGTAAGGTCGTATCATAAAAATATGAATTGAAATGAGTGGATCAAATAAAAAATTGTTGGTAAAAATTATTTAATAATACCTAATTTAATGGTATGTTATCTCTTTCTAACTTTCATTCAATATACACAAATCCGTAAGTGAAATCTTATATATTTTGTCAATTAAAATAAGTGAGAAAACGAAAAAATGAAAATAAACTTAATTTATGTACTTTTTAAGGATCAGTATCGTATAATTTTTTTTAAAGGACAACTAGCGTCATAAATTGGAAAGAGATGATAATGACGTCATTTTTAAGCTAAAAAAATATACTTTATAAACATTCACTGGCTGTTAAATAAGTTTACTAAAAATTTTCGCGCCTAAAAGAGTCATTTAAAGTTTTTTTTAAGTCATTCGCTTCATTTTTACTAAAATTAGACTTCTATGATCGCTAAAAAAAGGACTTTTGTCGACTCAGTGATATTTCTAAAAGGAATTTCGTCATTTTGATAGCAGAAATGAAAAGTTCACACCCAGCAAATTACTCCAATTCAACCAATCACGCTAATTCAGATCATTTCCGTAAAGCGTTATTTGAGAAAAAAGTAATTTTTGGATCTGATGGCGTCATCAGGATTATGCACGCCTTAAAAAAACGTAAATAAACGAATTATAGATTTTCGAAATTGTTCCTTTCATTTTTTTACCAAAATTCAACATATAGGAACAAGTGCGGATACAGAGGACTGATCAGGGGGGTCATGCTGGTCCCTAAATGGAGTTTTATCGTGGTTTCCCAATTATTATCTTCTACTACAAATTCAAAAGTTTGTAGTGTTAAAAAATCAGTATAAATGGAACCCATTAAAAAACTGTAATATCCTCCTTAATTTGAGATCGGTATCCGCCGTCCCTGGTAAATAAATTGCATCATAATAAAAAAACAGTTATTTCAAAGCATACATTTATTTAGATCCAAAAGCAATACAATATTTTTTATGTTTACTAAAAACTAATAATTATACTTAACACGAATAAGTCAATTTATACTTAAAATAAGTATACCAGATAACTTTTAATTCTAAATTTTATTATTATTATTATTGGCTAGATTAATTTATAATAAAATAATGTATAAAATAAAACTAGATTTTATTTTCATTATCACTCACTGATATACACAGACAGACGGACAAACAGACAGGATATTGTTTCATAATATCCACATATTTTATTAACTCTTTAAAAAAGTTAAGTAAAGAAACAAAGTGAACTGGTCAGACCACTTAAAATGAACACGATTTAAAGAGTTAAGGTTAGTGTCCTTTTGTGTCTATATTCACGTCTTACATATACATAATATATTTCTCTAATTCTGGTTTTATTGTTAACCATTCGATATAAATGTATTATTTATTTTGTCATTAATAATGAATGAATTGATCGTGTGTAAAAGGTTTACTTTGCTGTTTACTTTATTCGTTTAAGTAATGAATGCGCACGCATCTTAGCGTTTTAAAAATGGTTCAACGTTCCTTTTTCGATAAGAACTCGCAAGCTATGACACACACACAAGTCGATAGTTCGATACATAAACTTTTCAATCGAATATCCTGTTCGTTTTTAACGTTATTTTAAGTAATGGATGCGCACGCATCTTGAGTATTTTAAAAATGCCTGGACATCTTCAGAGCGCTTTCACCGTCACCTGTACTCTGGAGTCTGGCTATTAATTTAACTCCTCTACTAGTCACATTTTGTTTAAACAATTTTTTTCTTTAAATAAATTGCTAAAATTAAACAAATCGCCTCAATAAAATTTCTTCGTGTATTTTTTAATGTAAAACAAACATAAAATGTTCCCAGATATTTTTTTCTAAAGTGTTGGTTTTTCGAGAAAAAAATGTGCAAAATTTGCTATTTTCAATGCTCAAAAACTATTGGTTTCAGAGAAAAATGTCTAAGAAACATTTTCTTGATTGTTTTACATTAAAATACTGTGTGAGTTTTTCGAGAGTTGCCATTTTGATTACAGCCAAACCACTGATTTAATCGATAAATTGTTCAAATAAGAGTTGTAGATATCGACGGGGGCAACCTATTGCTATAGTCAGGAGCTTTATAGCTCTTATTGTTTTCGAGCTATGATACAAACTTATAGATTTTTAAATGAGACTATATATTACTTTTTCGATAAAACTGATCTAATGTATTAATTAACAACATAAATGTGCAAAAAAAATTTTTTTACTCAAGTCTAATTTTTTAATTTTTCATAAATTTATCAGTTAGGCGGTAAAAATATGCATATGTACTTGAGGCTACTTCAACCGATAGTGTTTTTCTTGGTTACATTTTCATTACATCCAAGAAAAGAACCTTTTCCAGTACAATTTCTATCATAAAAATTTGGTTGTAATAGAAATGGCAACTCTCAAAAAACTCACGTGGTGGTATATGTATTGATTTTATTTTTCTTTTTTTTTTAACATTTTTCTTTGTTTTATAATTAAAATATACGAAGTTTAAATATACGAATTTGATTAAAAAAAAAATTTTGTTTTAAACAAAACCTGACCACATTTCCGGGAAGCAGGATGCACTTTCATATACTGTAGCACATTCTAAACAAGAAAGTGGAATCCGCCGGTCTATATGACAGTCAAACTGACGCTTAGGGAGTGCAAGAACCAGATAAAAGTCTGTCCAAAACAATTCGATTTTTAAAATTTTTTTATTTCGTAACTAGATTTCAAAATGTGTAATTTAAAATCAATAAAAAAAATTCTAGTTCAGTTGAATATACTTTTTTTTCAAATTCTTTTCAAATTAATTGTAATTATTATCAAGTAAAAATATTATGTGCATAGTTGTGAAATGAAACTTACAAAATTCTAAACCGATCATTTCAGTCCGTTTCAGTGCTGTACATGGCAATTATTTATTTATTCGGTGACATCACAAGAAATCATCTTTCGCTACGCATCGTTGGTCAGTCCCGTTACCATATTATTAGCATATATTATACATACATAATATGTAATACCACTTATGTGTAGGTATGTCTTGTATATTAACATTTATAATATTACGTATATATTATAGGTGTGTTCCAACAAACACTAGAATTTCCAATTCGAGTGAACAAGTATTTTAAATTAGATAATTTCATTTGAAGGTCAAATTAAATTCAGTTTAGAATTTCAGTTCGGTATTTAATATGTACGAACGTTTAAGTTAATTGTTAGGGATTTCACAAAATGTCTCCACTAAAGAGTTAATTTATGTACTCTATACCTTCTATACTAAAATAGTTATTTTCGATACGTGTGCGTAAAGTAAGGTATCCAGTAGGCTGAAATTGGGGCACTCGCTAAAGGGACTAACGCATACATAACGACGGTTGTGTCCCATGCCGCGATGACGCGAGTGCCCCAATTTCAGCCTACTGGATACCTCACTTTACGCATACGTATCGAACATAATTTTTTATAACGACGGCTTCTAAAGTTTAACAGAGAGAAAAGAATTAATTATTTCTAAGCAATTTTAGAAAATAGTAGGGTTAATTTTATTTTATAGTTAACTATATGAAAAATAAAGTAAAAAAAATGTTTTTTAAGAAAAAGCTTTTATTTAAAAATGGGCTAAAAAAAATAAAATAACTTTTGAGTGAAGTTTGAAGCAATATGCAACATAATTTATAAAAGCTTGAGGCGTTATCATTAATTATTTCTGTTTTGGATATAAGTGTAGCTTTTTTTTTTCAGTAGCTACCAAATTTTATTAAACGCCTCAAGCTTTTATAAATTATGTTGCATATTGCTTCAAACTTCACTCAAAAGTTATTTTATTTTTTTTAGCCCATTTTTAAATAAAAGCTTTTTCTTAAAAAACATTTTTTTTACTTTATTTTATTTTTTACTTTTTAGTGTAATTACAATTAATTTAAAAAAAATTAAAGAAGTAATTGTTTTAGCTATATTTTAATCAGTTAATTTACCCTAATCAGACATAACTATGGAAACAAAAAATTGCAATGTAAAATCAATGGACAATATTTGACAATTCGAAATGTCAAAAAGTTGCATAGGACTAAAAATCAACAATTTTGGTTTGGGGCGAACTAGGGAAAAACTAATTATACAATATTGCATTGTCATCAAGGTTAGACACGTATGCAAAATTTGAAATCTCTAGCTCAATTAGAACCTGTCTAAATTTTGATTCCAAGATTTGATCTAAACCAACATACTAACATATCAAGTTAAATAAAAGCTTTTAAAAAAAAAATTGTAGATCGTTTTTGGGGGTTTTTATTATTCCATGTTTAATTTGAATATGGTTATCATTGACAAATGAATATCATTATTTTCTCGCACAGTTAGCTACTTTTACGCACGGTACTGTACTTTCGCGCACACTTATTATCGTTTGTTTTACAATGATGTGAATACTGCTCTTTACGCCCGCTACACAACGCTCGAATATTGAACTTTAGAAGCGGGTGTTATAAAAAGAATACTTACAAACATATCCGTTACAAAATTAATACACAGGGCCAGCTTAGCCAATAGGCCACCCTAGGCCATGGCCTAGGGGCGGTAAATTTTTAAAATAGGGCGGAAAAATGAGTAATTAACGTTTTTTTTTTCTCGCCACTTTTTTTTAAGAAAAAGTTTGTAAAAAGTTTTTTGCTCGTTTCCTTTTTTTGGGGGTAGGGGCGGCATTTTTCAAGGTGCCTAAGGACGGACTCAGGGTTAATTCGGCCCTGTTAATACATACTTAACATACCTACCTATTGTACATTAAAATACGTTAATTTTTAAAAAGTAAGAAAAATTCTTCATATTATACTTATTACTTACCAGAGTAATGTAAGATTGTAAGCATTTATAAAATTAGTAATTAATATACCTGTTTGTCAATTTAAAAAAAAAAAAAAATATTAAAGCAACTAAATAAAATCAAAAATCTAAAATTCCTTTTGACAAAACAGTTCAAACAATCTGTTTACTATTTAAATTTTTAAATTATAAGATTAATAAAAATGAAATATTCGTTAATGCGCATGTCTAGAATTTGAAATATTTACTCTGTAGCGAGAATTTAAAAAACCAATTCGGGTGAGTTCAGAATTAGATTTAAATACTTGATGGAACACAGAATTTGAAGCTCTGTGTAAACTATAGAATTACAATTCTTCCTAGTTGGAACAGTAAAATTAACTATGCGCATGCTCATTAAAACGAGAATTAATTCGAGTGTTTGTTGGAACATACCTTATATTATATGGGGTACAACTATAGTATGCGATCTACCGATTTCTTATCTCCAAATTTATTTTTAAGACAGTTCTGTTGGGATATGTCAGTATACGAAGTTGCGAATCAATATTAGTAATATTCACAGAGCACTTGATACGTGTACACATATAGTATACCTATATTGGTGAATTGTGAACAAAACAGTGATAAAATAACATTCTTTCATAGTTTTTATTAAATAGGAGTACGAAGGAGGAAAAGATTTGAGAAACACTGGATTATATCGAAGGTAATCAAACCAATCTGGACACATACGGTTGTCACCAAATTTTTGTGTCTCGAAAATCAAAAAGCCTGATAGAAATTTTCAAAATATACCTTGATTATTGCCATTTTCAACGTTTTATAAAAAAATCGAAAATTTTTTTCCAGTTTTCTGCAGGCAACATTTACGAAAATCGATGAAAACTAAATGTCCGATAATATAAAAGATCCTTACCATAAGTCACATGATTTTGAAGTACCATGTGAGTTTTCTGAGAGTTGCCATTTCTATTACAACCAAATTTTTATGATCGAAATGGTACTGGAAAAGGTTCTTTTCTTGGATGTAATCGAAATGTAACCAAGAAAAACACTATCGGTTGAAGTAGCCTCAAGTACATATGCATATTTTTACCGCCTAACTGATAAATTAAAGAAAAATTAAAAAATTAAACTTGGGTAAAAAAATTTTTTTGGTCAATTATGTTGTTAATTAATGCATTAGATCAGTTTTATCGAAAAATTAATATAGTATCTCATTTAAAAATCTATAAGTTTGTATCATAGCTCGAAAACCATAAGAGCTATAAAGCTGCTGACTATAGCAATCGGTTGCCCCCGTCGATATCTACAACTCTTATTTGAGCAATTTTTCGATTAAATCAACGGTTTGGCTGTAATAAAAATGGCAACTCTCTTCAAAATGTCGTTTCAGGGGTTAGAAGTGATTTAAAATATGAACATTCTCACGTAACTTTAACTGGAGACGAAAACTCGAAAAATTTTGTAAGATATAATTTTTCGAAATTTTAATTTGCAACAACTTTTCGATAATTTTCTTCAAATTTCCCCGCGACCCGGCTCTAAAAACTCAATATATTTTTCCTGCAAAAAAAACACGCGACGTTCCAACATGAGCAGATCCTATTTGTAAGACTTTTCCGTCATGCAGCGCTCACTAGAGGTACGTATGTATAAACCGGGTAGACCGCACACTATACCAGCACCATTTTGTGTATTGTGTGGACCGGAGCCACCTGAGTAAAGTTGTGGACAGTTGTGTGGACAGATTACACCGTTAAGTAACCAAACGAGACCGCGGTGGTATCGGATTGGTATTACATTATTGTGTATGCATATGTACATATATGCGTTATTTTATTATTATTATTATTTTCATCTTCGATTGTGGTTTCAACTTGTGTGACCAATATTCATAATAATATCATGTCCGACATTACAACATACCGGATGTTTCAAATTTCAAAATATTTTTTTGAAATGTGAACAAATTATTTAATTAATTAATTATAATATGTTAACTAAAATTTGGTATTAATGTTGGAAATGTTTAAGAGGATATTCTCATATTATAATCTATATACATATAATAAAATTGTAACGAGACCATTTCTGTACATGGAATATTTTTGGAAAATTGTACTGGTACTGTAAATAATTATCGATGTAGATATCAAAACAGCGATTTTTAAAATTTTTGTCTGTCTCTTCACGCATCACGCAAAAACTATTGGACGGATTTTAATGAAGTTTGGTGTGATGATAACTTATTACCTGGGTCAACATCTAAAATACTTTTTACTCTGCGAAAATTTCTCATTCCCACGAGAAAATGGAAAAACCATTTTGAGCATGTGCACACATTAGGCAAAAACTATTGGACCGATTTTAATAAGATTTGGTGTGGTGATAACTTATTACCTAGGGCAACATTTAAGATACTTTTTACTCCGGGAAATTTACCCCGAGTTTTATTTAAACGGTCCAACTGCTTGTAATTTTTTTTATATGTTAAAAAAAAGAAAAAAGTGGGGTAAAAAAAAGACAAACCAAGGGGTTAACATTTAGAAAAATTAAAAATTATTGACAAGGATTTTCATTTTAAAACTATATTATGACATGTTTATGTATATTTTATGGATTAAAAAATACTGATTCTTCAATAAAACAATTTTTTGTTAGTGAGGAGACGATTTTCATGAATATCAATTTCAGCTTATTCGAAAATTTGTATTTTTGACCCATGAAAATTTATTTGTTTTTATAATGTATAACTATACTTTACTGCACACACTTAGTATTTTTAACTCATTCATAGATTATTTTGATTTATTTTTTTACTTTGTGTAAAGTGGTGTAAAAAAAAAGACAGCCTCAAATTAGCATACTTGGTTTTTTAATGAGCTACAATAATTTTTTTATTAGTTGTACGTTTGTGAAATAAAAACTGTTTTAATATTTAAAGTCCAAAGAAGTTTCCTATGAGTTAAGCTTTTGCATCAGTTAACTTTTTCTGACTTTTGGTTACTGCTTAATCTTAGCTAAAGTTTTTGGTAAAGTACGTAAAATTTAAATATATCTATAAAAAATTTTGTAGTAGAGATAGAGTTGTGAAATAAAAAGTGTTGTACTGCTAATTACCAAAGCTATCTATTTTGTACCCTTCGAATAATGTACTTGCCGTATCCTATTAGTTAGAGGTCTATCTTTTATTTATCCTCCACTGTCTTTTTTTTACCCCATTTGGCGAGTAAAAAAAAGACATGGTTTTTATTTTTTTTTTATAGATTTATGCCGTTAGCTTCAGTGAAGAAACAAGCAAAATCTTAAAATACAAACAATTTAACATCATATAGTATTTTTTTTGTCTAAAAATTCAAATATTTTCTACATGAAAAATGAAAAGATTTAATTTTGTCTTTTTTTTACCCCGCCCAACCCTATATTAATGGAATGACATGGTAGCGGCGTAGCTACCGTTACCCCGATGTCGATTAAATTCATAGGCGACCATCTACGAACCAAACTGCATAATTTCTGAAAATTTCATTAAAAACAATCGAATAGTTTAGAAGTTATGCCACTTGGTGCAAATTGGCGACACACAGACGGACGGATGGACAGATACCAAACCAAAATTGTTCAGGAAGCTCTAAAACGTAAAATGTGTGTAAAAAATTTTATTTTGGAGGGAATAAAAAATTTTTTAATTTTCAAAAGTGATCACAATGCTTCCGCTACTTTAGTAGTCTCGGAAACAAAATAATTCGGCAACGCTACAAAGATGACGATAGTTATAAATGTAAGAATTAAAGATTTAAAATTGTCCTGTAAAAATTTATTTTTGTGACTTACTTCTTGCTTTTCCATATCAACACCTCAAATTATTGTAGGAACAAAACCGCACTTTATAAATGATTATCTAATTTCACAAAGTAAATATACTTATATTTTGTTTAATTAAATTGTTGTTGAAAGAAATAATTTGTACGTTTAGTACAATATTGCTAAAACAATACACAATTAAGACAAATTAAAAAAAAATTCGTATTACAATATACAAATTAACACCATATTATGAATTTTATGAATTATATATCTACCACAAAGTTAAATAAACAAAAATTATTAATTATTTTAAATAAAAGCAACATATTTATTATAATAAAAACTTTAAAATCCAAATTTGATCTAAATTTTTATAATTTATTGAGTAAAAGTAGTTGAACCGGTTTTATAAACTTTTAGGCCATTCGTGACTTGATATTGAAGAACAAAAATTTGTTATAATAGCATATCAATTTTTAGTCGAATTTTCTCCGAAAAATTAGACTTATACAGTCTATACGATAAGAGCTGCGAGAGGCGAGACCAGGGGCGCTATCCGTTTTCGGACCCGTAGAACACGATTATGTAAAAAAAAAGATGTCTGATATATATATATGTATATATATATATATATATATATATATATATATATATATATATATATATATATATATATATATATATATTTTCCCGCAACCTTTTAATATGTGTAGGGCCCCCCTATGGAAGTTAAGAGATGAAATTTGGTAAGTGGGGCTTATTCCGATGCACAACAATACTATCAAAGTGGGGTCAAATTTTGGGCAAATTTTTTTTCGGACCCGACCTTTAAGGGGGTGGTGGGGGGCGGAAAGGCAATAAAACTTTTCCAAACCGGTTTTAAATAATGTTTCGGTCAATTATCTACAACATATCCAAAATTCAGCTTCCTAGGATGATATGGTGGGAGTAGAGGGGGGAAAAACGATTTTCGCTGGATCTAACAGGCCCCCAGCCCCCCAGAATTAACGTAGAGGGTTGAAATTTGGTGTGTTGATAAAGTTCGTACCTAGGTTGTGCTTTTTGGAGGTTTTAATATTTTACCCCCACCCCCCTCATTTTTAAGCTACAATTTCATGCATTTTCGACGTTTTCGAAGTTTGTACCACTCGCACAGGTCACCCGAATAAACCTAGAGGGCTGAAATTTTGTATTCGAATTGAGTTAGTATCAAAGGGGTGCCTTTTGGGGGTCTCGACTTTTAACCCCTACCCCCACCATTTTTATACCCAAAAGAACATGATTTTTCTTGTTTTTTAACAGTTTCGTTCGGGTCAAAATCTCCCCAAATAAACCTAGAGGGCTGAAATTTGGTGTACAGGTTAAGCTAATAGCCAGACACTGTTTTTTGGAGGTTTCAACTTTTAACCCTTACCCCCACGATTTTTACGCCAATATTTCCTTAATTTTTTTGCTTGTTTTCTAACATGTCTAGAGACTCCATAAGGAAACCTAGAGGGCTGAAATTTTGTACATGTATTCAGTTAGTATCCAGCTAGTACCTTGTAGGGAGTCCGCATCACTTTTCCCCGCACTTCTCCCATTTTTACATCGGAATTGAATGCTATTGTTAAATGTGTTTTAAAAGCATTATGTTTATTCTAAATACAAGTAGGCGAATAGTAATTTTAAAAAATTTTAAAAAAAGTGAACTTACTTTTATGACAAATGAAATACATACATATTAAGTAATTTAAAAATGTTATTAAAGTCACTGTTTATTTATAAATTAGGAATTTTGGATTTTTAGTATTTATAAAATAGAAATTTTGGATTTTTTTGGAAAGAAAAAATATCTTTATAAAGGCCTTCCAGTTTACTATTTAAGGTCCTTTTTTAATTTTTAAAATTAAAACATAAAGGCAATTAGCGGATAAACATGGGCAGGAATGTCCTCGTAAGAATTGTGTTGGCTTTTTTTCTGCTACCTGTTTTCGGCACAAAATTGAAATTTACTGAGATACAGCCCTTAAATACTTAAAACCTTTTTTTAAAGCCTCGATCAGCCGAACACTCATCACCAGTTTTGAAACCAACAAAATGACAATTCGGTTGTAGACTTTCAATCACATTTCGCTTGTAGACATTCAATACCGAAGATGAAGGGGAAAATTCGACTACCGTGATGGGGCCCCGCTGCTCACGGCGTTTTTTTTTCTCCAATATATTATTTAAAAAAAAAAAATTACAGGTGCATACCATAGATCAATACAAAAATGCATTCTTTTAAAGCGATATTTTGTAGAGATTTAAATAGCCTGTTAAGTATAAGCGGTTATGAAGGTTTGGTGAGACAAAGTATTACTACTTACTATAAAAATTGTAGTGCATATTGAGATAAATAAATTAAGAATGACTTAAAGTTCCCCCTAAAGTAGTTAAGAATCGGAAAACACAAATAGAATAAGTGCCGCACCTGATAGTTATAAAATTTAAAAATTGCTATAGGTACAATGAATGAAACAAAAAGTTCAATGAAATGTGGTACTCTCTCTTAGATTAGTAGCAATTAAGACACGTTAACATTTAATAGAAACACTTAACGTTGAATATCTAGGATCAGAATGACGAAAATCGGTTGAAATCGATAAAATTCAATAGATTTTAGAATAAAAGAAATTCTGTTGAAGTTTCATGTTGATTAAGAAGCCTATTGTTGAGAAAATACATTATAACCCTAGAATCATACGTACACGTCAAAACGACGAACGAACTTCTCTACCTGCTCCAATACTACAACTTGTCGATATCTGCTTGCTGTGAGATTTCTGTTATCTAATTTATTTGTTGTTATAACACATAAGACGTATTTATTTTGTTTATAGTCATTGTCGTTTTGTTTGTATTGAAATAGTGTCCGTCAAAAGAATGTCGATGTATGATTACGCGATCTTTTTTTTACAGATTTTGTACTTCACATATAAAAGTTTTCCTAATTTTTCTAAAATTTATTAAAGATATGCATGTTATAATTAATTTATTCAATGATTATGATAATGTGAAAGATGATTACAGCTGTTTGACTTATAGAGACGACATAATACCAAATACTGAAGTTTTAATATATTGAATCGAAAACTAAAGAATGCGTTTCGAATGACTTAATAAAAGATTAATAATTTATTTTGTGGAAAATATTTTAATTTTTATTATTTTTTGAAATCTTATTCGAAAAATTACTAACAAATTTTAGAAAATTTACAAATGTGCCTAATGGGGAAATAACTACATATCTATAGGAATATTTATGACTGAGAAATTTCACATTCTGTAAAGTCACACATGTCCACTGACTCATAATAGTTCATAAATTAATTATTTGAAACACATGTTTTATGATACAATTGATGTATTTATCTATTTTTTAATTTTTATAATGAAAATATGCTTTGATAAAAAGATTAAAAAAATTAATAAATATTTACATTAAGAAATTTTTCCAAATCCAATTTTTTTAAATATTTTGTTCCCTTTTGTAGTATTGTTATGTCAAAAAAAAATGTTTTTTGCAAATAAACTCTAAAACTCTCCGTAAAAAGTCCATCCGTCAAAACGACGTCGATGTATGATTAACGTTTCTTGTAGACCAACGTATGATTCTAGGGATAATATATGGTAAAATACATAATGTATATGTACTCATGTAGAAAATAGAGTATTTTTGTTATATTTCAATGAAAAATGATGCTAAAATTCTAAAATTTTACATAATAACCCGGTAAATCTGTTTGAATACTGCAAAATGATTAGGAGCTAAGCGTTAGTGAAAAAAAATTAATTCTTGAAATAAATGAATTATTAACCTAAAATTTGGCAATATCTGGCAACGTCACGCGTCAAACAAAGCGCGGAAATAAGAGATTGAAAAATAAAGTCAACAAAAACGCAATTCAACACCAAAAATTTGTAAAAATTGCATTTTTTTTCTGACTGCACCAAAGTTAAACGTACGGACTTAACGCCGTCACCTGCAACTATCCTCAACTATGCCTGCTTTACTATACAGAGACTTTTTAAACAGTCTGTACTAATAATTAAAATATAATATGTTTTGTAATTTGTAGTTTTGTTGTAAATTTTATCAATTTCAATTTATAAATAAATAGGTTTTATCAAATCAGGACAGACAAAGGTAAATACACTGTAAGCAAAAAAAAAAAAATATTTTTAATTTTTACATCAAAATCAAAAATTTATTCATAATTAAAGATTTTTTATTAGACAAATAACAGTATATTAAAACTGATTGAATACCTAATTAGTTTCATAATCACTGACGTAATTTTTATTCTAAAACTGTTAATTTGATCCCACCTGCTTTTAATAATAATCTTTTATAGAATTTTTTTCACTGTACAAGTGCAAATGCATTCGTTTTTACCAAGGTCAAGGATATGATTGTATGGCAATTTGTGTGAAGTTTAATGGCAGATGTTTCGACAGAGTCCAGCAGTTGTTTGGTTTGATTCACTTGATTTGTTTAAATGCCACTTGTCGTTTGTTTTAAAGAAACTTGATATTTATTTTTCACTGTGTAAATAGTAGATCAAGACAGGTAGATTATCAATAAAAATACCTAGAACTAAAGAAATTTTCAACTAAAGAAATTTAGTTGAAGATCAATATTTAGTTGAAGAGAAAAATTTTAATTTTAGGATATATATTAAGCCCCGGTCCCACTAGTACGGACGCCCGAACTATAATTGTCCATAAATACAAGTGAGCCATAATTTCTATGTACAACAAAAAATCAAGTAAATATTGGTTTTGCACACAAAAATTTAATAAATATTTTTAAAAGCTTTTATTTAACTTGCTATGTTAGTATGTTGGTTTAGATCAAATCTTGGAATCAAAATTTAGACAGGTTCTAATTGAGCTAGAGGTTTCAAATTTTGCATACGTTTCTAACCTTGATGACAATGCAATATTGTATACTCAGTTTTTCCCTAAATTTCCCCAAACCAAAATTGTTGATTTTTAGTCCTATGCAACTTTTTGTTTCCATAGTTATGTCTGATTAGGGTAAATTAACCGATTAAAATATAGGTAAAAAATTACTTCTTTATTTTTTTTTAAATTAATTGTAATCAGACTAAAGAGTAGAAAATAAAGTAAAAAAATGTTTTTTAAGAAAAAGCTTTTATTTAAAAATGGGCTAAAAAAATGAAATAACTACTGAGTGAAGTTTGAAGCAATATGCAACATAATTTATAAAAACTTGAGGCGTTTAATCAAGTTTGGTAAGTACTGAAAAGTAAAATAGCTACACTTATATCCAAAACAGAAATAATTAATGATAACGCCTCAAGCTTTTATAAATTATCTTACATATTGCTTCAAACTTCACTCAGTAGTTATTTCATTTTTTTAGCCCATTTTGCAAATCCAGTCTTCGAGATTAAACGATTCCGCAAAATCGAAACATTTATCGAAGTTTAGGGATCAATTTCATGCAGCCACTGCCAATAACACACAAAGTCTCACCCGGGTGCTATCTGCCGTTGTATTACAAAAAGTTTTCCAACAAGAATTGAAAAATTGTTTATAAAAGTAGAAGACATTTCGATTCATTTAAAACTAGCCGTACCCGCGACGTCGTTCGTGCAACACGGTGTTATAAACTCAATGAGAAGTATATAAGTGTAATAATTACACAGAACTTGCATAGAACAATAATTTTTGCATAATGCATGCACATTCTCAAAATGGTTTTTCTATTTTCCCGTGGGAATGAGACATTTTCGCGGAATAAAAAGTATCTTAAATGTTGACCTAAGTAATAAATTATCACCACACCAAATTTCATGAAAATCCATTCAATAGTTTTTGCGTAATGTGTGCACATGCACACATTCCCGTGAGACCAGTAGAATTTCAAAAAAAATATTCCATATACAGAAATGGTCTCGTTACAGTTTTATTAGATTTATGGAGAAAATTTGTAAATGAAAGTCCACTGAAGAAAACTGTCAGACAGTCTCACAAGGATTGTGAAAATGTTTGAGAAATAGAAACGTTACCAAAAAATTCAAGACAAAATCAATGTTCAATATGTTTTCCAATCTAAAATTACTTTTTTAAGTGTCAAAATAAAATGTTATATAAGAATATAATATATAATTTTTAAATTACTAATAATTTTTATTATTATAAATTATTTTTTGTAGTTTTTTTTTCAAATTACCATTAATTTTAAAAAAATTATATTATTAATAGAAAGTAATATTTAAATTATTTTTTTTTATTTTCCGTAAAAAAATAGATAAAAATCTACATACAGTTATAATTGCATACGTAATTGGTAATTACGTATACATTACACATGTAAGTTGATATGACTAAAAAGTGATATAATAAAGTATTAATATTAAAAAGAAAAAATTATAAAATTAATTAATTATTCAATAAAAAATTATTAATTCGATTTAAAAGAGCTAAAGACACGTAATAATTACTATAAATACTTTTAATAGTTTTATGAATTAGTGGTACTAAGAGTTAAGTCTAATTTTGAGTCTAACTGACTTTCTAAATAAACATTTTTTAAGTTTTTCTACGTAAATATTTAAAGAAAAACCTGATTTATCAATGAAACAATAATAAATCTACAGAAACTTTCGCCAGTAATGAAATTCTATTGAGAAACAACGGAATTATATATCATTATCTCGATATTACATGATTACAATATTTAATTTCTTTCCAATAAAAATTATTCTTAATTGACTTTATTAATTTATAATTAATTAAAAACGATTTATCGCGGAAGATTTATTAAAAGAAAAGTTAATTTCATCTCACACTGCACACCTTTGTAACAATAAAACGGTAAATGGTATGGTCCTTCGAGCCGGATATGTTGATAAAGATTTAATTACGTATAAAAAAACCGTCAAGTTTCGGCTTTCTCTAAAAGTCTAAAAGATAGACTATTTCAAACTTTTTCATAGGTTTGATTTACAAATATTATAATTTCTTATAGCATCGGAATTTTTAGTGTTCCGTATCAAAAATTGGCAAAACGGTACACGTATGAAATCACTTCGGTGTCCGTCCGTCGGAATTAATTAGTCTTGGTCTTGCAGTCTTGTCTTGGTCTTGCATTTTTTGCAAGACCAAGACCAAGACTATGTATACCAAGAGCAAGACCAAGACCAAGACTATAAGTATGGCTGCAAGACCAATACCAAGACTCAAGTGAGTAAGACCAAGACTATAGCAAGAAAAAAGCAAGACTCTTGCTAAATTATTTAAATAGTTTAAAAGTATAATTAATACCGTAAAGAGAGAAAATTTTGATTTTAGAACGAAAAAATTCGCTAATAAAAAAATGCAAGAAAGTGCAAGATTCTTTAGCAATACCAAGACCAATACCAAGACTGCATTTTGCAAGACCAAGACCAAGACTCAAACTGCTCTAGTAAGACCAAGACCAAGATTCTTAATGCAAGACCAAGACCAAGACTGTCAAGTCTTGGTCTTGGTCTTGCATTTGCTCATTACTAGTCGGAATGGAAAAAGACGAGTATAAAAAAAAAATTGAAGCACAAATTCGATAAGTTATGATGTATTTTTTTTTTTAATATTTTTCGAGAAAATCACTTCAAAGTTACTGCTTTTTATCCGTATCACAAAAGATCGATGAGTAAGATAAGTAGATTGTATAAATGTAAAAATGAGTAAAAATGTTGTACAGAATACTATTTACACAAGTACAACTTGCATTTAGTCTAGAAACCATTTAGAACAGTTTCTGAACTTATTCCGTACATATAAACCGTACACCAACTTTTAAAATAATGTAATGGCATAGTATATGGTCCTTCGATCCGGATTTTTTGATACATATTCTTTCTCACACATTTCATATTGTTTTCTAAAGTGTACGTACGCGCTTGTCATTTTTTTTCTTTTATTAAAAATAATTGAACATTAAAATTTTTGTTTAGTCATTTTTTTTCATTTTGTTATGTTGGTAGACAGCTTAGTAGTAGTGGGTCATTAATTAATAATAATAATTTAAATGAAATTCAAATATTCGTTTTATACCAACTGAAATATTCTAAATTCAATTACAATTAAATAAAAGATGGAAGTCATATGCTTGCTGTTTGTTCATTTATGTACAGTGCTTATTATCTATACGTATAATTGGTGTTAGTGGGTCTGATTTTTTAAATTTTTATACACTCCACTTAATTATTACATTATGGTGTATAATTGTAATACATAACACTACCGTATAAGAACATATTATTATTGGAATGTTATGTTATATGATGCTGTCATTAAAAATTCAATAAGGCATTAAAAAAAATGATTATTAGCTTAGATAATAAAGTTATTTTGCATTTGATTGGTTTAGTTTCTTTTTCGAAATTTTAAAAGTAACGTTATATCAGATCGTATAATATAGTTTAAAAAAATTGCGGTATTTATCGTACTTCCCCTGAGACAGTCAGGTACAAAAGTATATCACAGCGAAAAAATTTTCTTTTATCAAAAATTAAATAATGTCTTAACACTATGAGGCCCGAGAACTTTCATAGTAAACTTCCACAGAAGCCGGCAATATTTAAAAAAAAAAAAAAAAAACTTTATATAAACAAATACATAAAATGAAATAATTCAAACACTGAATCGATTCAACACAGTTCAACATATATGTGTAAAACTGTAAACATACGTACGTGATACGTACATACTACATATACACTTACATTCAAATCAATTTTATTTAATAATATAAATTATATTTTTTATGAATTTTTTGTTTATTTTAAAAAATTTTTATACATAGAAACCAAGAGTAGTGTATGTTGATATGTATTTGTGTGAGTAGGAACACATCCGTGTGATGAATGATGATAAAAACATCGCACACATAAGGCGTAACCAACTAATCAATTTATTAATCATTAATCGCGGTCGGCCTCTGGGGATGTTTTGTTTGGTTTCGGATGCCGAAGCCATGGGACTGAAAGTGTTAATATTCTTCAGTTGTTATATTTGTATACCCACTTATTTTTTTAATTTCCGCGCGCTTATGTTGTAGCAATTTAAAAGTATTGTTGAAAAAGCGTTGTAAAAATGTTGTAAAATGATGTTTTTTTTAAATTATATTTCAAAAACGGGCGTAGTGAATAATTTTTATTTCTTATTGAATATGGTTTGTAACTTTGTATTTTATAAAATATGAAACTTTTATCAAATTCCTTTGACACGTTTTCATTTTATTCAAAAAAATCGTATGAATAAGTATGTCAAAATCCCATAATCATATTGAATATGGTTTTTCTCAAAATTGAGGTAGTCAATTTTTTTTTTTCGGTAAGGGCTCGTAAGTATTATTAGTATTTAATTAAATAAATACCTAGAAAAGTTTCGTTAAAATCCTTTGAAAAATCGTTTTCCGGAGACTATGTACCTTAAAAGGTACATATAGTCTTTTTAAAAATGTTTTTAATGCAACTAAACTTACTTCTGTGTAGAACCAGGTATATTTTTAACAGGAATTTTATCGTTTTGGTAACAAAAATGAAAAATTCACACACAAATTATCCGAATTCAATCAATTGTGTTAATTCAAATCAATTTTACCAACTATAATTTAAGAATTTTTTTTATTTTGTGACGTCATAAAGTTTACTAAAACTTTTCAGAGCTTTAAAAACCGTAAATAAAATGATAGAATAATGAAATTTGAAGCGAATTGTAGATTTTCGAAGTTGTACTTTTCATTTTTACCAAAATTAAACCTGTTGGATCACTAGAAAGTATATTTTCGTCAATTAAGTCATATTTCTAAACGGAATTTCATCATTTTGATAGCAAAAATGAACAATTCAACCCCAAATTACCCTAATTCAAATCTTGATTTGAGAAAAAATAAAATTTTTAATTTGATGACGTCATCAAGATTACTAAAATTTTTCCACACCTTAAAAACCGCAAATAAAATGACGGAAAGATGAAATTCAAAGCAAACGACATATAGTTTTTTGATGTCGTTTTTTTTTTTCATTTTCACCAAAATCAAACATGTATCGTCAGAAAAAATACTTTTATTGAATTATAGGTTTGTCAAATTGTTTCAAGTGCAGATGACCACGAGGGGGGGGGTCCATCCTTGTTAGTAGTTTTGCCGATATGTTGCGCGCATATTCCTCCACAAACAAAGAGAAACAGTTAAAATATTTCTAAAACACTAATTGGAAAGAAATTCTCAAACCATTAATCTTTTTTTTTCGTTTAAAAAATTAACATTGGTGACGCGATTCGTAAAACACATAATCGTATTGTTCGTTTTTCTTTATAAATTCTTTTTGGCTTTGGAGAAAAAAAACAAACCACTAAAATGTAAAACAGTATCAACTTTGTTTTAAATCAAAATGCATAAATTAAGTAATTTAATGTTACGGTTCAAACTGTATTAAATATTTTATAAATTCATAATATCAAGGCTATTTGAAAATCTTTTTTGTTATATTGTGCACACAACACATTCTCTTAAAGGACATTTTTTCATCAAAAGATTCGATCATTGGTGAATGTTGTTACAAATGTTGTTAAATATCATGAATTTTGTGTATTTGTGGGTTTGTTTCACAAATTGCACAGACATACATAGCTAGAATACAATTTATTTTTACTTTCATTTGCAAAAAAAAATTTGAAACATATTGATTAAATTGCCACGTGAGTTTAATAAGTCAGGTTTTTTTTTCATTTGCTTATTAATGAACAATTGATGATGAAAAGAAGGGAAATGGAAGACAAAATGGAAGGGTGGAAATCTTTTTGGTAGTTAATTGTCCCTATAAGGATGCTTATTTTTATTCAAACGTGTTTCTTTGCTATTTTGTTTGTATTCCTAACTACTTTAGAAGGGACGTCAAGTCATTTTTAACTTATCTTCCTCCTTTCTTAAGTTGTGTGTTTAACACCAGCAATGCCGTAGCGTGCCTTAGAAGGGCCCTGTATCAAAATTAGTTGGGAGCCCAAATTAAGGGTAAGTCACAAAAGAAACGAAAATGCTTGCATTAAATTAAAATAAATATTTATTGATTATAAGTTATCGCTTCCTCCTAGAAATTGAGCTAGCCAAACAATTCAAATTAAATATACACTTTTCTTGCCTTTTTTCGGCAAATTAATTTATTAAATCATCTATAGCTGAAGACGGTTTCAATTTTTTTAAAGTTTCTGCGTCTATAGGTAATAGTGACAAGTCTGATAGCCGTTCCCGCCCCATCGAACCATCGAAGTCCTTAGGTAATTTTTTATCAGTTTTAATTTGAAAAACTTCTTTCAGCTGTTGCGGTTGTAACTGGAAGGGTCAAGAATAGAAAGCATGCTGTTATTACCTCCGGAAAACTGGATGCACGGCTATTGAATTTTATCAGCAATAATTCCATGAGCTCCTTAATGGAATGGATTTTTGGAATTTCAGATTTTAAGCATGTTTTCAGAGCAATTAATTGTTCATAAAGATTAACTGAGATGTCTTTACTGTATTTAGCCGACAGTTTTCCGGAAGCGTTTTTTATCACTTCGTTTGAAGAAGATAGGAGTCTCTTCGGTTGTAATACTTCGAACATATTACTCAGGTCACAAAGGCTCTGAAATCTGTTTAGTTTGAGAAATGTAATATATCTAAACAGCAATAGTATACACTGACTTTTAAATATGATTCCGGGTCTGAAATTCTCTCGTATGACAGTTTTTTTGTATGTTTTTTTCCCGGGAAGCACGAGATTAAGTGACATTGTGGATAACATTTTACTAATTTTTGCTTACACACGTTAGGGGCCTTTGTAGCCCGGGGGCCCCGTATCATTGATACGGTTGATACGGCGGTAGCTACGCCCCTGAACACCAGGTTAAAAGATAACAAAATAAGATAATAAGTAAGATGAATCCACGCACCCTAAACTCAGCTAGTTTGTACGTGTACCAGAGATGTAACGAATACAACCAAACCTCTTTTTATGTGATGGATAGGGATCGCATAAAAAATCGCATCAAAAAAATTTTCAAAAAGTTCATAATATATAGCTAGCCATTAAAAAGTACAAATTCGGTCTAGAGTGTAAAAAAAACTTTTTTTATGCGGTGGATTAGGATCGCATAAAAAAGTTAAATAGAAAATATATGACTTAAAACGCTCAAAACTTGACGATTTGCTTAGAAGTTGTTTTTCTAAACAAGATAAAGTATTAATTTACGCATGAGAACATTTTATTTCATTTTTATAATATTATAAAAATTGAGATAAATACATTTATGAAAAAACATAATGATGCAATAACTTATATTTTTATGCAATGTGTACTGATTAAATGCTTAAAAACAACCAATAAGTTATTTTATCAAAGAAAATTATAATATTAATAGATTTGAGCGTTACTTTATGGTATTCCATATTTGTAAATAGTAAACAAATATTTTACTTTGCAAAATATTTGTTTATTATTTACAAAGAAAATTATTATAATTAATGTTTAAATTTCTTACTTTCTGTTACTTTTTATTCACATTATCCATTTTAATGGATTTTTTTTTTAAAATCTTATAAAAACGGTTCAGCTGTATTCATATTCGCATTTGCATTCACAAAAAAGTCAAAATTAAAATTTTGACTTTTTCTGTAAAGAGAATTTTTTCCACTGCACAGAAAAACATTGAATCATGGATATGTTTTCTAGCTCAGTGGGTACACATAGAGAAAACGATAAACATTAACTATTTATCTGGTTTACTCACTTACGATTTAAATCATTCCACCTCATTACATTCAAAATTTTATTAATATTAAAATTTTAAAAAAATGCAAATTTTAATCGTAATAGGCCGGTGCTAGTATGTTTGTGTTATTAAAATAAGCCAAAATTTTTGCTCCTTTTTTCCTGCTTAATTTTTTTTTTTAGAAATTTTAATTGATTTTTTTATTTGGATTTATTACAGAATGTCAACGAAACCATCCCGTCCAAACGTATAATCCCGTGAAAAATCACAAAATTCAAAATTTCTAAAACATGTCTCCGGTAATGTGTCAAAATTTCGTACAAAATGCCTGGAAGAAAGATCTTTGTTCAAATTGTTTTAAAGCGCGCGAAGAACACAATGTGGCAGCACTGAGCGGTATCAAAAGTCGATACACCTCGAATTATTTGAATGGCAACGTAAACGGCTTCACAGACAATAATTATCAACCGCAAAGTATTATGAAAACTGACAAGAAAACCGTTAAATCGAAAAACAATGTCAATTTTCCAAAAGACGTTAGCGAAATTATTGGATACGGCGGGGAGGAATGGTCAGAATACGAAGAATTCGAATTATCGGAAGAATCGCCGGATGACGAGAAAGATTTGGCACCTGACGACGAGGCCGAACGTGAACTTCAGCGCCTGACAAAATCCAACACCGATTTTAACACTGTCAACGCCAATTTGCTCGGCGAACCCTCAGTGATGGAAACGCGTAAAGTATTTGCCAATTTGATGCTCGGTAAACCTCAAATGGACTCGGACGGCAAAAAACAAACGCTGATGGTGAGCGTTACACCATTCGGGCACGAATCTCCAAAAAAATTGACGACAATTAAAGCACCCGAAAAGAAACTGACCCACGTTCCAATAGCGAAAAATAAAGACTCACTAGCCGAAAATAAGACACCCGTCGTATTAACGTCGTATTCGAAGAGTGAGGTTGATTCGCCAACGATCAAGGACGAGAAATCGTTACTCGAAGAGATCAACGAAACGTTGGAAAAGAACAAGACGATGTTGATTCAACAAATGAAAAATAACAAGAACGAAAATTTGAATAACAATAACGAACAAAAAGCGATCACCCTAGAAAATTCCGAGTACATAAAAACAAAAGCGGAATGTATCTTCATAAACGATTCGGACGAAATCAAAAAACCCGTCAGTAACCCAACGGCGGAACCACGCAAAAATGGCCTCACCAGACACCCAGCAATTAAACGGGAACAGGAAAAGCCGGTCGTCCAGATGAAAGACACAAAACCATCCTTCACAGACGCCGCACCCCTCACTATTATCCACGAAAAGAAAAAGGACGAATCAAACGGCGGCAAAATCGTCGAAGCCAAATCAGTGGTTGAGGCAACTAGTCCAGTACTCGTGAAAACCGAGATTCGTTACATTCAAAACGAACTGCTGAACGTCAAGAATGAATCCACCGAAATATCCGACGTTACGTTCATTTCCGAAACGACAGCGAACATCCGAAAAATCGAGGGACAGAGCAACACCGAAATATCCCAAACGAAAATCTGTTTCGAGGAAACATCTGAAAAAGTACTCAACTTACCACCAATCGCCCCCGTAAAGTATACCGAAAATATTGTGTTCGACGTTGAAGCCAGTCGTGAACTGGCGGGAGAACCTGACGGACGAGCTGACCCAGACGTATCCGAACCACCCGCGTTACCCCTAACACCCCCACCCATAGCCTCAGATCCACGTCCATCATTCCTGCACAGTCCATCGAAACGAATCGAAAAACCAAAAGTTCCTGCAAAACCGAGTAAAATTTTACCGAACACCGCGAAAAAAGTTATGTCACCCACGGCACCGTCACAAAGTATCTCTTCCTCAGACAATGAAACCCTGGACAACATATCAACAGATTCGATGATTAACTGTGAAAATAACTACGAAAGTTTACCACTGAAGATGCCGTTGACAAAACAGGATTCAACCGGATCCGATCATAACCGGAATCCGAATAAACGCCGAGCGCCTAAACCACCACCATCGACGCCAACGCACGAAGACGCATGTGTAACCAACGTGTACCAACGTAATTACGTCAGCAATTCGAACCACGATTCGCCAGTGGTTCGGGAGAAAGAGAAACGCGAACGTGCTTCCTCCTGTAGCCCAAAATTACGCAACGGTGCTATCAATCCAAATCCAACCGGAGATTCCACGCCGAATTTAACCTTAATCCCTGAACCGGCACCCCGACGCTCCTTATCACTATCCCAGGACAGTCTGTCATCGGGAACTGATCGCACTGACGAGAAGAAAAAGCATCGTGGTAGATTCTCGTTGAAAAAATTCCTACGGATGGGAAGCAACCATAAAGATATCGAAAAAATCGTTCCCAATAATTCCAACAAGATTCAACAAGACCCAAAACTTCCACTACCACATCCTAAACCACGGCTCGTTATCGTACATCCCACCGACTTGACCGGATCCAACATTGAGGTTGTCAAAAACGATAACACACACTTAACCGAAGACTCGTCAAGCACTTCAAACGATTCCACAAGTAGCGGCCGAGACACCCCGTCCCCCTTACGTCCCTGTAAACCGCCCCCGCCGCCCCGCTACAATATCGAAGAATGGAAAGAAAAATCCGTGGCACGTCCACTGCCACCCAAAAATGACGAACTCATTCGTCAACAGAAAATCTGGAGCAACAATACCAGCGCGTACAAGAAACCAAATCCAAAAGAAAATATCTATGCGAACGTTGGTGAAGTTCGCGCTGTACTCACCCCCTCGAAACCTGTGCGCACCGCAAGCATGCGCGAACGCGAAGCCGCACTGGAGGCGCAAAAACGTCGAAATGCTAAAAACGCGAACGTCAATGGATACGAACAAGTGGAATTACGCACAAAGGACGCGGAAAATGAGTACGATTTTATCAATGGACAAAGATCTAGTAGTCCGGAGTGTGATTCGAATATTGGCGGGAAAAATAGTCCTTCGAATAATAACACCAGTGCGCGATGTCGTAACGGTATATCAACGCCAACGAGAAGATCTGAAGGAAGTTTAGAAAATTCACCCGAATACATCATGAAATTCCATGGTGGAGGCTACCCCCGCACCACGTCTTTACCCTATTGCGGTAGCGAAACCGAATCCGAAATCTATTCCCCATACAGTTTCTACAGTTGCGAAACAGACGTAAGTTTAAATAAGTCCGAATTTTTTTTTTACAATCAGTCACTTTTTTTTTGCAAATAGGTTGGTGACGATGAATCTGATTGGGCAAATAGTGGGGCGCGAACGTGCAGATTACGATCACGAAAAGGGCGCAGTATTGTCCATAAAAATCTGGAAGATAATTATGGAGCAGTCGTTGTTGCTAATCATGAAGCACTCGCGCAAGTCTTAGAGCACGTAAGTAACCTATATTATATATTTTAAACGTCTGCCATTTTCGCGCGTTGTGTGACGTCAAAAGGTACACCGAGTTCTGGATATTGACACTAGGTGACGCTAGTGTTCCAAAACGTATATGTAATACGTCAATTTTCGGCAAATGTTCCAAGAAAACAACAAAAAATGGAGGAATTAATTACAATAACCTCACAAACAATTTGTGTCCGTCTGTCAGTGAACAATGCTTACATATTTCACGAATGATGAGTCCGTTTAAAATTTGTCCAAAAACTTAATTATTTAAAATATTTCTTTAACTAAAAAAATACAAATTATAAAGTTTTCTTATTGTCGCCATTAAATTTACACATCCTTGAACCGGAAAGAAGTTGGCGCGGAAAGTTGGAAAATCTTTTTGTTTGTTATATGACTAAATTACTCCTTTGGAATCAGTAATTGCTCCACCTGAAACTTAATTATTTAATTAGTTATTTACAAACAAAAAAGCTTTTTTGTTTCACTATTTCTATTATCAAATCTTGTCAAATAATTACTTTATATCAAAAACTTGCTCCCAGTTTGCTCCATCTAATTTAAAAGTTAAATATTATTAAAATATATTAAAATAAAAAATATTTAGAATTAGGTTATGTCTTATTAAAACGTATAGGCAATTCAACAAGCTCTTTTAGTCGTTTGCATATATTTAAGGATAATTGAATTTTGACAGTTAAATAACATCATAAAAAAATAAAATATTTTAATAACTATTCAAAAAATTAATATTTAGCTTTTAAAGAAATTATATAAAAAAGTATTATTTTGGGAGATTTTGATAACTTAAATAAAGAAAAAAAAATTTTTCTTTATAAATAACTAATTAAATAATTAAGTTTCAGGTGGAGCAATTACTGATTTCAAAGGAGCAGTTTGGGAGCAATTTAACCATATAAAAAACAAAAAGATTTTTCAACTTTCGGCGCTAACTTCTTTCCGGTCATCCTTAATCCTAGTAGAATTAGAAGTAGAATAGGATAATCCTGCCATCTAGAGTTTATTATTTGAACAAATCTAATTCAAATAACTATAATAAATATAATAAATAAATAATTATTATCATTATTATTAAAATATTGTAATTGTTTCTTTCAGTAACTATTGTTTTAAGTGTAGCTCAAATGGTACAAAAGAATAAAATTATCAATGAGAGTTTTAATAAAAAAAAAGTGTAAAATCGTGTTAATAATTTTAATTATGCTAATTTTAATTATTAGAAAAGATAATAATTATTAATTAAAGAGACATAATTAATTTTTATATTGACAATTATCAAGATTTTTCTCAGACTTGTTTGAATTTTTTCGTATTTTTTGTTAATACAAAAAAAAAAAAAAACTTTTATTAAAAGTGAAAGAACTTTTTATATTTTCATTGATTTCTTTTAATCACATTATCAATTTTTCCACTTCTTCCTCCTTTCAAAAAATACATCAAAATGACAACAAAATAAATGGCGCCAAATCTTCAATAATCTGACTTTTCATCTGTCAGTAATATCGGTTAGGTTAGGTTAGATTATGCTTAAATTGAAAAAAACTTCTACCTTTCAGATGCACCAAACAACCGTAATTCAACCAGCTTTACGTGGCCTTAAAACAGCGCCAAATCTTCGATGGTCCGACTTCTCGCTTGTCGATAATAATGGTTCCGCGGTCCGTGTTGGTCGAAGATGTTTCCACACAGCGCTCTGGGGTGCTCATCACGTAACATTGACTCTAACACTCGAACAGGGTTCACTGTTACAAACAAACACGCTATCACTTGCTCCATTCACACTGACACCAATAACGGAATTTAGTGATCTAGTCCCGGTTAATTATCTGCCAATAACTCCCAGTTCGATGGACTCTGTGATGGACAATAGTAAAACGGATGCGAAAGTTGTGCAGGGTAGGTAATTTTGAAATAAAACTCACAACTGTAGAATTAGCTACCAACGGCTTCTAAGAGAATCGAATCAAAAGTTTATTAGACCCTTTATTAACAACAAAACATCTGAAGACCAAACTTACAATAGAGAACAGAAAAAGTAAAAAAAGAAAGAAAAAACCAAATTTGAATATGTGATTCATAAAGGCGATTGGTGGCTTTTACAAATATTTTTTTTCTAAAAATGATTTTTTCTTTCTTCTTTTACTTTTTCTGTTCTCTATTGCAAGTTTGGTCTTCAGATGTTTTGTTGTTTCACATTTCCGTTTTCGTATATCATCTTTAGTGATGTACGTATTTCCTTTTTTGAAACCAACGAGTTGCTATATTTGACATTGTTTGATTTGATTGGTTTTGATCCAAACTTAAAGGTTTTTAATTTCTTTTGTTTATGAAAAAAAATTTTTTAATTTTTTATTTTTATTGATTTTTATATTCTTGTCTTGATAATGGTGTTTTGAGACACCGAAACCGGTCGACATGTTGAAGATTGGCTAAAAAATTCTGTTTGGTTTTTTGCTGGTCTTAATATTGAGGTTTATCGCTAAATAAAGTCAAATAATGAAATTACAAGTTTATTATTTAGAATTATACCGTATTGTCACAGATGGCGGCACCTGTACCAGTGAATATATACATATGACAGCATTTTGAGCCGCCATATTGCAGGACGAGTTAATTCGTCTTAATCATTTAAAGCGTTAAACTTTGAACTCGATTTTCTTAAAAACCATAATTTTACCCCTTTTTGATAAAAACCGAAAATAATCGAAATATTTTTTTCGTGTAGCCACAATCGCAGTTTTACCATGGATGCAAGTCGACACCATACAGTCAATGGGAACATTACTTCGATCCAAAGCCACCCAATCAGTTAATAATAACAACAATAGTTTAAGCAGTGAACGAACCCTTACAAGTCCCGTCAGTGTTCCTGTCACCGAGGAGTTATACTGTCGAGAAGCATGTTTCATCCTCTTACAACTGGTCAATGGTCTAAAATGTCTTCAAGCGCAAGGAATTGAAGAATTACCATTATCGTTGTCAAGTTTCGCCCTCTGCAGGGAATTGGAGCGTGATACTCATCCACGACTTTGTCTCTTACAAGGGTAAGTATCCATAAAAGTGTCTGGAAACCACAAAAACCTTCAAAAATTCCTTTTACATTTTCAGTTTATCCGAAGAAATATCACGTGTGGACATCTTAGAACAGGATGATCGATTGGCATCACTGTGTGAATGTGCCTTAACAGCCTTAAAACAATTATTGCCTCCCTCGAATCTAACAACTCTTCTTGAAGATCTTCTACGTCAAGAACGTGCCGTGTCGCTGACACAAGTAAAATCTGTACTGGAATTCACGCTATGGGGACCATCGGATGTTGCTTTGACCACGCCCATTAAAGATCGAGAATTGGCGCTGCAACGGTGGTTAGATTTGGAACGTGCGACCGTACTCCACGGACTTGTACGAACTCGTGTACAATTGACAGTATTTGAAGAGTTTCATCTGTTATTTTTGGTGCGAAGTACAGCGAAAATAATGTGTGAAGCGTCAGTGTTATTAGATTCTATTACTGCGCAAACGTAGAAATTTTTTAAAAAATTTTGTATATTAGTTTTTAAACGTAATTTTTTTTAAATAATTTTGACAATAAATTGTTTTGGACGCTATCAAAGATTATGGTTTGAAATCCAAAGAGTCTAAATATTACATTTGATGGAATTATTCCAAATATATAGTCTGTTAATGTATGTAAAAAATTGTAATGAGAGTTCGGAATTTGTAGTTCACCTCAAAAATCATCCTGTTAAAACTAAACATTATAGTTCACCTAAAAAATCATCCTGTTAAAGCTGAACAATTTCCAGGAGTGCAAGAAAAAGTGTGACATTACAGAGAATAAAAATTATG
The DNA here is from genome assembly GCA_035578155.1 of Brachynemurus nebulosus. Classification (NCBI taxonomy): domain Eukaryota; kingdom Metazoa; phylum Arthropoda; class Insecta; order Neuroptera; family Myrmeleontidae; genus Brachynemurus; species Brachynemurus nebulosus. The sequence continues at coordinate 1,013,061 of JAPWDM010000009.1, read as the reverse complement.
TGCCGCTTCTAAAAAATAATGTGATTAACTTTGTCGAGTTTTTAAAAGTTGAACTACAAAATCCTGACTTTAATTATAGGTGCAATATAACACTTTCGGTAAATCCTGTGGTTTAATGATTCGTGTTTTTGTTGGGTGCACTTATGGTAGCTTTCCACACCCTCACTACAGGTGACTCAAAATTTTGTTGGTGCCAAAATATTTATTAATGAAAAACGTATCCTAGTATTTTCATGATTATGCAAGTATTAAAATAAAAAAGTTATATTTTTTATGAGTATCTTTATTTTTAAAAATATATTGCCATGTTACTTCAAAATAAAAATCAAAAAAAGATAAAATATAAACAGATTCGAGTTTTTGAAATGTTTATATAATATGTATAATGTAAAACATTTTCTTTTTTTGTAAATTTTTATATAATGTGCCTTTGTAAAATGTTTTCTTTTTATAAATAATCAAAAAAATTAATAAAAATATTTTTAATTTAATCAAAACAGTGTTTTATTTATTCATATTAACCCATTATGATTCAATATATAAATCTTATATTATTTTGACAGTTGAAGCAAATACATAACCTCAATTAATTTTTAAAAATTTACTGTCAACAAAATATTACAAAATCGAGCAACAGTTTTTAAGATAACAGTTACTTTGTCGATTTTAACTGTCAAAACAACATTTATCGTAAATTTTACAAAATTTAAAATTCAAATATCTTCTTGTGTCGCGAATTTTATCAAAATTGGGGACATAAAAATATGATCGGATCATAATGGGTTAAAAAATATCAACTTCTTTGAACTCCAAAAATAATTCAAAGCAATCTTTGTGCGTAACAACAAATACTTAAAAAAGTTTTTATTATATGGCGACGATATCTGCGCTATCTTATGATTAAAACTGAAATTAGCCAAAATGGGTCAGCTGTCACATGAAATTTGTACGATTACCATTCGATTATATTTTTTATTTTTATTATTTTTCCCAATTTAATCGATTATTATGGAAGAAATTCCCAAAGTCTCCAAAGCTAGATTTACTCCAAAAAAAGAGTAAAATTTGGTTTTGACAGCTGATAGCTAATAATATATCCCATTTGTGATAGTTTCATTTTTTATCACCAGATAGAACTTTAATAATCATTCATTTGCACTACTGACCCATACATTATTTTAAATATTAAAAATAAATGCATTTTTGGAATTACATCGTTATTTTCTACTTATGATAAGATTTCTTTACCATATTCTTGTATCACTTTTATTTTGGACCTACTAATTTTATTTTTAAATTTTCGACTAATTTATAATCCTTTATTGAAATATAAATACTGTGGCAATGGTTTCCCTTCGTAATGTTTCACCAATTTCTCATATTCTTTCGGTTCAAATCGTTCAAGTGTTGATACACTTATATGGCTGCAATAATTGTTGGGTTTAATTAATAATCACGAAAATATTTACTAAAAACAAAAAATACTATTTACCAATTTTGGGGGAACAAGGCACAGCCGATTGGTGTCATGAACGCCAAGCTAAAATAAACAAACAACATAAAAATTCCTCAAAAATTTGAGATCTTTATGAGTTAGTACTTACATAGCACCAACAAGCACCACTTGAATTGGTGCATGAAGAACTTGGATCCGTTTCATCCAATTGTACGTCTCCAATTTTTCCATAATGACCGGTAATCCGAGCATACCGGGTGTTGCCATAACAATCCTTGAGATTATTACTTGAGAAATACCCTTCACGGCACCAATTTTACTCTTTGCTTTCACCGGATTACCATTTTCATCTAATAATTCGATTCCATTTTTAATTTCATTTTGACGCATCAATGGAATATTGACACAGTTAGCCGCGGCTACAGCAATATATGGCACAAATCGCTAAAAATCAAATCCAAGTTTTAATGACGAGTTAACTCATGTAGCATATAGGCAATTGATAATGCGTCAATGTAAAATTATGTAAAGTGATATCATCTGGCTGATACTTTTTGATTGGAAAAAAGTGTTCATTAATCATCGTTTCAGTTTATTTTTGCTTTCACAAGAAAAGTAATGTTACAAATTATCAGTAAATTTTCATTAAAAGTCAGTAATTTTTAACCAAAGATTATCCATAATTTTATCCTAACCAGTCATAAAAAATATGACAGTTTGAATCGAAAAAATTTTAGGTATGTACCTGAAATAGTGGTCTAGTATTAGCAAGGACTTTTTTGCAACCGACAGCTGTAATTACGGCTGACGCTGTAGCTGAAACGTAGGCTGTTCCCAACTGAGTTGTTGTTAATGGCGAATTGGCATTTCGATTTGTATAATTTACTAATGCATTGAAAGACTGATTGACCCATTGCCAAAATATGACCGCTGTATTTGTCCTAAAAAGCAGTAATTTGAATTTAACGCATTTTATTTTTTTTTTTAATTAGGTCAGTTTGGCATTAATCATGCGAATATATTATATGAATTTGATAGTTTCTGACACCGGTGACGTGTGTTCAAAAATTCCAGCATTTTTAACTGATGGTTAGGAATTTATTTCAGTTATTAATTGATCCAGGAGCAAGTACATACTCGGTTATTTTTTTTTATAATTCAATGACAATAGGATTCGAACTTACAACCCTTTGTACTGTGATCTACAATGTTGCGATTAGACTATTCCTTGGTAACAATATTACTTACTGTTAATTGTTTATCAATTTAAATTTATTATTTTTTATTACAAAAATACTTTTTGTTTTTACATAAAAGATAAATTGATCAAAACAATTTATTAACTGTCTATTTTTTTTTTAATTATCGAAATTTAATAAAATAGAAAAATTAAATCTGCCCAGCAACATTTCATATTGATACTAACTCCTCTTACGGTGACTAATACAATTAAAATCTTTACTTACCTATAAAATTGTAACATAGCTCCGGTAATCACCATGTTACCAGGCACTTGAAAGCTCATACGCCCAAAGAGATTTTGTTTTTCTTTCGTATCAGGATGAAACGCAGATTCATATAACTTCTTAGCGTAAATAACTTGTTCAACCGTTGTACCTGGCGGTTCTTGACTTAACCGATATTTTTCAACTAATTCTTTGGCTCTATCTAATTCTTTATCCGACACTAAACATATTCGTGGATCCGTGATCCAGAAAAAATGTTTCAAACGACCGGAAAACGTTCTTTGGTCCCATAATGGTTTATCAACATCAAGTCGATTTTCACCGGACATACTGAGTAGCTAAAAATGAAATGTTTTAAATTTAAATTGCGCGCGATATTTAATTGTTTTGACATGTGGCGCTACTAGTCTTCGCCACAAGGAACTATTTTTAAATTTTAAAATTTAAATCGGTTCATAATGTCAAAAAATATTAATAAATTTTGTGTTTACTAAATGGAAAGAAACCAGATTGTTTGAATATTTAATCAAACTTCATTGTTATCATATGAACTCGTGTGACTAACTTTGTTTTCATTATTAATTTAAATTATTATGTTAATTTTGAATGAATAAAGATTTGCAAAAATAAGATTAGGAATTTTTTCGATAAAACTCAGATAACTAATATGAAACGTATCTATAGTAATATAATTTTTTTAAACATTTTTTTGTAATAATCAAACAATTAAAAAACTATTTATTAAAATAAAAGTACAAACCGCCATTTTTAATAAATTATAATTTGAAAAATCGAATAAAATCTCAAGTTTTAAGCGAAGCGGATAAGAAAAAAGATAGGAACATATTTTAAATTAAAATTATGCAAGTTTAAAAGAAAAATAATTATCACCTTGCACTTACTAAATATTATACTTTTTCACTTAAAAAAAAAAAAATATACTTACTGCGAAGGGCAACTGAAATTATACTAAAAATAATACTTATCAATATAGAAACAATTTAAATAATTTATTTCAATAAATAACGTGTAAATTATTTGTTCACTTGGTCACTCTATTTAAGTGACTAAAGTCACACTATTGAGTCGATTGAGTCTATTAAGCTTGGTATGTATATTTTTTACAATATCAATAAAGATTATCGGGTAGGGTCAATGATTATTAACATAACTCATTGGCGACTCAAAAAGAAAAATATTACGTATGCAATTAAAAAAAAAAAAAAAGTTTGTATGCTTAAGATCAAACAACCGAAGTGAAACTTCTATGGTGATTTCACAAGCGATTCGAAATAACATATGAGCGTGCGAAGCCAATCACAAAAATACGGAAACAAATAATAATAAATTATTTTCAAAACGAGTTCAAGATTAAATGCTAATAGTTCAACTGAACTATTAAGCTGGAGATTATTTAAGGATAATTTATTTATTGCTAGAAGATTGGCTTTGAAATAATACAAATATAATGTGATTCCAATTGTTTTAATCTAAAAATTAATTTTGACTGCTTTGGTTTCTGTAGACCTGTATAATTTTAGTAGCCTGGCAAGGACTAAAAGTCTCAAACAAAATTTATAGAAAATTTCACGATCTACATTTTTGTAAAAAATGATAAATTTTCACGTAACTTGCACTGGAAACGAGATAAATGCGAAAAACTGATGGGAAATAAAAACACTATTTTTTTAACATCTTTATTTTTTATTCTGCTTGTATAACATAAACTATTGCCTTGTTATTTTTTGTATTGATATAAAAAAATTAAACTCAAAAAAAGAGTTAAATTAAAAATACTTGAAGTAATTGGATTTTGGATCTGTACAGCTGGAGCATTTTTTTGAGTTATAAAAGTAATTATTGCCATTAAAATTATTAAAATTAAAAACAAAAAAATTAATAACAATTTGGTAAATCTGTTTTACATGTTTGTGGAACCATAAAAATACTAACATAGATTTCTTTTGATCTACATGGAAAATACGCTTTTAGTATTTTTGATAAAATTTTATCATTGATATTAAATCCGTATACATTCATTATCTTGACGATATTTGATACTTCATGGCCTGAACAATTGTTGGAATGTTATCTATTCGAATAATCACAAGATTAACGAAACAAAATTTATTTAAGTGAGAGTATTGAAAAAATATCAATGTTTCGATTTATAAATTTATTTTCAACACATTAACATTAAAGTTTAGTTCTTTTGTTTAGGTATGTACAATACAGGCATTTGTTCTATTAAACTGAATTCCACGTGGCATCCCTGGCGGGGATTAACATTGAAGTATGTAATTAAAAGGGTTACACAGATGTCAATGAAATTATTTAGAAGCTAAAAAAATGGAAAATTAAGTTGTAAAAAGCGTTAACATCGCCCACTGAGACTTACTAAACAGATTTACACTTAAGTAACAAACGTGAAATAAAAATAAAATGCACGAAACATCAACAAAATGGAATCTTTGTAACAAAATAAAAATTATTGTCTGATTACTATTTTTCCGGGCAAAGTATTTCCATTTTTCCGGAACCGGAAAACGACTACATCCCTCCATATTCCGTCTACATCTTTTTTTTTATAAATATCACATTTACATTTTTATTAATTAATTTGACTACTCAAACAGTGCGTCTTTATAAGCCTTTATTGAAGAATAAATACTGAGGCAACGGTTGACCCTCGTAGTGTTTCACCAATTTCTCATATTCGTCTTTCTCAAATCGTTGAAGCGTTGATACACTTATACGGCTAAAAAAAAACGTTTTTTGTAAGTGTAAGCAATTTTTGGCGGGAAAATTAAACTTACCAGTTTTGTGGGAATAACGCGCATGCGAATGGAACCATAAATACTAAGCTGTAACACAAGAATGTAACTTACTTCCTTTTGAATATAATATATAAAATACTCCTGTCACAGCATTCTGTATAGCATAGCGAATTTCCGTTTACAAAAATTAATTTTTCTCAGAAACCGGTTTACCTAGAATAACAGTTTAAAAAACTTTTTTGTGTGATTTTTTCTTCTCTTGCTAACAGTGTAAAAAATGTTGCAAAAACTTTTGAACTTACGGAAATTTTGGCAAAAAAGTTTTTTGTTTTGCTCAAAAAACCATGTTCCGGACATCGGACGTGTTTGACTGAAGAATTCATTGAAGATTTTTGAATTTCCAATGTTTTCATCAAATTTCATACAAATAGGATATTTCGTTCGGGAGTTATCGCGCGGATATATAAATACATACATATATACATATATAAATTTTAGTCATTTTCAATTTCTAGGGATGTTAAAACAAATTTCTATCATAGTCGCGTCATAACAGTGGCTGTAATAGCTGAATTTCCCATTCGAAAATTCGCGAAAAACATTTTTTACTTACAAACATCCGACAAACATCACTTGAATTGGGGCATGAAGGACTTGGATCCGTTTCATCCAATTATACGTCTCTAATTTTTCCATTATAAACGGCAAAACAATCATCCCTGGCGTACACATAACAATTCGGGAAATTACCACTTGCGTAATACCCTTAACCGCTCCAATTTTACTCCTCGCCTTTACATTGTTCCCATTCTCGTCCACTAAATCCACGCCGTTGAGAATTTCATTCTGACGCATCAGTGGAATATTTACACAATTTGCCGCAGCCACAGCAATATATGGAACAAATCTCTAAACCCCCAAAAAATCCAAAAAAACATGAATTTCAAATTTTGAGTTGCTCAAAAAAATTTTTGTACCTGTAAAATTGGATTAGTACTGTTGGCTAGGACTTTTTTACACCCAATTGCCGTAAACATAGCCGAGGCGGTCGCTGAAACGTACGCAACACCCAGCTGTGTCGTTGTTAGCGGCGAATTGGCATTTCGATTTGTATAATTTACTAGCGCGTTGAACGACTGATTGACCCATTGCCAAAATACAACGGCTGTGGTTGTCCTAGAACAATCAAACTATACTACATATTATTGGATTTACTTTTTGACTAATAAAATGTTAATAAAAAAAGGGAATTCAGTGCTACACTAAATTTTCTTGGAGGTGCCGCCACTGTTTAGTCGTTTACGAGAGAATTTTTCATAATTAATAATGTAAACTCACAGACAACACAGATTTTCGTGATTTAGTGAGAAAATAAAAGGCCAATTTTATGAAAAAGCATGGAAAAAGTTGATGAGGAAACCACGAAAAATAATGAAACAATTTATTAATATAGGAAATGCGTTTTTTGAACACTGAGATGATTACCTTGAATAAAGAACGTTTTATAATACGTCATAATTAAAATTATTTACACCTTAAGGCAATATTTAATAAACAAATTATGTAAACAGTTAAGTACAATGGAGCACCAATACTGGTCCGTATCGTAACAAAATAAAATACTTTTAATTTCAAATATTTTTAATTTCACTGTGAATTTTAATCAAAATAAAATAGTTGAAAAATAACCATACTTATATGAATTAAAAATTCTGAATAAATTGTCGATTTTTAACAATACTAAGACGTGACGTCAAACACTGCTTTAGCGGTAAATTTAAAACTCCTATAAGGGTACCCTTATTTAGTATACTATGCAACGATGTAGTCGACGAACTGAGAGCTTTACGTAATAGTATTTACAATAATGTAGTGAAAATTGCCACTTTACCATGGATTTAAATTCCGGATAATGTGTATTATAGCGCCGACTGGCAGTCGTAGTGTGAATTATTTGAGGCCGCCATTATTCCGACATCTTGGTTGTTTGTACCAGTATTGCTATTTTGTGACTCCCCGAACTCGATTTTGAAAAGAGGGGGATCACTCACTGAGTAACTGAATTCTGAACTGCTTTAATGTACTTTTTTAACACCATGACGGTCATAACCTACAATATAAAACGCCCAAATGGTGCACTATTTTGATAGCTAACACACTTTATGTGGAATTATTGACGTCCTGTAACGTGGTGTGTGAGTTAGTAAGGTTTCACTTATGACGTCAATGACCGTCAAAGTATTAAGTAAGTCACATTTTTAAAAGCTTTTATTTAACTTGCTATGTTAGTATGTTGGTTTAGATCAAATCTTGGAATCAAAATTTAGACAGGTTCTAATTGAGCTAGAGGTTTCAAATTTTACATACCGATCTAACCTTGATGACAATGCAATATTGTATAATTAGTTTCGCCCTAAATTGCCCCAAATGAAAATTGTTGATTTTTAGTCCTGTGCAACTTTTTGACACTTCGAATTGTCAGATATTGTCTATCGATTCTACATTGTAATTTTTGGTTTCCATAGTTATATTTGATTAGGGTAAGTTAACCGATTAAAATATTATAGGTAAAAAAACACAGAGCACTGAATCAAACATATTAACATATGTTTCCTAGAGATAACACAGGCATTAAATTTTGAAGCATGACTCCATTTTAGTAAACCCAAATTGTAACCACGGGGACTTGTTTATAAATATTAGATAAACCATTAAATTAATGGTTTGACCGCCATTAAAGTAATCCCATCAGTCAATTTTCTTGCTCACATCAGTCAATTTTTTTGCTGCAATTTCTTAATGTATTTGTAATACACAGCATTCTCTCTAGTCGATTCTCTCCTCAATGTAAAAAAATTACTTTAATTTTTTTTAAATTAATTGTGATCAGACTAAAAAGTAGAAAATAAATTAAAGTAAAAAAAATGTTTTTTAAGAAAAAGCTTTTATTTAAAAATGGGCTAAAAAAAAAATAAAATAACTTTTTAGTGAAGTTTGAAGCAATATGCAACATAATTTAAAAAAGCTTGAGGCGTTTAATTAAGTTTAGTAACTACTGAAAAGTAAAATAACTACACTTATATCCAAAACGTCCAAAACAGAAATAATTAATGATAACGCCTCAAGCTTTTATAAATTATGTTGCATATTGCTTCAAACTTCACTAAAAAGTTATTTTATTTTTTTTTAGCCCATTTTTAAATAAAAGCTTTTTCTTATAAAACGTTTTTTTTTTTTAACTTTAATTTATTATATCTGCTGCACATACTTTATCGTATGTTATATAATTTGACACACTTCAAATTAGTGCTCCAATGTACTTTTGTTTTATAATATTTTCTATATAATTAACAATAATAATATAATACGAATATGCAAATAAAGAGTATAAAAATAATGCCAAGTTTAAAAATTTCAACAAACAAAAAATTTACCTATAAAATTGTAGCATAGCACCGGTAATTGCCATACCGCCGGGTACTTGAAAGCTCATACGTCCAAAAATATTCTGTTTCTCTTTTGAATCTGGATGGAATGCCGATTCGTATAATTTTTTCGCATAGATAATCTGTTCACGAGTTGTCCCTGGCGGTTCTTGACGCAATCTATACTTATCGACTAATTCTTTTGCTCTATCTAACTCCTCATCGGACACCAAACATGTTCTTGGATCGGTTATAAATGCATAGTGCCAAAAACGACCAGTAAATGTACTCTGGTCCCATAATGGTTTATCGATGTTCAATCGATCCTCAGACGACATCTTTATCGCTGTATTCTATAAAAATTTATTATAAAAATTATTGAAAATAAAAATGATACGGCTCTGCTCACTAGTACAGGTGTGAAAATGAGAGAAATATATTTTTTAGTCTTTTTAAGAAAGATAGAAATATATTTTTTAGTCTTTTTAAGAAAAACAGAAATATATTTTTTAGTCTTTTTAAGAAAGACAGAAATATATGTTTGTCTTTTTAATACTGTAAACATTCCATTACCATACAGAGTGATTATCGTAATAAGCATATTATTAGGTACCGGATTTCTTCGGACAGGTCAGGATCGTACTTATTTCAATAAAATTTTGCAACTAAATTACATTAAATTATGACATTTGAATGAATATAATTGGTCAAAAATTACATTTTTCACCATTTAGAATACTAACAGCATTTTTTATTTGACGAAAGTATGTAAGAAAATTCAAAAAATCGGAAAAAAATTTTGTAAAATATATTGAAAAGTTGTTGAATATTTAGAATTATCCACTATAATAGCTAAGACGTACGTATTTACTAAGATTTTTTATTATTGAAAAACAAATTTTTAACAAGAAATTATACTTCTATCTCTCAAAATTGAAAACAATAAAAAAAGATGAATTTATTTAATTTAAATGACATGTCACATAAATCACATAGGGTAAAAGACCCCATTGTCGATCGGGGTTATAAGTCCGAACAGTTTTGACATTTATATCTTAATGAAGTTATTTCTGAAAGAAACCTTTGATAAAAAAAATTATTATTAATAGAATGATTATTTTTCAATTTAAATTCACCTCACATTTAATGCCTCCTCACTTAATTTAAAAAATACATATATATATCGAACAATTTTTGTTGAATTCGTGAATTTTTAATATGATGGATGATCATTATTCAAAACACATGAGTTATAAATTGTAACATTTTTCACCGAATTTTTAAAGTTATTAGCATAATAAAAGTATACAAATAATTGTTATTAGTCCACTTAAGAGATTAGGATAGCTAAATTAAATTTTTTATGCGTTAAATATTATTTGTATGACTGATTCTTCTTGGGATGTGAGTTTTAGACTTGGGTACCGCATTTTGAGAATTATATATTGCATATCTATTTTATAAACATTTTTAATTAATTTTTGGGTTTAAAACACTTAACTAACCGTTTTTATAATTTTACTTTAATATTTTATTTATTTCAGAACGTAAAATCAATTGAAAAATAATTAATATTGAATTAAAACTTCCAAATTGTTATTTATATATTATTAAATAAAAACGTCAAACATAATATGTATGATATTTATTAGATCTGAAACGACACATAGAGATACAATATAAACTTAATTTAACTGTTTAAAAATTCACAATGGTTATCGGCTAAGTCAGAACTTACACAATGTTTTTTTAAAACATCAGCAGAGAGCGAAACGAAATTGTGATTTTAGTGGTTTATTTTATCGAATATTTAAACCATTCTTAGCTTTTGCTTTGACGTTCTATGTTTCACTAGATGTCACTCTATGATAATACTCTATGACATAGAGCCTCACCTAGTAGTGGATAGAGTGTCAAAGTGGCTGGAAGAGAATGGTTCAAATATTCGATAGTAGAAGATTTGTAGTACTGTATGTCATGTACCTTAATGCGCGATTTTTCATAGGGGTCAGTGTATTGATCTTTCAAAGGAGGTTAATATATTCTGTCCGTTTTTTCATAGACGTCAACAAATTATAAAACAAAAACATTAATAAATCAAAATTTTTGGGTTATATTTTCTTAAAAACATATCCATTGGATTAAAAAAACTTGGTTTCATACTTATTAAGAAAAAAAAATGGGTGTTTTGTTTATTTTTTAATTTTTTTAAGCTAATTTAATGATACAGCTAAAAATAGTGATCGGTCATCGGGTCTCTTACCCTACATAATATAAACAAAAATACTTTTGATAGTCAATTAAAATTACAGTGGCACTTTTCAATTGTGCAGGTAATAAATAAAAGAAAAAAAGAATGTTTACATAAAATACGTATAAATAATATTTTGATACACATTTGTATGTGTGTGTATGTAACTTGTGTACGTTGTTTTTATGAAAATATTTTGAACTTTTAGTCACATTGAGTGCAATATGTATACCTGCATATGCGAAAGACGAAACTGTCTGATCCGAAAGAAATCCGATACCTGGAGATTACATATTCATTTTCTACATATTTCCTATCCATTTTTACATATTTCGGGGGTTGTCTGTGAAATTTTTAAGTGCAAATGGGGCATCGCGTACCAAAAAGTTTGAGAATCACTGTTTTAGAGTAATATTTAATACGAAAATAATAAGTTTTTATTCGATTATTATTTTACATTAAAATATATTGCAAATGTACATAATATTTTGTATTATAAAGTACAATATGCGTTTTATTTGCAACTCAAAATTATCAGCTTTATATCGGAAATTTTCAGTTAAAAAGAAAAGTAAATAATAAAATTTCATTCCTGTCTATTCAGTGTATTGCCAAATAAATAAATATTATACAACACTGGTTTTACAGTGAAATGTGATCTAAATAGCGGACAAAATGATTCCTAACAGTGTTGAAATATACAATATTTAGACTCAGGGGTTGTAAATTTTATTGCTTTAGTAACAGATTAGTATCCTTTTATGTTTGTATTCACTAAACAGCGGGAAAAAAGGTCCCTAACAGAACCAGCAACCATAAAACCATAACTTTTGTTATAAAACGTAAAAATGATGTACATATTTTCAACAAAGAAATAAAATTTATTGCCCCCCAATCAAAAATATTATATACTTCAACCCTGTTAGAGATTAATTTATTCCGCTCTCTAAACGTAATCAGTAGCGTCGATTGAAAAAATTATTTGAGTTATAAAAATAAAGAATACAAAAAAGTTTTAAATTTAAAAAAAAAAATTACAGTGACATGCAATTAACTATAATTTTTTAATCAAACGAACAATAGACCTGATACTTAATGAAAATTTTTATTTAATAAAAACATGATAATGTTAAAATCTAGCTATCGCAAATATAATTTTTTAATGAAACGAACAATCGACCTGATACTTAATGAAAATTTTTATTTTATAAAAACATAATGTTAAAAATCTAGCTATCGCAAATATAATTTTTTAATGAAACGAACAATCGACCAGATACTTAATGAAAATTTTTATTTAATAAAAACATAATAATGTTAAAAATCTAGCTATCGCAAATAGGCCCTTATCTCAAAGTTATCATAATAGTATATTGTGCAATAAGTGCGGGAAATTGTCGATTGCGCCCATTCGCTTGAGTGGGCAATCGACAGTCCCGCACGAGTTGCACATACTATTTTTTATTACGAATTTCACATACTTTTTTCTATTATTATTACTATTTTTGACATTTTTATTACATTTTAAAATAATATTATATTTTAAAATAATATTTTTGAGTGTTCGTCTTTTTTCTGAATTAATTATTGTTTAAATTACTTTGTTGGTGGTTTCTATAGAAATAATTATGAAATATTTATTAAATGAAAAATCAAGAGGCGGCTTTGCGTGTTTTGATTAAATTTTGCGTGTTTTATTGTCAATTTGCGTGCGGAAAGTTACTTTACGCACGCAAAAAAGTATGTGGGAAGAGTACAGTGGGCAAACAGCTATTTTACGTACAGAAATGTGTGCGCCAAGTTAGTATTTCTCCCGCATGAGTAATAAAAAATAAATTATTATTTTATTGTAATAAATTTATTATTTTTAATTAGGTTAATAAATCATAATTATTATTATTTTATTGTAATTATTTTGAAACTTGAAATGAAATCTTGTTACATATTTAAATTTTTCAACTAATAAAAATACAGGAAATTCATTTTTCCAATTCTAACTCATCAGATGGATCAGTATTTTACTCAAAAAGTCTGAATAAAAAATGTCTAGTATAAAATATTTTAAATTTACACACGTGTTTTTCTTGGCTATTAAACAGAAATTGGTGATTAATTTTTTAAATATCAACGAATCTACAAGATCGTAGACACAATAAACACGCAAATTCCTAAAAAGAGAATTTTTATATGGTCCATTTCACTTAAATTTAACTATGCTTCATCACCTATGAATTTAAATCATTTCCGTTTCCTTGCCTTTATCTCTTTCATTATTGCACTTAGGTAAATTTTAAAATTGCAGTTTGTTTTTAGAAAAGAATAGAAGATTGATTTGTTTCCAATATAAGAATTATTTAATTTTTGTAACTTTAACTCATGATCAATTGTATTTGAAATAGGGTATAACAAAAATTAATAAAAAAAAAAAAATTCAAATTAAACTAAGTACTTTAACTCTACGATTTTAAACAAATATTTTATACAACCCACATTTTTTAACTATCAAATTTTAAATAAATTCTAACGGCGCTACTGAATTTTATATCAAACATTCATTTACAAAAAAATTAGTAATATTAACTACATTGTTTTATAAAATCTATAAAAAAAATTAATTATTAATGTATGCAGTAAACTAAAAACGTGTTAAGTAATTATTTTTATTTTTAGAAAATTACGAATAAGCCAAAACCAATGACAATGACATCCACATTAAGTAGAGTAAATTAAAACCGGAAAAAAAATACAAACATTTAAAAATTATCTAACTTTCAAATTAATTTTATACACATTTAAAATATTTTTTAAAAATATAACTTGATCCACCTATTTTAAACTGCTTTTTCACTTTTATATTTATCGAGTATTTAATTACCTAGAGACACAAAAAGCTAGAAAAAAACAAAACTAAAAAATAGCAAGTTACCTTTTAAGAAATAATCGATACACTAAATTTTATTTTTATGATACTTTATTTTGGAATCACTGAAAATTTGAAAATTATACACGACTATTGAATAAAATAATACTTTATTTTATAATTTTTCAAAAATATTATATAAAACTTTGAATAACAAGAAAAGTTTAAGTCATAATAAATATTGGCACTAAAAACTATAGGTAACTAAATGTAAAATAATATGTGAAAAATGTTTACTAACTTTTGACACTTTTTCGTTGACTAAAAACTAAAACGACTATCACTAGAAAAACTATCACTAAATTTTTTTCACAACTAAAAAATAATTAAAATCAGGATACATACATTTACAAAATTTACTCAAATTTTATAATGATAATTAAAGGTGTGTTTTTTGTTTTAATATCAAAAATTCGGACTCATTGATTTAGAACGACTAAATCACATATTTTATCTCATATTACATATAACATTCAGCTACGTTAGCCGCAGCAATTCAACTGTTGGGCAATGCTCAATGCTGCGCCGAATAATCGGAATAATCGTAGACAAAATGTAATTCGTTTATATATGTAGAGCGGCTAATGTATGAGTACAGTCCGATATATAATTATATGGTAATAGAACCTAAAACAATTTTTTAATAAATAGATTCTGATTACATTTTTCGAAATTACCTTAAAAAAGCTACATTAAAATATGTAGTAGCGTTCTCTTATTTTGTCTAACTTCAGAGAAATTAATAAATTTGAATGAGAAAACAAATATTTTACTTCACAAAATATCATTCTATTTTTTGAATTGTGACAATTATTTCGAACGTTAGTTATTCATTTTCAAACAAATCTTGTAGCAAATATGGCATATCATAAAGTAACGTTTAAATCAACTAACGACAAGCGTAAAGTCTACATCGTCTACATAATGGCTAAGAATGTTATGTAGAAATGATAGAAATCATACAATTTCCAACGGTGTTTTTAACAAAACATGATTTTTACTCGTAAATTTTTCTTAAAGATCGCATTAAATACGAAATTGTTTTATTATTTTTATTGAATAAGTACGTAATGATTTTTAATGTAAAAGATATCTACAACTACTTAAATAATTGAAGAGTCCAATTTCAAAACAGGTCTTGTCCAAAAAAAAAAAAAAAATTAAAAATTGAGTTACGCAGTGGATAGGGACCGCATAAAAAATATATTCAAAAATATCATAAATAGCTATAAAAAGATTAGTTCGGTCCAGAATGTAAAAAAAATTTTTTCTTATGCGGTGGATCGGGACCGCATAAAAAAAGTTTCATCGAAAATTCATAACTCAAAACGCTCAAAATCTCACGATTGCATTAGAAGTTGCTTTTCTAAACAAGATAAAGCCTTAATTTACACGTAGAAACATTTTATTTCATTTTTATAATATGACAATTTTGAAAAATACATCTGTAAAAAAATTAAATGATGCAATAACTTATGTTCTTATGCAACGTATTGACTAAATGCTTAAAAGCCGTTAGAAAGTATTTTTATTAAAGAAAGTTATTATAGTAAATGTTTAAGTTTCTGACAGTCTCTTGATTTTGATTCATATTATGCATTTTAATGGCCATTTTTTAAAAAAACCGCATAAAAAAGGTTTAGCTGTATATTAAACATATATATCACCTTACAATAGTTTTTTGTCAATATCTCAAAATCATAAAAAGTGGACATGACCCGTTTTAAAACTGGACTCCTCAATTTTACATTTATTTTACAGAAAATGTAGACATCAGTATTTTTTTATTATTTTGCGTTTGACTGTAGACACACAAACGTGTTGAGATAATAAATTGAATCAGCTGACTCCCAGCAAGCGGTATTACAACCAAGGTTGTTTTACCTGTACACAATTAAAGCTTTGTTTTTATTTACGATTCAAAATATATGTAAAAAAGTTTGATTTTACAAGTAAAACATAAATACTGGAGCACAATCAATACAATCATATAATACAAAAAATAATTGGCTCTAATAATTTTATTAAGTAATGTATCCATATTATGTATGAAACAAGAAAAATAACTTCAGAATTATTTTCGTATTTTAATTACGTCTATTAGAATATAGGAATTTTATGAAAAATTTTTTAGAGTTAATTTTTGTAAAGTTTGCTTATCTCAGTTACGTATTATACCTTTAAAACGCAATAATAACGTAAAACAAAAATTTACAAAGGATTAGAGTCCAGATGGGAGGATTTTGGGCCTAAATAAATTGGTATTTATTTACATGCAAGATTTAACCAAATCTCGAATTAAAATATAAAAATTATGAATTTCAGACCCAAGGTCAATTATGGATTCAACAATTATCAAAACGAAATAAAAAATATTAATAAAAATTTAAAATAGTTACACTCTAAAATAAAAAAATCAAAAGTTACTAAGTAGAACTGTCTTTAAATTTAACTTATTTTTGGGCTCAAAAATTATCTTTTAGTTTTAAACTTTAATAACCTTTCGATATATAAATTTTGATTGAGTATACTTCTCTAAAACTATTGGAGCAGATTTACGTTTATTCACAGAAACAAAAAATTATTTTAAATTTCGGTAGTAAAAGCTGAAAATTGGCTCATAATCATACAATTTGTTTTTGATGAAAAGTGACAAATTAAGTGTTCTCATATGTATCTGAGTAGATCAATAACAATAATGCAATTTTTCGTAATTATTAGGAGGTTTTAACAATAATTCCAGTAAGGATAACATTAAAAAAATAATTCATTTATTTCTTTCTAATCCATTACATTTATCTAAATAATAAACTGAATATACATCGGAAATTATATCAATACTGACAATATTTTGCAAAATATGTAATGTTTATTTTATTTCATTCTAGTAAGAGAAAAAATGTTCAGTAAAAGAGAATGCATTAAAAATAAAATTAAGTACAATAACAGATATTAAATATATGTATTTTGAATTGATGAACTGGCTTAACTAAAATTAAAAATTTATTCAGATTCATATTCAATGATTTAAAATCACTTTGAATAGAAAAAATAACAAAAAAAAGTAATTTTTACATAAAGACCTAAAACATTTTGACGTTGTCTGGTTTAAAAAAGAGTATGCGCACAACTGCCCCAAATTTTTTTCATTCTATTATTTACATTTGTCAAAATTTTTAAAAAATTGCTTCAAATTATGTAAATCATTAAATCCTTCGTAATTTGTGACATTTTTTCAAATTTATCATAATTTTTTAACATTTCCCCATTCATTTGATTCGTATCCGGTATAATATCAAAAAAATCCAATCAATGTTAAATAAGGATAGAATATATTTACAGGCGCCATCGTTGTTGATTTTTAGTACACGAACGTATGTTGGATGGACTATGTGACGGGGGGAAGTGTTGTATGTTTGTTCCTCACCAAAGACGAGGAATAATAAGTTAAAATGGCGTTCCACGATTCAATAACTGACAGTACTTTACAAAAAAATTCAAAAATTTTAGTAAATGTCGAAGAGGCCTTACCTGACATAATAGTTGTGACCTATACATATGACAGTAAATTATTTCAAGGTGTATTACTCGATTCAACAAAGCGGTGAGTCACAAATAATTGTTCAAAAAAACTGAATTCAGGTCTTTGAAATTCTGTTGCAACCCATTGTTAAGAAATTATTTATTTAACGGTATCAAATCTGTGCTGAAATGAATCTACAGAATTTTCTCTAATTGCTGGTGTTTGTTTCATTCAAATCGGTTAAAAAATGTAGAAATTAGGATTTTTGTAAAAATTGGTTTTTTTTTTGTTCTATCTAAATCGCTTGCAATTTCAATATTTCATTAATTAAAGTCATCTAATTACGTTAATTAGGGCTTTATTAGTATATTTATCGATATTTTAAACGGATATTGGTGTTTAAAGTTAAAATACACGAAAATGAGTTGTATTATATAAATGAATTTTCTAGGAATTTTCGTCACAATGTGATGGCATAGGGTGTATCTTGTAAAATATTTTCAAATAATTTTCAATATTCCGTGACTATTATATGATTATTTTTGGAAAATCATTAATTTTACACATATTTAATGTAATCTATTTGAAAATTGGTGAAAAATTTTAAATTTAGACCCCTATTTGAACATGGAAAAAATGTAGTACGCCCTAATTTTTTGAAACATGTTGTATAAATGTATAATATGCAATAAATTACAAAGTTTATAATTCAAAAATTGAAATTTTCTTTGTCTATTTTGTTTCAAAAGTTTTAAGTATTCGAAAATTAAAAATTTTAATTTTTTGTGAAATACGTGATTTTGGGCGTATTATTAATTTTTTGCCCGTTATTTTAATATTTTTGGAAATTCTCTATTTTTTTGCTATTTTATGGAATTTGTACATTTTTAAAGTAATTTAAATAAAAATTTATGGTAATTTCTCGATCTTTGCCTTGATGAGTCATCCCATCGGAATACTTACGTAAATGTTTTTTCAAAAATTTGATCTGATTATGAAATTTTTTGATTTTTTGCAAGTAAAGATCTTTTTATGGGAAAAAATTTTTTAATTTCAGGCATTTAAAAATTTTGCAAAATTTAATTCAAGAAAAAAAGAAATTAATTTGTGTTAGGCCTAATTTTTTTAATTTTTTTTTTTTTATTTAAAGTATGGTTATTTTGCAATAAGAACACAAAATTTAATAAATTTGGAAAGTAATTTAGTTTTTAGAAATTTTTTAGCTTCTAGAACCATTTAAATTAATTGATTCCAATTTTTTCAAAGTATATTTGAAAAATATTGGGTTTATATTGGGTTGCTTCGGACCAGATGAATTTTTATCAAAGAAGGATTTGACCTGTACTGATCCTGAAATCTTTATGATGGGGCGCCAAAATATCTCAGACTGTTTTTTAAGAAAACTAAGTATACCTAGGTCTCAGGGAAATTATTTTCCGAAATACGGTAAATTTTCAGTACCAAGGATCGGTATCGGTTGATTTCTTTTTTGAAAGTTTCCTAAGGTTGCGGTTATACTGGATACAAATTCGTACCAAAAACAAAATGGATACCAAAAAAAAAATTGATTTTTGTTACGGCCCTCAATATTTTTTTCGAATCTAGAAAAATTTACGTTTGAAGTAGTTGAGTCCACTGAGCATTGTCAAAAATTGAATATTAAGTAGAAATTCCTTAGTAGATTACGTAATCAATGATGTTAATCACTCATTTGTAATACATTCGTGTAAGTAAAGGTTCAGCCTGACCATTACGGTTGTCCGGACCACTTCCCGCAATGATTGTAAAATTTAATTGTAGTACTTAACCCACAACTGAACTCAAGTGGATTATAATTTCTATACAGAAAAAATTTAATATCTATTTTGGTTAATTTGTTAGGTTTTTATAATTTTCTAACCATTTAGACGCCTCTGTTAATCGGAACAGACCTTAAATTTTCGTACGAATTCGTATTCGGTGTAAAGAATCGTTTAGTTGTTACGTAAGCATTTTTTATTTTTGCCGATAAAGGAGTAGAGGGGGGAGATAAAATCTTACGTAAGAAAAAGCTACAAAACAATATTTTAAAAATATTTAAATATTTTATTAATAATAAACATACTTTCTTTTACTTGTACACAATAGTATATTGTGCAATAAGTGCGGGAAATTGTCGATTACCCACGAAAGCGAAGTTGAGCGCACGAACGTAGTGAGTGCGCTCATTCGCTTGAGTGGGGCAATCGACAATCACGCACGAGTTGCACATACTATTTTTTATTACGAATTTCTATTATTATCACTAAATTTTTATTATTATCACTATTTTTGACATTTTTATTACTTTTTAAAATAATATTTTTAAGTGTTCGTCTTTTTTTCTGAATTAATTATTGTTTAAATTACTTTGTTGATGGTTTCTATAGAAATAATGATGAAATATTTATTAAATGAAAAATCAAGAGGCGGCTTTGCGTGTTTTGATTAAATTTTGCGTGTTTTATTGTCAATTTGCGTGTAGAAAGTTACTTTCCGCACGCAAAAAAGTATGTGGGAAGAGTACAGTGGGCAAACAGCTATTTTGCATACGGAAATGTGTGCGTGAAGTTAGTACTTCTCCCGTATGAGTAATAAAAAAATTTTTATTTAAGCTTTTTTGATAGGATTTCTATGTATAATTTTCTTTTAAAGTTCTTTTAATAAATTTGTGAAAAAATTAGGCAGTATGTTTTCTGAGAATTTTCGGTAAACATAAAGAAAATCTTACGTCTTATTCTTTGGATGATAGGGAGGATTATCAATTTTCTTATTTTTCCTTACAAATGAGAGGGGTCTAAAATCAATGAAATTGTGCTTACGTAATACTTGAAATCTTCCTAACCGCAGCTAATTTTAGTGTGATAATAAAAATTAAGCTATTGTATACTCAGTGTGATCTAATTTTCTAATCCAAGGTGGCAGAAAGATTTTCACCTAAGTTAATTCTAAGTTTTGAATAATTATGTTCTCAAAGTACAATTTAAATAATTTTTTACATGTAACCCGAAAAAAATATTTGTTTTTAATATTTGGCACGGAAAATGTTTTTGTCCTTGTAATTTTTTTTTTCTTTTATTTAAAAAACAAATTTTTTATAATGTGCATTTATTTCGTTTACAAAAAAAAAATCGTTCTTTTATTTTGTCTCTCTTTAAAAATAGAAATCTGCCATTCGGTGTGAATAAATTGCATCCAGCATTTACGACGGCACATGTGGAACCGAAAACGGCGGATAACGATGACAAACTCTATTCAGTGTCACAACGATTTAACTATCAGGAGAGACCGAACGCCATACAGCCACAACGAAGACCGACAAAATCACAAAGTCGCGTTAAAAATACGCGCATGACCGTACGTTTACGGCCGCGGCAAGTGCTCTGTTCCAAATGTCGCGGCATTTGTAACGAGAATTCCGAAAATGTTGATCATTCTCGAAAACGAAAAAGTGCTGACAATACCACAAACACAACCACGTACGTGAGCCATCACGACTTCAACACGCGACTCCAAGCGAAAGAGAAAAAATTGAATGAAGTGTCGCTGAATAGTCCACCCAGACCACTGTTTTCCGATAATCAAAGTAACAATCAGAATAGCCCAAATAAACGAACCCATCACACAACCGAACCCACGGCACTCTGTCCCACACTAATTCCAAAAATTCCGCGATTACAACCGAACGATATAACCAGTGCCGTGAACGGTAACAAGATAAAAATCGTAGGCAATTATATAGTGAAATCTCCACCTTCGCCCCCCGCGTGTGAAAACGACGATCCATTAGCCCTAGCCAAGGATCCACTCGCATTTAACAACAACGACCTGCTCGAAAGTCAACAATTAAGTGATAATTCAAACAGTAGTGACCAATACTATGAAACGTCCGACCCAGGTGACCTACAAATGAACACAGACAGTAATAATAGTAGTAGTGGTGTTAGTAAATTGCAAAAACGTATGGTGTTACGAAAGAAGAAAAGTGTCGGATCCATGGAAGACCTATGGGACGAAAGTGTGTTCGAGGAGAGTGGCGGTTTGGCCAACATAGACGGTGGCACACGCACCTTAAAAATCTCGTTTGGTCGCGAGGGAGAAGGCACCGTTTTAAAAATACCAAAAATTGACGCTTTCCCAACAATGACGCAACAAGACAACAACGTAACCAGCAGTAGTAAAGATGCTTCCGCGAAAGCCGTGAAACGAGCTTTAAAAAAAGCGAAAAAAGAAGCGAGAAGAAAAATCTTAATCGGAGCCGGTCAGAGTCCCGTGTACAATCTAAGCGGCGCGTCACCCAGGTACACATTGACGTCGCCCAGATACACGATCGGAAGTACATCACCGCGATACACAATAACAAATGAGCCCCTGATCCCTAGACGTCATAAACATAAGGTGAAGCATAAGAAAAAACATAGAGATGAACGCAAACACAAAACAGTTGTTCAAGAGGATCCGCTTTTTATTCCAGAAACAGATACTGCCATTAAAGAACGCTGCCTCAAACAAAAACTCTCAATAAGTCTGAAACGCTTAACCGAAAATTCATATAGCAGTAAATGTACAAATAAAACCACTAGTCCAGCGGGGAGTTCCGATGGTTTCGAAGATTCACCGCCGGATTTTCCGCCCGTCCCGCAGCCATTAATGATGCACATATCCACCGAACCAGCGACAGTTGGATTGGACGCCGATGGTAATAGATTGGAAGTGGGTGATGTGGTTTGGGGTAAAATTCATGGATTTCCATGGTGGCCGGGTAAAGTGCTCAGTATCACCGCCGCCGAATACGATACAAACGATCAATCAGTGACTGTGAGAAGACCTCAGGCGCATGTAGCCTGGTATGGATCGTCAACGTCCTCGTTAATGCCATGTGATCAATTAAGTCCATTTTTAGAAAATTTTAAGGTAAGTCCATTCAATTATTTTTGCTTTTTCTTTTTTTATTAGGTGTGGAAATTCTGACGTCATTTTCTAAAATTGTTTATCTTCTGCGTGATAACACGTATTGTTGCTTGCATTAAATTTGTGGTCATAGTAAAGGCAAATTTTTAAAATATCTAAACTAGCGGAAAATTTATATTTTTCTGAACAAGTCGGCTCTTTTCTTTTCATTTTTATTTTTGGACAACTCCTAGATATTTGGATGATCTCTGTTTACCCGTTAGGTAGGACATCCAGTCTTAAAAATCACGGGTTCTCTACGGTGTTTCCGGATCGAGAACAAATCTTGAAATCCCGGAACTCGCATCCGGCACAAAACCACAAATTTTATGCTCTGTTTTTCAAAATTTATTCCTTTAAACAGTAAGGTAATTTCAGTAGTCATTAAAATTCCTTTTCTCTTTGAATGACAGTTTGAATTTCAGATTTGATATTTAAAAATTGCGAAATGTCGGAATTCAACTTTTGATACTCGGAATTAATGTACCTAAACTAATTTTGTATCTTATTTAAACTCAAAATTTTCTTCATTAAAAAAATCTAAAGTACAAAAAAAAAATTCGAAACAAAATGGCGGCTCAGTCGTAGATACATTACTACAAACGCATTTTTTTTGAAAGTCCTCCGAAATTTTTATCCGATTTACTTGAAATTTTAACTGTAGCTTCTTGAATAAATTATCTACTAACATAAATATTAATTTTTTCAAATTTGACCTTGATTTGAAACATAAAACTTGAATTTTTCACGCAAAAAATTGGCCTTAATTTGTTTATCAGCTGAAAAAATCGTACGTATTTCAGTATAATATAGGTAATTTATCTAAGAGACTTTACAATTTCAGATCAAACAGATAAAAATTATTTTTTGATTCTATTGTCGACTTAAAAAAAAAATTCAGACAGATTCTCTAATCTAATTGGGACGTTGCAGAAAAATAACCTTTTGATTTCAATTTCTTTTGTTTTTGAAATCAATTTAAAGAATAGCGACTGTATTTTTAATTTTTCTTATTTTTCAGTACATACTTTTTATTTTTTCAAAAATTTCTAAACGTAGTTAACTATATTTAAAAATTAATTTTTTTTTAAATTAAAAAAACTATATTCTAACCTCTTAAAAAACGGTTACGTCATGTATTAACTGCCTATAAATAATTATTTCTGTAAAAAAATCAATAAAATTTAAAAATCAATATATTTTTGCACAATTCAAAATATTTATAGGTTTCCAATGGAGGTTTTATTTAAATTTTTAAAAGTACATTCAAAATCGTATTATAAATAGCATAAATACAACTTATATGATTATGTACATATTATGTTACTTATACGCGGCAGTATACATAGTTCCGATCCGACGGCTAATGGTATATTCAGATGAATGATTATAATATTAAGAGCGAAACTATGGGTTATTTTGTACAATAATAATATATTTGTACCCCTTTCCCACAAAAATTGTTTTTTATTTTTTTCTTCCTTTTTCTTGCTAGACCGGTTTCAATCACTTTGGTGATCCTCTTCAGTAGTTTTTTCGCTGAAATAAAAAGGTTATTAATTATGTACCTAAAATAGAAGATCTCTTAAGAACCTAAAAGAGAAAGAAAAATATATTCGTAAATAGAAAAGAGAAAATTGAAGAAAAAACAATTTTTGTGGAAATGGGGTACAAATATACAATAAAAATTACACATATTTCTTTTATACCTAGTTTATTTAAAATCATATTTAATTTAAATTTTTTTAAAGCAGATATAAATATTTTTTTTATTTATCATATTAATTTCTGTAAAAAATTTAAAATAATTATTTTAAAAAAAAAATATTATTACAATGGAAATTTACTTTAAAAAAGTATTAGTTTTAATATTTAAAAAAAAAAAGAAGTTTAAATTTTGATAAAGTTACCTTAACCTTTAATTGTTACGTCAGTGGTTCTTTACGGACCTGTCAATTGTAAGAAAAATAAAAATACTTTATTAAAAACCCCGTTTTTGGTTTATATTTGTATTTAAAATTTAGATTCCATTTATATTGATACGAGTTTCAATTTATTGCTTGGTTACTCATACGTTGAGTAAACAATTAGAAATTTAATTACTTTTCTAAAACATAGATAGCATTCGAATAGAAATATTTGAAAAAACATTAAATATCGTCAAAAAAAAGAACTGAATTGGTTTAGGAAAAAACAATTAATCCTAAATATTTAAATTTTTCGAGAACAGAGTTTTAACTTTTCTGTATCAATTTTATAAGAGTAATCGATTTTTTCTTCTTTAATTAATTATTTAATTAGGTAAAAGAAAATTAAATCGATTCGAAATGTAAAGAAAAAAAATTAATTTTTAAATAACCTAATTTTAACAGAGTCGATATAATAAAAAAAAACGAGGTCCGTATAAAGAAGCGATTAGACAGGCAACGAATGAGGCACGGAACGACCATCATGCCACGTCTACAACAAACACCGTACCCACGGCTTTAGTGCCGCTGGTTTCCCCTCCACTAGCATCACCCAGAGAGATCGATGTTGCTTCATAAATGTTTCATAAACAAAGATAGAATATATTCATACTATGTACAATAAACAAAAAGAGGAGATATGTTTTTCTGTCTTCTATTTTTATAATCAAAACAATTCATTGTTGAAATTTTTCGAATTAAAAAACAACAGGGTTTTACAAAATTATTTGTTTCTTTCAACCAATAATTTTGTAAAACGTCAATTTGTTTATATTAATAAATTTCAAATTTCAGGAATTTCATCTGATTTTTAATATTTTTTTTTTTTTTGGGAAGTGATTGTGTCCAGTCAAGAGCATTTTTTTTTCAAAATTTTCGAAGAATTAAAAGATATTTTTATAATAGAACATTTAATAATTAGATAGGTTATGTAATCGAACTATTTGAAATTGTTACGCGCATGCGTGTCATATTAAATGAGTTAGTAATCATAGTTGTTTAACTTAAAAATACGGAAAATGGTTTTTAGTTTTTCAACACTCTATTTTTCAGTCTTGGAATCTAGTCAAAAAATACTGAAAAATTTTGTGGTTTACAACACAGAGCATTAATTTGAAAGTTGAAATTTCCCCAAATCAGATTAATTAAATAAATATTAATTGTCCAGATGATTTCAAATTGTGCGTACGGCAATGGCTCCTAATTTAATTTTTATAGTGAAAAAATTGTCTTTAGTAAAATTAATAAAATGTTTACGTTAATTGAGTGAAGGATCGAAAGTGTAATGGCGGGAATATATGAATTTTGAAATATTTTTAATTTGTTCCCATTCAAAACTTTTTGTTGTTACTATTTTTTCAATTATTTGAAAATGTGTTGTTTTTTAAAATTTGTAATTTGAATAAAAAACAAAAAAAAAACAATTAGTACTGTCGTACACATAAATATATAAACATAAATGTACATAAAAGTGTATTTTGCACATTAATTAATATTAATTAAATTAAATCGGCTGTGATTTTAAGAATTTTAGCAACAAGTAAAATATACTGAATGTGTGTTTTTTACAGTCGAGATTTTGTTTTTTGTTTTTTTAAAATTAATTAATTATTACAAATTTTGAAAAATACGCTTGTTTTTTTGTAATTACAACAAATAATCAACTTTGTTATGTCCCGTTCTAGATTGATTTATAATTTTAATGCAGCTATTTCTTCAAATCATAAATCATCCTAGTCAGTAAGAAACTGTAATTAATTGTGCGCATGATACACACATGCGCATTTTGTTTTATTTTATAAGTTTAAATTCGTTGAAAATAATTTTTCATCGAATACATTGTGTATCAGATGCCAGGTCCGTCTATACACGCTATGTAATTATTGTTATTGTTGTTCTCTGTAACAATCTGGCCTAGGGTTTTTGTTTCCTGTTAAATTAGTAAAAATTAATTGGAAAAATTAACGATTTTTGGGACGTACAAAGTTTACGAATTCAAACTTAATGGTACCACGACTACTTATCTGCGGACAAAATAATCGATCAACAGAATAATCGCTATTAAAATAACCCTAAATTAAAAAAAGGGTATGTGACAGAAAAGAGGTTATGATTCGTTTGGATTTAGATACGTGCTGATAATATGATAAATACACAAAAAAAGTACAAAAAAGAATGTAATTGGAAAAAGGATATTTTTGCCTTGAAGTTAGGTTTTTTGGTCGTCAAATTTTTCCAAGCCATAAAAGATAATTTTGTTTGGGTTATTTTGTCCGCGGAGCAAATGTTACGGAACTATGGTGGGTAGAGGTAAGGAGGTGTATCTTATATGGGACTTGAATCGAAAAAGTGGCCCCTGAATTTAATGAAATAATACTGTTCAGTAAGTACCCAGAACGGCGCTGATAAGCAATCAGGGTTCGATCTGAACTTGGCCATTATAAGTGAAGTGAGGGATGCCAAAGGGAAATACTAGAGTATAGAAGTAGTTGTATTGAATACAGCAGTTTAATTCTATCTCACTCTAACAGATTTTCAGCGCTTAATTTTAAATTTAAGAATTTTAGTACACTAGCGCCATCTTAATTTCATTCACTTTTGCTGCCACTTTTTATACATGGAGATACTTCTCCTTACCTCTACCCTCCATAGACGGAACCAAACTTAATATATATTACGATGTATTTAGCATGAGTAAAAAAAAATCCCTATTAAAAATTAAAATGTAAATAATTTTAAAACTGTATGTGTAGGTAAAAAGAACTATTTTAAACTTGTATATTTTATAAAATCAACGACATCCGAAATAAATGTATGTAATGTAAGTATATACATAACCAATTAATAAAAAAAAAATTTGAAAAAAAATTGCGCAACTAGAAATTATAATGTATATTTTCTCAAAGGGGATATGATTGCCATTTTTTTGTATGAATGAGAACTATAGAGAATGTATTTTTAATGTCATTCCAATCATTATATCTTACCGTTATTAGAACATATTCTTTATGTATTGAAATAAGCGCCATTTTTGAATATAAAATTTTTTGTATATTTTTTATTGCAATGTTGTTATTTTATTTTATTTTTTTCCGTAATCATTTCAATATATAAAGAATTATTTTGTAGGAAAACACTTACAATTAGTTGTCAATTCGCGTGTTTGTCATTTAAAGTATAAAAGTAATTGTACGTTTTTTTAAGTGGGAATTTCATTTTCTTTTTGTAAAATCAAACCATAACGGGTATTATCAGAATAGTTCAAGGACCATTTTTTAATTTTTAATTTTTTTTTTTGGAAGATAAGTGTAATAACTGCTAATTATTTGTTTTCGATATTTTTGAAATTAATAAAATTATTGTAAAAGTTCAAAAATCTACGCCATTTGCAGTGAATATTGTGAAAATTTGATCCACTGTTGAATGTATTTCAAACTTGTCTTTCACATGCTTTACAAATAAAAGTGTTTTATTTTATATAAATAAATTTTAAATCCAGTATATTTAACAACAATTCACGAATGCTCCAGATTTTTGAACTGTTACTGTATTTTTAAAACACTTCAAAATTGAATTCTGCATTTTGATGTTACGCTGTTATATTTTATTGGATGGAATTCTATGACGTCGTACGATGCCACATTGCAAAATTAAAATAATTGTATCATGGAATAGATTCCTCTTTTGCTAATAATAATTTAACTCCTATTCTACAATATTTTAAAAGGTTTTACAGTGAAATAAGGTTGATCGGTGCTATTTTTCAAGTAAACAAAGACAAAAAAAATTCATGTAAAAATTAAGTAAAGAATTCAGTATAAAATTTAAATACACTATCATTTTCTGTCTTTATTTATTTGTAAAATACATAACCTAAAAATAATAAATAATCTTGACTGTCATCGTTAAATTTTTGTTTTCTGGAATAGTGTGTGACATCTGGTGTAAAAATACGGAAATTAAAAATATTAGTGCGTGCAGTAATTGTGTAAAACGTAGTATAAGTAAAGGATTGGCTGAAATATTAGCGAAATTAGAAAATTCTACTAGAAAATTTTATTTTATAAATTATAATTCCATAAATATTCAATTCCATCATTTTAAAACTTATTTTTCATATAAATAATTCATCTACACATTTTTTTTCTAGGATTTTATAAAAGAATATTGTAGGTTAGGATTTTTTGATGTGTCTATTAAAAAAACATCTTTTAAATTTTGTAATATTATAATAAACCTTAAATGCTCCAAAATCAATAATATTTTTCGACAAAAAAATGATTACCCAATTACACAAAATAGAGTGATTCGTTAAACAAATTTAGCTTATAAATAAATTAACCGGATCATCTATAATTTTTTATAAAGAAAATATCTTTTTCGTACTTATAAAGACTTTTAAAACACGTCATTATATTGTTACTATGAGTTATTATTCAACTCAAATATCTGTGATTGTTAATTTTCAATTTTCTTGTAAAAAAAAGAATAAACAAATAAATGTAAATTTTATACAAAGTAAAAAAAAAAATTGGAAAAAACTTTTGTTTTATTCCTTACGTTTCGATAATCCCAAATAGAATCGTTTTGTTTTCTTCTTTCAGCATATTTATCAATGCGATCAGGAATATAACGCAATTTATCACCGTTTGAATTAAGTCTTAGCACTTTTAATACCCTTAATACTGTTAAACCAAAATACATAATATTATGGTGGGAACATTGGGCAGTAGGTTGAAATCAAAGTACAGTAAGCTTAGATTTAGCTAACAGTTTTTGAAATTTTTTTAATTCAGTTTAAGATTTCTTTAAACGTTTAGAAATTAAAAACTTAATAAATTAAATCGCGTCTTTTTTAATAAAATTATGCTGGGGCGCGAAGAAGCACATAGGTTACTTTTAACCCCGAAAAAGATCTGATTCCCGGGGGAAAATGTATTTCAAACGTTGTTTGTTTTGCCTATAACCAAAAGCATTTCAATCAATTGACTAAAAGCTTTGCATGATAATAATCGGAGAAACTTGATGATAGCAAGACATGAAAACGTTGCCAGAACGTTTTTTATCGATAAAAAATATTATTAACTTCCATAGATCAAGATTCCAGAACTGTTGCTTTATATAAATTTTGGCCCTTATTTTTTACCCTCTTTAAACGTTAAGGATGACTCAATCCGGCTGAATAGGCTTGCCAGAACTGAATTTCTGTGTAGAGTAAGTATTCAAGAGCCTATCCTCTCAATTTAACGTGTGTTGAAATGACCATCGCAAATCGGCCACTGGCTCTTGGTCTATTAGCCCCACATGTATGTAGTCTATGTAATGTAGGTAATGTATACATAAATATGATCCATTTCACTTGAATTTAACCATGCTACATCACTTTGAATTTAAATATTTCCCGTTTTCTTGGCTTTACCTCTTTCATTATTGCATTTACGTAAATTTTAAATTTGCAGTTTATTTTTAAAAAAGAATAAAAGATTGTTTTGCTTCGAATATAAGAATTAGGTATGTATTTAATTTTTTAACGATAACTCATGACCAATTGTATCTGAAATGTGGTGATATAAATTTATCCCCACTTTTTCTAATCAATTTTTAGAAAAATTTTCTGGATAACATTTTTTTTTACTTACAAATACTTATATGTAAATAATAAACATGCGATACATCGTATTCATCATGTAGTCAAACCGATATCTGTTAAATATTTGGTTTGTTTACTTTGTTTTAATTTTCAGTCAAATATTATATAATAATACAAAACAAAATAAAATGTGAAATAAATATGGAACAATCGTCAAATAATTCCAACAATGATTTTAAACTTGTAATCGCAAAAAATAAACGAAAATCAAAATTTGTAACACCGCCAATTTCAGTGCAGAGGTTAAATTTCATAACATTCGACGACATTGACAAGGATTCAGCGAAGAGGTAACGTAGCAAACATTTTTTTGATATATTTTATAATATTATTTCGCAATATTTTTATCACTATTTTCGCATTTTATCACAATAAAAGTGTAAAAAAAATATTTCCATTGTTTTATAACAATTTTTTTTTTTTTAAAACATAACCTAAAATTTTTTTAGACGAATCTTGGACGCAAAAGACGACATTCTAGAATCGGATTTTTATGCATCACTGGTTGCCGTGCTACGCGAAGGACTCGAATTAATAGGTAAACCGGAAATCAAAGAAATCGTTTGCTATGGATTGGGTCATATTGGTGATTCGATGATATCCCGATATCAGTTAGCGCTACTAATTTGTCTAAAAGATCATTTTAAAACGATCACTTACGTGTATGATCCAATATTTTCGGAAATTGAAAAACAAATTTTAACCGAATTAGAATTTTCGGTTATCGCGCATAACGAGGAGGGTAAACGTCGCATTTTACCCGACGTTCCCACAATTCTATTTTTACCCCACTGTGAAAAACAATTAACAAATAATTTTCTTTATACGAATTGGAGTCCAAAAAATTTGAAAGATTGTATAATTATCGGTAATAGTTTTAATACGATTGTCGAATCCACACCAAAAACGATCCTCTCCGAGGAGGCGCCACTTATTTTAAAAATCGCGCCGTACGTTGACGAACTCTACGTCATAAACACGTTTAAATATCACGATATTTTTAACGACACTTCAATTCACGTTTTTCAAGAGGACAAACTCCGTTTAATCGATCCGGACTTTTGGATCCTCTTAAACGAACCCGTTTTTCGATTACATTCCAAAAATAATCAAACAATTCTCAAACAGTTAGATCAATTTCGAATTAATTAACGTTTTTTTTAATCTTAGGTATCTATCTAAACATTTAAAATGGCGTCAATGCCACAAGTTTTGAAAGATTTGCGTAAACTTACATCCGAATTACGTAAAATTACCTCGCAACCGAAATTACGCGATACGTTACCGATGCAATATATCGTTAATTTATATCGTAAGAATCGAATCACTGATCAACAGTACTGTAAGGCGCACGAGGAGATGCAATTTATGGCCAACACGTACCGATGTTATTTGGAGAGCTCACGACGGTATCAGGAAATTTTGAAGGAGTATCATGGACGTGGTGAACGTAGCGTGGAGGAGACTGCGAAATTGGTGGGATTTAAATTGCCACATGATCCGAAATAATTGAGGAATGGGAATGTTAAATGAATTAGTTTAAAATTAGTCAATAAAAAATAGTAATTATTGTTAATATAATTTTTTTTTGTATATTGTAAAAAAATAAACAATGTTTTTATTAAAATATAAAAGTTATGTACAGATAAAATTTGTTAAGGTGACCAGACACCTTTAAAATTGGCACAAAGTTTCAAATAGTTTGATTCAAGGCTATATATAAAGTCCAAATTTGAACACTCATGTACTGCCGCCTTTAACACGTTTACTGCTGCTATTGGTGACGCGAAAATTCTCACTGGCGCCTCTGGTGCTAAAATTAGAAGCTGTCTCAAGTGAAACAAGTACGTATACATGGTGACCACATTACTAGAAAACCTGGAAATGTCAGGGAATTTTTACTTTCTGAAAAAGTCAGAGAATTTTACCAGAAGACTGAAAAAATTTGAATTTTATATTTAGGGAGAAAATTTCAATCAATTTTTCACTTGTTTTGAGATTAAATTTAAATTTAATTTTTTTTTTGCTCGTCATTTACTTTTTTACGTCAAAAATCTTTTTTAGCTTTTTTGGGATAAAGTAGGGGTGGCATTTTTCACAAAATAGTCAGGGAATTTTTTAATAAAATTTCTGGAAAACCTGGAAAAATCAGGGAATTTGATCTTCAAAAATCTGTGGCCACTATAGTATATAAAATTTAGTCACTCGCATATAATTTAAATAGTACATACATGTTTTATTTGATACAGTTTCTGATTTTACCACCAGAGGCGCGCGCGTAATATTTACGTCGCCATTACATGAATTCGTGTATTCTCAAGTATTTTCTTACGAAAATCAGCCCTGCTTCATTATCCGAACCATCCTCGGTTCCAATTTACCTCGAATAATAGGGTAGCGCTTCTATGAACGATCGCCTAAAGAACCCAACAGACCAGTATGGTCCACCGGAACACGACCGTAATTTGACCGGATTGTGACGCGTGGCACAATGCGGAACAAACGAAAAAGTACTTGTACGTGACTAACACAAAGATTTAGGTTTAAAATACGCTAATACTTACGGTGTCACACAAGACGTGTCACTAAGGTCTTATTCAGCAGGTGGCAGTAAACGTATTAAGACCGTTCAGAATTTTAAATTAAATTCTAAGAAATCTGGACATCTTTAAACATTAAAAATATTTCGAAAGTTTGATCCTCAAAGTCATAAAATTTGTAATTTCAAGTAATAACTGGTTGAAATTTTTGACACGAACTTTAGTGTCTTGTCTTAATACTTAATACACTTTGACTTAATTGGTTCGTAGATAGCAAACAGTTCTCAAAATTTTCCCAAGTCAAAAAGAATAAAGTTTTCGACTTTATATTTGCTATCTAGGGACCTGAAAGTTTAATCGAGTCTTTTGAGAATATGTATCCCTCATCACTTTTCACTTCAAAACTTTGCTTTACTGTTGAAACTCTTTTTGGATCGCTTTGGCAATTGTTGTTAATTGAATGTTGGTCGTTCCCTCATAAATACTTCCTATTTTAGCGTCCCGATAGAATTTCTCCTGTGGGAATGATTTTGTAAATCCTACACCACCCATCCAATCAATACACTTAATTGTTGTGCGCTGAGCGACATCAGCCACGTACGCTTTGGCCATTGCACCGGCTTTCTTAACATCCGCTCCACTTTCGTGTAAACGCGCAGCATTGTAGGTCAATAATCGGGCGCATTCAATTTCCGTGGCTATTTGAGCGATTTGATGTTGCATTCCCTATAAAACCAAAACAAATTTTAAATAGCATGTTCACTGCCACATGCTTAACACTTTAAATGATTAAGACGAGTTAACTCGTCCTGCAATATGGCGGCAGTGTTGCCAACTTTTTTTCCTGAGACCACTAGATTCGACTTTGTATATTCACTTAGAGTCGTGACATGTGTGCTGAACGCTGATTGATTCCGGCATTTTCTGTCCAATATTTGCGTAAAGTACATTAGAAATAAATTAAATATTAACAAAAATCATTTAGTTTAATCTATGTAGAAAGAATATTTAAATTAAAAAATTTTAATTGTTCATTAATTTATAACTGATTAACAATAATAATGTACTCAAAAATGTTTACTCATATAATTATGTGAAAATTAATTTTAAAATTGCCCGCTCTGTTTTGGAGAGAAAATGGATGACATGTCACGACCATGTCCCTGCCACTTGTTTTCAAGGACGGACCTTTTCATGTCACAGTTTGCTACGTTTGCTACGTGGCGCTAATGGTATAGGGGGTATACTAAATAGAGTTGGGACATGTGAGCATTTTTCATCAAATAGATGTCAAAATTAATTACCATATGATTGAGCACAAAAGTATCGTCACCAAGTTATGTGTTAACGAAGAATTAAATTTTTTTAATTTAACTAATCTTTCTAGGTTGAATTAAAGTATTTTTTTAAATATTTAATTTATTTCCAATTTATTTTAGATGAAAAATAGCGAACTATTAAACCTCATGTCTCGACTCTAATTTTACCCCCAGTAAATCAACGCCATCTGGTATATCAGTTACAGCGACGTCAGAAAACGGTCCATTTTTTTTTATAATAGACTAAATGGAGAGTGACAGGGACATTGTCACGACCGTCACAACTCTATTTATTATAGGGACTATATTCACTGGTACAGGTGCCGTCATCTGTGACAGATTTTCCAAAATACTGTATAATTCTAATATAATGTTCAATTTTATCAACATAGTTTAGTATAATTTATATGTTGTAATGTTATATGTAGTATCCTATGCACTATTTATTTGTTTGACTGGAATTAGAAAAAGACAATCATACGTTAACAAAGAAACTATCAAAAGTGTCTGGGAATATTTTTTCAACTAAATTTAGTCAAAGCCGTACTTAGAAAAATTTGGAAACATCATAGAGTCAATTCATTTTATAGTTCAGCGATTTTCTCAAACTCTTAATTCCGAAAAAATTCCTATGGTTTTAGTGTCTACAGAGTGCTATGAATCACCCCTGCAAACGACGAGAGTTATTTACTTTCCACCCTGTATATGACGTCGGTATCGCAACTGGTGCGATCATATACACGGATCCGTGGCAGTGAATGTGTTAAGTACGTGCGTACTGTTGGTAAAAACGTACCTGAAAACTGAAGATTGACGTGCCAAATTGTTTACGTTCTAACGTGTAAGGTATCGTTGCGTTGAAACATCCCTCGGCCAGACCTAACATTTGCGCCGCAATACCGATTCGACCCTCATTTAAAATTTGCGCACAATATTTATATCCGTCTCCTAATTTGCCTAAAATATTTGATTCGGGTACACGTACGTTATCTAAATGTATGGGACAAGTTCCGGATGCTTTGATTCCTAATTTCTTTTCCGGTTTATCGATTGTAAATCCGGGCGTGTCTCTTTCCACGATGAAACAAGTAATACCTTTGTAACCCTGCAAAAATTTTGAATTTTTTCAGATTTAAGTGTTTCATTTTTTTATTTTTGTGAAGTCTTACCGCTTCTGGTTTGGCATTTGCCATGACTAAAAATAGTCCAGCAATGTCTGAATTTGAGATCCACATTTTGGAACCGTTCAATATGTAATGGTCGCCATCTTTTTTCGCCGTTGTTTTCATTGAAAATGCATCAGTGCCTGATTGTGGTTCTGATATACAGATACTTGATGCCTAAATTTTGATTAAAGAATAATTTAACACTTTAAATTAGGTTTACTTTGTGAAAATCCATACTTTATAAAATATGAGAATATTTTACTTTGTCAATTTTCACTATGAATAAGATTTATCTTTTACTAGCTAGCTTTCGAGTGGTTAACTCGAAGTTAAATCTAATGATGAGTTAATTACTCGAAAGCTAGCTACTAAAAGATAAATCTTATCCATAGTGAAAATTGATTAAAGAAGTTATTGAAAAAGAAATAACATATTTTTGAAGGAAAAAAATATAAGTTACCATTTTGCTGGCTAATAAAGGCAAATATTTATTCTTTTGTTCCTCGCTGCCTTGCCTTCTGATGAGATTTATAATTAATGTATTGTGAAGATCGACTAAAACCGCGACTGATGGATCCACTTTTGAAATTTCTTCAACAACCAACATGGCAGACATGAAATTGGCACCAACACCGCCATATTTTGGGTCAATTTCGATGCTCATCAACTGCAAAAAGGATACGATAACAAAAATTAGTATCATATTTCCGTAAGTAATGTTTATTGTTTATGTTACTTGATCATGAGTGAGTAAAACCAGGGGCGCAACAACCGAGGAGATCCGAAGGGTTCGGATCCGCCCCCCCCCCTAAAATTACGTTGACTCCTCATAAAATTACGTAAATTTTCCTTCAAATTATTTTATTTATATTAAAAAGTAAAATTTTTAGTGGTCTGCTGATATTTTTTATTTGAAATTCGAATTTTCGTAGACGAAATTTTCGATAACATTTTTTAATGTTATCGGAGAACTGCGTTATCAAAAAATTGGGTTATTTAAATTTTGAATTGGCTAAATTTTTGCTGGACCCCCTGCAGATCTGTAGTTGTTGCGCCCCTGAGTAAAACAGATAAATAGCTAATATTTGTTGTAATATATAAAACATATCCATAATCATTTTTCTACCCATTCGATGAAATTATTACTTTTTTAGGTAATAATTTCTCAAAGTTTCCATCAGAAATCTCTGAATATTTTGTGAAAAGTACACAGCCAATATTGCTTAATGAATTCAGTAAGTGAGATATCTATCAATAGAGGAGATAGAGGATAATCATCTAACGGACCCGAAATTTTGAAATTAGATTTTATTTTTAGTTATGGGTCCTTTTAGAGAAATTAAATGCTATGTAAAATTATTTATTCATTCCTGCGGAAACGAGAATTTCTCCAAAAAGTCTCTAGGAATAATTTTGTAAAATTAAATACATTAAACGTATTATATTTTATTAACTTGTCCCGGTCCTGACGATGACGGTTAATCGAAGTTTTTACTGTAGGTACTTTTAAAACATTTTTATTCATTTAATCAACTTTTTCAGACAAGAATCAATTATTTTATAAAGATTCTTTCTTTAAATTTTTACACAAAAGGTTAGTTGTTATAAAAAGTCATTTATTGATTCAATTTCAGTCAATTATTCTACTAATAAAATCACAGTGTGTTATAATTTATTATTGAAAGAGAAAAAAAAAATTAAAAAATATGATAATTATAAGCGAATATATAATTTAAATTAATTAAAGTGTTTTTGAAATAAAATTTTTTAATGAATGAAATATTTAGGTATTTGTAAATATATTTGTTCATGTTATCAAATCTTTATGATAAGTGATAACTTGATAAGTCAGCGAAATAATCAGAAAAATAAGAGTCATTCCAATAATCAAATTACAAAACTTTGTAAAGCAATAATATGCAACAACAACATTAATTGTTGGTTACATCTGCATATACATATATTTTTCATTATTAACAGTGACGTTCGTTCTTAATTTTAAATTAAAAAAAAGTAACTTTATTTCATGCTACCAACATTTACAAAAACTTTTTATTGAAAATTCATTTTGTTGAAACGCTCCTGATTTATTTATACATATTATGCATTGAGTCTATAAAAATGCAAAATTATATACTGAAAATAATTTCACTTGCAAATAAAAAATTAGATAGGAATAATGTACAGAAAAACAATTATATTACAATATAAATAAATATATTCGTGGGGGACAAAGTCTAAAAATATATTTTCGTGTTTTAAATAATTAATAATTATAAAACGATGCAAAATATTATTAACAATAAAACCATATTTACATTTCTAACTGCTTTTTAGATATGAAAGCAATATATTTTTAAAAAGTATTTGTTTTACCTATAGTAAGTAAAAAAATACATTTTTTGGTTTAAAGTTTACACGAATTTAATCAAAAAATTGTACTGTCTTAATTTATTTAACTTGTTATGTAATTTGTTTACAACTAAAAACTTTTTAAGGTTCCGAAGAAAAATCTTGGAATCCTTATAGTTTCGTCAAATCTCTCTGTACGTTCGTCGCGCCCTCTCGACAATAATTGACTCTCAAGTAAAACTGTCAAATATATTTGTCTATTTGTATGATTTGTATAATAAAAATGTACTCAAGTGCCCTGTACGTATTTTGTGATGACAATTTTGAGAAAGTAAGTACGAAGGAGCCCTAACTTAATGCGGGTCCAACACGCACTTAGATAATTTTTTTTTATCAACTGTGTACAAAAAACTTTTATGTTAAAGATTTTATCAGTTTATTTATTTTAAATGAAAATTAAGTCGGTTATTTACAGTAAAATTATTATTATGTTCTGATAAATTTTTATGTAATACTAATACTTATTCGTTTATCATAGCAACAATATGAGCTATACATAGAAAATAAAAGTCTGCATAGATAAAATAATAAATATTTTCAACATTTGTGTTACATAATTTAAAATTTGTGATTGACGATTGTTGTGTTATTTAATCACAATAAATAGGAATATTTTTCAACAATATTCGATAAAAATATCTTTTTTGAATTTATAAAATATTCTGAATTTTGAAAGTAGTACCAACATTGTTTGAACGTTTCAGATGACTAGCATATTTCAAAAATACCGTATGTCCCACTTAACTTTCCCCATACTTTCACTGATACTGATAAAGGGCATTGTGTAAATTTTTTTATAAAAAGGTTATATGAAGCATACGGTATACGAATTTTTTCAATAAGTTTGTAGAGAAAATGGATTTTTATGCAAAATGAAGGCGATAATCGAAAATTTGAAATGATTTATTACGTTTTAAATAGATGAATTAAGTTATTATAAGGTACTTAAGCTATTTTTGAAGACAAATCTTACGATGTAGAATAGTATCAAAACGGAAGTGTTAAAAAAAGATATATTTAGCTTAAACGACAAGGAGGGGACGATATATATGTAAGTATGTATTAAGAATACGGTATTCGAAACATGTTTATTTACAAATTCGATAAACTAAAATTAGAAAAGTTGCAACGTAACAAAAAACATTTGGACATAACATATATTTGCAAAACAAACATTCAAAAATATGAGAAATTTTAACTTTAAAAACATTTAAAAAAAAAAAAAAAGTTAAAAAAGTTAATTAATATTTATGCTGATGCCACCTGTATTAGTAAACTCGTAAATCAAGTCTGCGAAGAATTTATGTACGTACGGTAGGTTTGGGGGGAGTTGGGGAGTTAAGCGACTTAAGTATCAAAAAAAAAGACTGAAAACATCTATTCAGCTTAATGTTAGTTG
Organism: Brachynemurus nebulosus; assembly: GCA_035578155.1. NCBI lineage: Eukaryota > Metazoa > Arthropoda > Insecta > Neuroptera > Myrmeleontidae > Brachynemurus > Brachynemurus nebulosus. Next base: position 973,822 of record JAPWDM010000009.1, on the reverse strand, counting down.
TATATCAATCAAATACACAGTTGTTATTTATAGCCTTGAGGAATTCAAACCTAATTACGAATAAAACATTCTTACCCCATTTTCAAAGAGCGTATCCACCACTGAAGGATGAATTCGTTCCTTTTCGTCCATTTCTTGCACGAGTGGGGCAATTTTCTCTGTTGCTATTCGAGCAGCTATAATTTTTTAATAAATATGACCTTTATTAATAATATATTTTTATTAATAATTATTAATTTATTATAACTAGTTATAAAAAAAAAAAAATTACCAGTATCTTTTAACATTTCTTCATCTTCGGTTAAAAATGTTAGCGGTTTCGGACTAAAGGCTTTCGTTTCAGCCGCTTGGAATAAATTTTTAGCCGTATGGAAATTTCGTACAAACTGAAAAGAAATTTAAAGTTAATTACTGGCACCGGGGGATATTTTTTCGAAACTTTTTAGTTTATTTTTACCTGTCTGGCTGAAATTCGAAGGAAGCTACCCATTTTGTTGATTAAATTTGGTTTCGAAACTTAACAACAATAAAAAAATTTTGCAAAAGAAAGTTATCCTTAAATTAGAGTTTTTCTTTCGTAAACTTTTGTTATATAGTATTGGGTATCTTTGTTTACTGAATGTGTTAAAGAGAAATAGATATATAAAAATAACATATGCGTGTCTTTTGCCTGTAAACGAGATTTTGTGTGAGTGTGAGAGTGATAAAAGATACCGTAGAGTGAAATCAATCCGTACAGACGGGTGAATAGGGACGAAACGAAAAATGTTATTCATGAGCTTAGTAATAATAGTGACTAAGCTTGAAGTTGAATAAAAAATATTAAAAACTGAGTTTAGATTGACGTCTTCAAACAGTGCTAAATTATCTAAAAATTATTTATTTCGGTGCTCTTATGAATAAATTGTTGTTTAATCGAAAATTTAATTATTTTGGAATATATCTGAAAAAAGACGACAGGCAGTCTAACTAATGTATCAAAGATTAGGTAACGTAAAAGCCCCCGTTATGGAACGGTATCTAATGCTGGAACAGTTTTGATATTTACATATTAATGAAGTTATTTCTGAAAGAAACGTCTGATAACAAAAATTATTATTAATAGAATGATTGTTTTTCAATTTAAGCTCACCTCGCATTTAATGTTTCCTTACTTAATTAAAGAAATAAATATGTAAATGTCAAAAATGTTTCAGTATTAGATACCGTTCCATAATGGGAGCTTTTACGTTACTCATAAAATAAATAGAAAAAAATACGGTGTGGTCTGAATTCGTGCCTATTTATCCCAGTCTACGGTACGTATTTTCAATTTTTTTTTGATACGCACGCGCAAGCGTATTAAATTCTTCCGGATCAAACTGTAGTGAAATTCTGTTGTTTGGTAGGTTATTTTTTGAAAAATCCTTAAACATCCTTAGTAAAAATGAATGAATATTTAAAAAAATCCTTTTTTGATTTTAAATGAACTTGATCTTCTAAGTTTTTGTGTTATTTTATATTGTCATACATTTTTTTTTTTATGTTTAACCTCTTCAGTGTGTCATACGTGTTTAACATGTTAATAATCGCTTAGGGCTTGAGGTTATCCTTTTGATTTAATTTCAGGTATAAAACAACAGATACCAAGATGAAATTCAATAAATTAGTGTCGTCATCGAGGAGTAAAAATCGTAAACGCCATTTTACGGCGCCCTCGCATATTCGAAGGAAATTGATGTCGGCACCGTTATCAAAGGAACTTCGACAAAAATATAACGTTAGATCAATGCCCATCAGAAAAGATGATGAAGTTCAGGTACGAATTGGGCAATTTTTTTTTTTTTTTTTTTGGAAAATAATTAACTTTGGAAAATGATGATCATAAACCATTCACAGACAATGATTGTCGGAAAAATGTTAGCTGGCCAATCAGAAAGGTTTTCTTTTTGGAATGGCGTACGCAAATTTTTTCTTATATCATATACTGGTTAAAATCTTGGCTCTGATTTTTTTTTTTTTTTGATTTTTTTTTCGAGATTGTTTCCAAAAAAATTTTACAGGTTTTTTCAAATGCCACGTTTGATTTTCAGGTTGTACGTGGACATTATAAAGGCCAACAGGTCGGCAAAGTTGTTCAAGTATATAGAAAGAAATTTGTAATTTATATCGAACGAATACAAAGGGAGAAAGCGAATGGTGCCAGTGTGTATGTGGGAATACATCCTTCCAAGGTGAGTTGGTGCAAAATATGGTTTAAAACCCAGAGTACAGAGGTACAGCAACTATCTCTATCGTGTAATCTGCAGTGTGCATTTCTGTGCACATTAGGCTACTAAATAGTTACTGTCTCTCAGTAGCAGTCGCTGAGTGTAGGTCAGTCAAACAACAATGAATTTGATTGTTGTTAGCATTGTAGAACCCTCACACGTAGCGTTGTGGTATCACACATATGTATGCGAAGCAGGGTCACGTGACGGCCACCACCATCTTCGATCACTCACACTAACACAGTTTACCGCACAAATACAAAGTAAACACCGTGCACGTATACAACATATTTTCTATCTCTTACTGGTTACACTGGTTCCAGTAGTATAGAGATAGGTATGTTATCTCTAGTGCTCTATGGTTTAAAATTATTTTAAATAGAAAACTTCAGTTAATTGAGTAATTTTTGGTCGGCCCTTCGGAAAAATTATATGTTTAAAAAAAAAAAACAAAAAAAAAAGTTATTGCATTTGATTGGCTTTTTTTATTTGTACAAATTATATTTATGAATAAGGGAAGCAATTGGGGGCCAAGATTTGGAAGTTATGCGTCTTATAAAATTGTCTTAGAGGAAGTTTGCGCAGTACTTTTGCAGGAAACTTTTACATACATTTAGAAAATCTTTGCAAATATCACTTGATTTGACGATATAGTTTTAAATAAAATCAAAATTAAAATATCGACCGGTTTCGGTGTCTAAAAAACATCATCAAATCAAGTCGTATTTACAAAGATTTTCTAAATGTTTAATTTTGGCGAAAACTAGAGGTAAGAATGTAATTTTACATACATATTCGGCCGTAGGGATTACGCTTGGACCTTAGATTTTTCTTAAAAAATTCGTCTGGGAATCAAAATTTAAAATAGTAATTATTTCACTTTTTTTTTTTTTATTTAATGTAATTTTACATACAAGAATGTAATTTTACATACATACTCGGCCGCAGGGATTGCGATTGGACCTTAGACTTTTCTTAAAAATTTCGTCTGGGAATCGAAATTTAAAATAGTAATTATTTCACTAATTTTTTTTTTTTTTAATTTACAATAGGGTTCTTGACTGACTTACAAAAATATTCTAAAAGCATTGTTTTTCCATATCAGTTGAGTGATTTTTTTTTATTTTCGACAGATTCTGTAAAAAATTATCAAAAAAATAACCCTACAATTTTAAATGAGAAAAAAGCGGGAAAAACATCTCACTATAGTGACGTCATAGTTTGAAGCAACTAAACTTCAATGTCAGTGTTTATAACCTCAAAACTGATTATATTCATAAAATGTCAAAGTAAAAGCAAGTATTTATTTGAATTCTGGTCGATTATTATTACAATATACATAAGCTAATAGAAATATTCAAAATAAAACACAATTTCATCTCACCGATGAAAATTATCAAAATCGACATATCTAACTACAAAATGTTACGTCATTTTCAAGAAATGGCGCGTTTTCACTAACTTGAATATTTGTTGAAAAATGGCGATTTTCAAAATAAAATTTCGAAATAGTTATCAAATTTTTTTATGTTTCATCATAAAAATTGGACATGTGTAATGATAATGCATAGAATTATTTAACATTTGACACAAATTTTAAACACAGTCAAGTACCGTATTATCGTATTAAGGGGGTGTGTTATCTTAAAAAATTATGTAACTACATTTTTTACACGTCATAGGAAGATAAAAATGACAAATTAATCCTATAATCAAATTTCAAATTTTTTTTTTCTTAAAAACAAATGTTTTTCAAAAACAAGTTATCAAGTGACCTCAAACATTGACACTGCTGACGTCACTTGAACATTACTTTTTCGTATAAATAGATTTTCATTGCTTTTCTTTTTTTGTAGTGTGTTATCGTTAAATTGAAAATGGACAAAGACAGAAAGAAGATCATTGACAGGAGAGCTAAAGGTCGTGCCGCGGCTCTTGGTAAAGATAAAGGCAAATACACCGAGGAAAGTGCTGCCGCTGCAGTTGAAACATCATAGACATAATAACAAATCATGTTGTCATTTACGCCATCTATTTAAGTGTACTTGTCAACAACAATTTATAAATAAATATTTAAAAATCCGAAAAGATTGTATTCTTGTATATTTTTTTGTTTATAAAAAATAAAATATTTCATTTCAAACGAAGGATTTGAACGTAATTTGATCCTTAACTCTTAGGATGTAAAATCAAAAATCAGTACATACATAGAAACCGGAAAAATTTTATGACAGAAGTTCTGATCCCCAAGTATTTTAATCTGTTGTAAAGTTCGGTAAGATTAAAGCCCACTGGATTCATGGTAGCGAATATTGTTTGATTAAACGTAAATAATCGTGATAGAACTACGCGCGTGCCTCTGTTGGCGAGATTTTGAAGCTGTTAAGAACAACATGAAAGTATAATATTCAAAGACGTAAGAATCTTAAGTGGACTTTATTATGCTTTACATCCTTTGTATACTTGATATGTAATATTGAATTATTATTTAACATATAACTAATGTATATACGCAAATATTTTTTTAAAGAGACGGCTAATATATGTCAAAAAAATCTTATCGGTGAAATATCATTCCTTGTGCTTTTTTTTCTAATAGGGTTTTTACGTTTGTAAGCAGAACTAGTTGCCATAATATTTTAAAAAAAAAAAAATATAATGAAAAACGCAATTTAAAAAGTGAAAAACTATTTTTTCAAATTTGCAACACAAAACATGGCTGACTATGTTTCAATTTTAATTTTCAAGTCTAGGGTATCTTATAAAGAGAAATATATATTGATAATTTACATGCTTTTTATAATATTTGTCTCTTTTTAACGTGTACATAATATAAATTACTGATCCTTTCATTCTATATATTATTTATTACGTCTTTGTATTCAAAAAATTGACATTCTTCTAAAAATGCAAAAATATAACTTTCCTTATCCTTACTGAATAATTTTTTTTATTGATTATTAAAAATATTTTGGTGTGACTTTTAGTAGTATGCGCCAACTAGTGACTAAAAAAATAACTACTGTCTGGTTTTGATCATTCACAAAATTTGCGCTTTTTTATAAGTTTCTAAATAAAAACGGATAATTACCATCATTTTTTTAGTTGTGAATTTGAGCTATCTGGTAGCAAAGGAAAAAAACTATAACGTGTAGGCTGAACATTAAACCACGCCCCCACTTTATTTCCCATAAACCCGTTCACATAATGATAGTTTAAGAGTGATCTATTACTGTCATGATAGTGTCTAAACTATATTTTATTGAAGCAAGATAATACGGTAGTCCTATCATGATAGTGCAATAGTGACTATCGCGTTTAAGTTTACACGATGGTAGTTCTTACAATAATTGTTCGCAAATTTTCATCAACAACACCATTTATTCGTTTTTAGCAAACACGGTACTGGAAGTAACGTCACCTACAAAACATTTTCATGTTGCTTTTTCCTATATTCAATTTTTTGCAGGTTCCAAACGTAATAAAAAAATTTTATTCAATTTAAAAAAAAATTTTATTATAAAATATACAAAAACAAAAAAATTATGACGCTGAACTTAACATTATGACGCTTCCTTTTTTAAGCCTCGAAATTTACTTCGTAAACAATCATTATACCCCTCACGATTTCTTGCTATTTCAACAGCTAAAAATTGAATTCGTGTGGCAAATATTGAATTTTTTGCCGTGTAATCTTCCGTACAATCTATTCGCAACAACGTTCCAAAACTGTAATCATCCACAACATTTTTAAATCGTTCACAAAATGCTCTCCATTTTGCTTTCCCCGCTTCATTTTTCATTTCTTCTTCGTCGATAACATCAATTTTCATATTTGGAAATTCTTCACGGAACACTGTATAAATTATATTATCGTGCGGTGTCAGTCGTAAAAGTTTTGGGTCCACTGAACATAGTATCTGAAATTTTAGTTTTATCATGTTGGTATTGATTATAGTTTATAACAAAATATGTATAACCTTAAATTTTTTTAATTTAAAATATTTGATAAAAATTTTATTATATTGTGTATATTTACGTTAAAATAAATTTCCGCATGTTCGAAGGCCTTCATCGCCCACATTTCTTCCACTGACGGATCATTCACATAGTCTTCGGCTCTTGTTTGCAAGATCGCTCGAGCCTAATAAACATGCAAATTTTAACGATGTATTTTAAATAAAATTGAATGAAAATTATTGAAAATTTTACTTACTGTGTCTACGTCAACCATTTCGGAAAATTTTAATTTCGTTTTACTTTTAAAAGTTTCAACTATAGGTATTTAACATGAGAGTGAATACTAAAATGTTTTGATGTGTGAGACCACGTTGTTAAACTTAATAAACGAAAATACTTTTTGCAAGATCATATATTTTTTTTAAATGATGTACATAGATAAGTTACTGTTATAGAACGTTTTTTATATTCATGGTAATCAAAAAATTAAGTTATTTATGGTAATCAAATAATTAAGTAAAGTTACTGAAAACGCACCATTACTTGATAATGACGTAACATTTCGTAAAAAAAACATCGATTTTGATAATAATTTTCATCGGGTTATTTTCTGTGTTATTTTCAATATTTCTATTAGCTTTAATATCGTTGGTATACAGGAGAAAGTGACCAAGTCCAAATTTTTTTATTTTTTAATATTTTAGCTTCTAAGCCCATAAAATGTAACAGAATATTGATTTTTAATAATTAAATATTAATTATAACATACTAAATAATCCACCAAGTCTATTTAAGAATAATTTAAGTGGATTAACTGAATTTTTATAATATTCATGACATTTAAATGCAATTAACTCAAAAAGTAAATTCTGGACTTGGTCACTTTCTCTTGTATAAAAACGATATGTACAGTAATAATCCCATCGACCAAAATTCAAATAAATATTTGCTTTTACGTGCCTTTACTTTGACATCTTATGAATAAAATCAAAGTTTTTAGGTTATAAAGGTTGATATAGGCATTTGTTTGTTTTCAAATCGTGACGTCATTACAATAAAGTGTTTTTCGCGCCAATTTTTTCATTTAAAATTGTACAGTCAATTCTTTTTGATGATTTTTATAGTATTAAAAAAATCACCTAACTGATATGCAAAAACAAGGCTTTTAGAATAATTTTTTAATTTCAGTTATAGTACCTTATTAGCTTAAAAAAATGATTGTAATTATTTATTTATATTGAAATGGAAAGTACAGTTTAAATAATTGTAAAAATTAGTTAGAGTTTTCATTAGTTTGCAAAATATTATCAAAAAATGATTCGGGTCTCGTTTTTCCGCCATTTTTTCGATCAGATTCATATTCATTTCGATCATATAAAAAAAAAAAAAAAAAAAACTCAAATATAATATTTATAACATTTTTTATTTAAAAAATATTTTTATTTCTGGAAAAAATATTTTACATCTTTCTTATATTAAAATTATATAATACATCAATAAAAAAAAACTCTCAATATATTCTCAAAAATCACATTGTTTCATACCGTGGCGGCGATGACGATCTACTCTTCCTCCATGGATTCCATATTGCCCACGAACCATTTCGTGAATCCATCACAGAGTTTGGCTGATAAGTTTTTCGATCCTGATTAAATGTACGACGCACCCATTCATGGGCACTCTGTTCCCGACGTCTAGCAGCTTTTCGACGTTGCAATTCCACGAATACCATCGACGCTACCGCCAATATTATGAACAGTATTATTAGGAATATAATTATGGAATGATATCTTAGCTGATCGGTCACCCATAGTATAACGATTAGTAATGTTAATAGCCCGATTAATGTTGATAATATAAAGCCCCAAAGGTAAATGCCATAGCGGCGTTCTGAAACAAAATAAAACTATTATCAATTTCTGTTATTTTGGCAATCTTTATTTACTAAAAATAAATTTAAATTAAAAATTACCTGTAATTTCCAATCGATTCGTTTCAGCCATTCAAATAATTTTATAAAAATGTTATCTTCTGAAACCGATTCATTTCTTATTGGACGAACAAAACAAAGTCAAAATATTTTTTAAATTAAGTAACCGTATTTCTTTCTGATTTGTTGTAATAGCACTGAAAATACAAAGAATTTTGTTTAATAATCAAATGCCCCTTTCTACTTATTTTTTTCTTATCAAGTTATCACTAACAGAAAAAAATTCTTAAATTAACTACTACTAATTTATCATTTTCATAAATATTTTAAAAATGTACGTTTACAAAAGATTTGTAGGTGATTTATATTTTAAAAATAGTACAGTTATTAAACGTTATTAATATTTAACCGATTCAGTGCCATTGGCATGTTAACATGCCAAAGGAAACAAAGAGGGAAATATATCTTACAAAAAAAGACAAGACTATATTCATTCATTAATCATTTTGACATTTTTATTTGAGCTGCACTTGAATGGTTTAGATTGAAAAATATTGTTCCTCAGTTTTATAATAAAAACAAATTACAAGTACACTAAAAATCCACGCTAGGGTTATTTTCCTATTAGAAATTTTTCCCCAATAAATGTTAAATTAAAGGTAAATTGATAACTCTGTAGTTGCCCAACTTGCTTTAAAATGAAATAATAATAAAAAAAATAATACTGTGAATAAATTAACATTTAGATATTTACAGAAAAATATAAAAGTTGCTTCTAATAATTTTTCTTGAATGTGTTAACATAATTGAATTTATAGTGTACTATGATATGAGGAAGCTTGTTTATTATTGTTAGCAAAAAATTTTCACACGGTTCGACCCTTTCGACCATCTCATCAACCACAGAAACATCAACACTCACAATCAGCTATAATGCCTATAATAAAAATATACACATACACACATACACACATACAAGGGATCGCATTAGAATGTTGTTGACAAAATTCTGTGCTGTCGACTAATTGTAATATATGATTTTGATTAGGGTTGACCGGGGTAATTGTGAATGGATTTTTATAAATTGAGATAAAAGCGTTGTTTTAAGTATTTTTTATTTTATATATCACATTATGGTTGATTTATTTTTAATTCTATATTATTCAGGATGCACCACACAAATTTTGAGCAAATTCGTATGAAAAACAAAAATTTTATAAGCCATTTACATTTCCCCGGCACGGTTTTGCAAATCTTATGAATTTTGGGATAAAAGTGAATGCCATCAGAAAAATTATTTAGAATGCATTACAAGAGAAGTTGAGGTACATAAGAATAAAGCCCAACTCAAATTCTTCACATTTACCCCACTTTGAAAATTTTTTATCATACTTTAGCGTTCACAATTGCCCTTTGTTTGCAAGTTACCCATAGCTCAAATTTGTACAAAAAATCAAGGTTAAATAAAAGTAACAAAAATTGTAGAAATAAATTTATTGCAAGCTTCTGCTACCCCGGTCAACCCTATACTGATTAGGAATTTATGATTGTATAAATGTATAATACATATAAACAATATAAATAGGATAGTACGAATAAAAAAACAAAACCTTACCTGCTTTAATAAAGTCAGTATTATATGATAACAATTTATTAATTATTTAAATTTATAAATGAATTACTTTATGGTAGGTATATACACAATAACAAAAACTGAAATTTAAAAATTTGTGATGGTATCATCAAATTGTAATATACATGATAATTGATAACTAAAATCTGATTAACATGTTGAGGATCAAACTTATGATAACGAAATGTACAGTTCGTACATTATTTTAACAACTAGTTAATACATTTTATATGGAATTATTGACGCGGTACAGCGTTGTGTGGCAATTGGTCAAGTTTCACTTTACGCTTTAGGCCCGATTTACATTACCACTCCACTCTCACTCTGATATCACTCTGCTCCCGATTCGATATAATCTTGTTGTGTTCACATTACAGTGCTGATAACATGCTGGTACCTATTCGTTCTCCATTCACATTATCATGCCACCCTGAGTACGATACTAGTTCGGTCTCAGTTCGATACAAACATCTTTTCATAACAACTGAACGCAAGCGGAGTGGAGTGGAATCAAAAAAGTGTTTACACTATAGGTACAAGCCATAACAAGTCTGATATCGCTCCGATATAATATTACCTGAGTGGTATTGATATTGGAGTGGCATTGTAGTGAGACCGAACCGCGACTGATATCGGATCGATATCAGAGCGATGATGTGAATACACTCATTGTTTATGGTGTAAGAATATTTTATCGAACCTGGAGCGGAGTGATATCGGAGTGAGAGCAGAGCGGTAATGTAAATCGGGGCTTACAGCATGCACGACAACTAACGTGTTAATAATTATTCTACTTAATTTTTCAAGAAAATTAAAATTTTAAACTGCTAGTTTAATACTGACTTTATAATAAATATGTATTTAAAAAAAAATTTTAATGTTTATTTTTGTTATATCAATATGAGAGAAGGGAATCCGAATAAGAAAATTTCAAAACTAAAAATATTAAAGGAAATCTGTATGTAAACAATTGCCTCTCCTTTTTTAACATTCATACGCTTGTCTTTTAGTTCATCCGATAGTCCGGCACGCATAGAGTTAATCAGTAGTTTTCAAGCATAACTAATCGAAATAACTCAATGCGTTCATTTAGGAGAATCGAAATAATGAACAGTTAAATTTTTTGATAACGAATTATGTATGTGAATGAAATTTTATATAAATATTGATTTAGTTAGTTATCATAAAATAAACAGAATATTCTTTTTAAAAATTTTTTAATAACCCTTCCCAATATGTTATATATGCATATTTATTATCAAAATAACATATTTGCGGTTGTTATCAAAAGTTCAAATCATTTAAAAACTTGTTAGTTTTCGTTTGGGACAACAGGTAGCATCCCTGATATTCCTGTGGGATGAGTTAAATCACAGTTTGAAAACTACTGATAAAAACAATGAAAAATATGTTTTCAAATTGATTCGAATATCGAATTCCTGTTTTGAAATTGAAAGTGAAAGTCCATTTACACAGATTTTTTTTTCAAAAATTATAAAAATTGTTTACCTTTATACAGTTGTTTATAAACAATTTCAGGTACAAAAATAATTGTTGATATGTTTAATTTTTGATTTAAAATGTATATTCAACAGTTTTTTTGTGACACATCACATAATTTTATAAATGTTTAGCATTTAAGTTTTTTTGATTTTTATCACATGTTGATTTTTAGGTCAGTTTAATAATAAGTGAGTTTGTAGCTTGTGTGTTACGTGAGTCTGTATTTGTAGGCAATGCAATAGAAATTAGAAATAAATGTCGTAATACATAAAAATACATCTTTCTTATGTATTCTACGTTACGTGGTGGTTGTTTACGGTCGGCCGTCTTTCTTTTTTTTGTCCGTTCACCTCCGCATTTATTATTGTGTTCAAATGCTAGACTTGTTTAGTATAAAGGACCGGTCAGACCGGTCCGAAAGCCCGGAACGTGATCGCAACTAGCCCGCAAAATGGCACGTGGCACAATGCGGTCAATTTGGACTTCACACCAATGCGGGCAACTCATAAAAATTATTTAGATAAAAATATAATAGAACCGAACAATAACGATACTGGAGTGGAAAGACGTGTCAAACATAAAAGGCTTTAAAATTGTATTGGGATTCGTAAAACTTGGATACGCGAACTAGTGGTCAAAAAAATAACTACTGCAAGTAGGCAAAGTTTGTGTATTAGATTTTGACAATTCATATTTACATTGCTTAATTTTCAAAATACAAACTAGCATATTTTTTTGAATGTCATTCTAATTTTTTTATAATAATTTAGTTTTCAAATAAAAACGGACAATTCTATTACATTACTTCTTTTCTTAATAGCCAAGAATATGTAAAAATATAACGTAAAAGCCGCCATTATGGAACGGTATCTAATACTGAAACAGTTTTGACATTTACATATTAATGAAGTTATTTCTGAAAGAAACGTCTGATAACAAAAATTATTATTAATAGAATGATTGTTTTTCAATTTAAATTCACCTCGCATTTAATGTTTCCTTACTTAATTAAAGAAATATAAAATGTAAATGTCAAAACTGTTCCAGTATTAGATACCGTTCATAATGAGGGCTTTTACGTTAAATCGAAAATTATTTTAAAAATTTCGTTCTTAAAATATGATATTAAAAAACGTGCAGGTATATAAATATACAAAAAAATATAAAATTCGATACTCACAAGACGTGACAAAATAGATTGTAGATAAAATTATTAAATCTTTTTTCAAGGGTTTGGCCACTTGAATTTTTTTTTTTTTTGTTAAGTATTTTATTAGCCACTTCACAGTTCGTAAAGTGCCCGCAGACAGATTGCCCGTCAATTTTCCCGCAAAAACCAGATCGTATTAGTCTAAATACGTACATTTAAATACATATATTGAATTGTTCGTGCGGTAGGACGCACGGGCAATGGGACGGGCGCCCGCCACGGTCTGTCCTCACACTAATAGTTCAGATTTAGTATGTGTGTATAAAAGGTATAATTATTAGTCAACGATGCATTGAAATTACGTATTTGTATTATATTTACCTGTATAAGTATGTCCTATATATAGTATACACTGAAACCATTTTTTTGTTCGGAGGATAGGAATCGCATAAAAAAAGTTTGAATACCTTATGATGTCACAAAAAATTACTTTTCTAAACAAGATAAAGCATTACCTAATTTATATAGGTACATCGGAACATTTTTAAATATTTTAATTCAATTTTATAATATTATAAAAATTGCAGTATATACACATGTAAAGAAACTGATGTTGAAATACGTTTGAACGGTCAGCAATCAAATTAATCTTCAAATTTCCCACTTTTTCTTAGTTTTTTATTCACATTATGCATTTTGATGATTATTTTTTATATGTCGCATAAAAAAATCCCACAAAAACAAGTTTGAGTGTAGGTATAAAGGTACAATTTAGGATTTAATTAATCTGTACATGTTGGAATTTTGTTGGGAAGCCAAATCTGTACGTGGTATAATCTTAAAAACTTTTGTTAGGAATGTTACAAAGGTACATATCTATTTGAATTATTTAGAAGCGAAACGTTTTCAAAAGGGAAAATTTATACTCCAGTTCAAAATTTAGATTACCGTTTGTCTATCCCAATCGATGAAGTCGACGGGATACAATCAGGGCGAATTTAACTTTTAAATTAAAAACTAAACTAGCGTTAAAAAACTTGAATTTATATTACTTCCCTGTGCTCGAGCTTGGCTCCGTATATAATTATTTTTGAAAAAAATGAAAAGAACGTCTTCGAAAATTTATAATTCGCTTCCAGTTTCATCATTCTGTCATTTTATTTACGGTTTATAAAACCGTATATTGGAAAAGTAAACTTGATGACGTCATCAAATTAAAAATTCCTTTTTTTGAATCAAGCTTTATATGAAAATGGTATGAATTAGGATGATTTCTTAAATTAGGATAATTTTGGTATAAATTTTTTAATTCTGATATTAAAATGACGAAATCCCTTTTACAAATACGTTTGATTCGTAAGTAGTGTTTTTAATGGTCCTTATATGGCTTCAAAAATCTGTAATTGGTTTCTAATTTCATTATTTTATCATTTTTTTATGGTTTTTACGCCAATAAAAAATGTTAGTTTTAAAATTTTAGTTGTTCTTTTTTTATTCAAATTTGTTCTTCACTTTATTCCATATAAAAATTAGCTAAGCAAAGCTAGCGCCGTGAAATTTTTTTTCTTTTTTGATGTTTTTAATTTTTTGCTCTCTAATTATATAATTAAATCAAAAAAGATTTTAGCGCTTCGATGGGGCAAATTTAAAAGTATTAGGAAAAATATTTTGATAATTAAAAAACTTTTTTTATTGTTTTAATGCTAATTTATATGTCAAAATGTTTAAATAATATATACAATAATAACTTATTATTGCTAAAAAGTACAGCTAAGGCAATTTTATATTCGGAAAGAGCATTTAAAGGGAATTTTTTTAAGCAATCACACGTTAATTTAGAAGTTGATTTAAAAAAGAAAAAAAAAATTGTCGCGGCGCCAACGTCGCGTAGCTATAAAAATTACCTTTTGTCATATATAATATTCTTTTATTCTTAATTTCGTTTTAAAAACATTAAGATAAATCGATTTGTATTCAGCCCATCACTAATACTGCGGTCATGACATTTGAATACAGTGAGAAGTTAGTTGGAGAATGTTTTGACATATTCGTAAAATTCAAATTCTGACTGAAAGCATCAGTAAATCAGTTAATTGACATCTGAGTTTGATGATAAAACAAAATAAATAGGATAATAGTTTAAAAATGGTTCTCGAAAGTACTATGATATGGTAAGTGTAATTATTTTTCAAAATTTTTACTAAATATAATTATTTTTCATCATTTAATTTTGATTGTTACGTTATATTTCAATTGTATTGAAAACTGTAGGATGACAAAGCATGTAATTGTACATTTAACCTAACTTTTTTTTTTCGTTCTATAAGTGTTGATAATAGCGATTATATGAGAAATGGAGATTTTTTACCAACCAGATTACAAGCGCAACAAGATGCGGTAAATTTAGTTTGTCATTCGAAAACTAGATCGAATCCGGAAAATAATGTGGGTCTTTTAACGCTAGCAAAGTGAGTACCTAACCGACTTATGGATTTCTATTTTTAACGACCAAAAGTGATTTTTATTTGTGTTTTCGATGTAGCGTGGAAGTTTTAGCAACATTAACCAGTGATGTAGGTCGGATTTTATCAAAATTGCACCAGGTGCAGCCGGACGGGACGATTAATTTACATACTGGTATTCGTATAGCTCATGTAAGTGTTTTTGGGGCACAGTTTTGTGCGGTATTGAAGTTTTTGATAGTTACTCAAATTTTTTTACAGTTGGCACTAAAACATCGCCAAGGAAAAAATCATAAAATGCGCATCGTTGTCTTCGTGGGAAGTCCAATCAATGTGGACGAAAAAGAATTAGTAAAACTGGCAAAACGTTTGAAGAAGGAGAAAGTGAACGTGGATGTTATTAGTTTCGGTAAGGTTACAGGGTGTTCCACAATATTATCAACATATTTTTATGGATATTATCAGTTACGCGAAAAATATATTACAATTTCTTCATCCGAATATTATTTCATATTTGTAAAATTTTGTTAGCGTCACACTTTTGTTGGTTCACACTTCTAGTGGTGAAATTAGAAGCTGTATCAATTAAAACATGTACTTACACATTTAATTGTCGATAGAAATACAAATTATGTGTGTGTTACTAGATTTCTATCGCTGGTTAAGTTTCTAATTTTATCACTAGAGGCGCGAGTGAGAATTTTGGTGCCGCCCAAAGACGTAATAAATAATATACAGGGTGTCAGAGAAATAAGTATTGCCCTTTTAAGGGCTGACTCATAGCACCCTGTAGACTCGAAAACCACAGGAATTTTTTCCGAATTAACAGTCGCGTCACCCCTCAAAAGGATAAGAGTTATTTCCTTTACACCCTGTACATAATATATACAGGCTGTAAAGGAAATAACTCTTATCCATTTCTCTGACACCCTGTATAGTATGAAAGGATCAGTAATTTATATTACGTACGAAAGATATTATGTATACGTTAAAAAGATACAAGTATTATAAATAGCATGTAAATTTCCAATATATATTTCTCTTTCTGAGCTACCTTAGACTTTAAAATTAAAATTGAAGCATAGTCAGCCATGTTTGTATTAGGAAATTTGAAAAAATAATGTAAAAATTTTCACTATTTTCACTTTTTAAATTGTGTTTTTCGTAATATTTTTTTAAAGAAAATATTATGGCAGATATTTCTGCTTGCAAATGTAAAAACCCTATTGAAAAAAGCACAAGAAATACATTTCACCGATAATATTTTTTTGACGTATATTAGCCGTCTCTTTGAAAAAATATTTGCGTATATACATTATATGTTAAATAATAATTTAATATTACATAGTCAAGTATGCAAAGGATGTAAAGCATGATAAAGTCCACTTAAGATAAATTGACCACTTTTCTTATGTGAATTCAATACTAAATGTAGTTAACTTATTTAAAATGAATTTCTACATACATATTATATAAACATTTAATTTTGTTGCCGCCATTGTCTAGAATTAGCACAACTTTTGCTTTAATAAAACAATGTTGTTACAGGTCCTTTTATAATACATAATATACATATATTCTTACGTTTTTGGTGCCGCCAATAATATTTAAATCATTTTAAAATCATTATCTAACAAGTGGTGCGCTTTGATACATTCAGTAAATATTTTTTTCTTTCCGTTAAGCGAAAAATAGGTCAAACTAAAGATACGATCGTTTTCAAATCGAGAATTATAGTTTATTTCAGGAATAAAATTTTGTTCGTCGTGAAAAATATTTTGTCTGCCTTCATATGCGATTATATCAAATGCACAAAAAACAACTAATTGTACGGAATACTATTTGCGCAAGTACAACTTGCACGTGACCACGTGTTTTTTTGTTTTAGGCGAAGAACAAAACAACACCGAACTTTTAACAACTTTTATCAACACGTTAAATGGTAAAGAGGGCACAAGTAGCCACCTGGTAACCGTCCCCCCGGGTCCCCATTTATCGGACGCGCTGATCTCATCGCCAATTATCCAAGGTGAAGATGGTACCGGCGGTGCGGGACTCGGAACGAGCGGTTTCGAATTTGGCGTCGATCCGAATGAAGATCCCGAGTTGGCGTTGGCATTGCGTGTGTCGATGGAGGAACAACGTCAACGGCAAGAGGATGAGGCGAGACGTGCACAAGCGGCATCAGCTGCAGCCGCTGACGGTTCCGTTATGAAAACCGCAATTAAAGAGGAGACAGCCAGTGAGGAAGCCATGCTGGAACGAGCATTGGCTATGTCCATGGCCGAAACGGATGCGGAAATGAAGCCAATCGATGATTCGGGCAATAAATCGTCCGGTGTAACGGCTGATGTGGATTTCGCCAATATGACTGAAGAGGAACAAATCGCTTTCGCCATGCAAATGTCCATGCAAGATGCTCGTAAGTACAGTGTGACACGTTTCGATCAATATGATCATTGTCAAAACAACAAATCAAAACCAACTGCGGGGAAATTACAATCATAAGGAACATAAAGTTCAAAATTGACGACAAACCCGCAAAATACAAGTGATAAAAATCACCACATGATGAATTCAAAAACAAACACAAAAAGGAAAATAAAATTGAAAATAAAAGTCTAAGTTTAACTAGTTTCCACCGTTTAAACGGTCATCCTCAGAAACAATAGACCCAAATCGTCAGTCAAAACTCAAATAATATTTTAGAGAAAAATTCAAAAATTGTCAAAACTGAATTTGTAGGGGGTTTAAAAATATCAGAATCAAAGTATAACAACATAGTTACGAGAACTATGTGGTAAGACAAAATGTTAAATAAAATTGAAATTAAATTAAATTGAAAACTTTAAAAAATTTTAGGAGGTTTAAGAACAAAGAAATATTAAAAAAACCACGCCCAGACGTCAGACAAAGAAAATTTTGCAAATGACGAATGACGAATTTTCAGAATACATTTTAAATAAAAATGAGAAAAACCGTTAAAAAATAAAAGAAACGTTAAATTTGTCAGATTTTGTCAGTGTTTTTTCTAAATTTAAAATGTTGAGTTTTGACTGACGATTTGGGGCTGTTGTTTCTGAGGGTGACCGTTTAAACGGTGGAAATTAGTTAAACTTGACTTTTATTTTCAATTTTATTTTCCTTTTTGTGTTTGTTTTTGAATTAATTATGTGGTGATTTTTATCACTTGTATTTTGCGGGTTTGTCGTCAATTTTGAACTTTTTGTTCCTTATGAAATTAACGAACGTTTTCATTATAGAAGAAATGGCTCCGGCACCGGAACCGAAAAAAGAGCCCATGGAAGTGGATCAGATCGATGATTATTCCGAAGTAATGAATGATCCAGCATTTTTACAAAGTGTACTTGAAAATCTTCCTGGTAAGTTCATTTGGTAGATCGTTTTTGGGAAAACTCTTTCCAAAATAATGTTGAATTTTCGTAGGCGTCGATCCACAATCTGAGGCAATTCGTCAAGCGGTGGGTTCGTTAAAGAAAGACACGAAACCGGATGCGGCAGCCAAAAGTACAAAAGATAGTGAAAGTAAAGAATCAGATGTGAAAAAGGATTCCGATGATAAAAAGGAAGCTGCCAAGAAAAAAGAGCAAAAAGATGCGAAAAAATAAATTTATAGCTAAAAAAATTCTGTTTGCTTGAGTATATTTAATTATATTATTATTATATGAAATATTCTTAAAAAATTCGTAAATAAATATTAATAAATACATTTCTTGTGTTTTATTTTTTTTTCCCTGATGTGTAAAAATCAGTTTTGAATGCGCATAAATAACAATTTTCAGACGAATTTGAACTAATCGATAGTAGAGTCATCTATGGGTATTTAACGAAAGCGACCATTTTATGAACGTCAAATAGAAACTGTCAAAATTATGCATCTAAAAATTATTCATACGATTTTTATTAGTTGATTTAACGTAAAAGCCCCCATTATGGAACAGTATCTAATACTGGAACAGTTTTGACATTTACATATTAATGAAGTTATTTCTGAAAGAAACGTCTGATAACAAAAAAATTATTAATAGAATGATTGTTTTTCAATTTAAATTCACCTCGCATTTAATGTTTCCTTACTTAATTATAGAAATAAATATGCAAATGTCAAAACTGTTCCAGTATTAGATACCGTTCCATAATGGGGGCTTTTACGTTATGTGAATAATTTTTTTTAGTCACTTTACGACTTACAATTAATTCTGACTACTACGATTTTCGACAAATTTTTTTATTAGAAAGAAATTGCAATGCAAAGATCCTCACTCGCGCCTCTGACGGTGATAGAAATTTAGGTGGCGCCCACATAATTTGTATAATACGTTTTCTATTACCAATTAGACGTATTCGACCTGATACAGATTATAATTTCACTATTAGAGGCGTGCACGTAATCTTTCTTTTGATAAAGGAGGTGTCGTTGGATTTATCTTAATCTATAAAGTGCTGTAGAATAAATTAAATGTCAAAATTTATCCCCCAACAGGGCCAAATATGGAGTAAAAAGTTTATATAAAAACTGTTGAGTCTAGAAACGTGAAATCTTGCGCAGGTGTTCCTTATGTAACGTAAGTAAGCATTAAAAAGGCATTATTGGAAATTTGTCTCCTAAGAGGGTTAAAGAGGATGGAAATTTAAATGTAAAAAACCGCTGGGTCTAAAAGCGTGGAATTTTGCACTGGGGTTCCTTATGTATGTCCTTAATATAGGTGTGCAAAAAGAACGGATTCCTGGAAATTCATCCCCTAAAGCAATGGTGTTCAAACTTTTTGGCTCGCGACCCCCTTTTACGCTTAAAAAATTTTTGAAAAGCCCCCAAATGTAGAAAGAAATATGCAGATTATGTTTATAAATATGTAGAAAGAGTCGTTAATTGTTTCTGTGACTCTCCAAATATTTCTCGTGACACCCAGGGGGTCGCGACCACCACTTTGAGAATTACTGCCCTAGAGGGTAATACAAGGAACGTAATTTTATATAAACCTAGCTTTTATCGCCGAATTCGTTCTTGTGGATACAACAGATTTTTTTTTTGTTTTTGGTTTACACTTTTTTATTGTTTTTTGTCTTTATGAAGAAACATGCGCAAGATATGTCAACTGTGCGTTCAATTTTGAACAATTTACGAATTGTCATGCGCATTACAGTCAGTTTTAATAACTTTTTGAACAGAATGGACATTTTCAAATAAAAAGAATGAGTAATAATTAAATTCTTTATTTTTATTTATACAATCAAATAATAAAATTTTAAATTTTTAAAAAAGTAATTCGTCAATCATTGATCAATCAATATTAAACGATCAACGATTAAGTACAACAAAAAAAACTATGCCAAAAATATATTTTTTGTCATTTTCATTCAAATTTAAAATAGTTACGTACGAAAATTGACAAAAAATTTATTTATATTTTACATAGTTTTATCTAAAAATATTTCCAATTTTTTAATGATATGTTATTCTTACACAAACACCTCTGGAAATTCCATCAACATTAAAAAATAAAATTATGCTTAAAATTAAGTACCTACCTACAATTGTATATAAAATTTGAGCACCTGTTAAACCCCAAAGTATTATATTGAATATTTACATTTTCTTAATGTTTTGTTTCGAGATAATTAAAAAATTAATTTGTAGGATTTAACATTGTAATGAGTTAAAGGCAGTGAATCACTTAAAACTACATTAACTTGAAATTACAATAAATATAATTAATCTAAAATCTAATTAAATTTGTAAATACAAAGAATACTTTCAGTCTAAAAATAAATAATTTCTTTTTCTAAAATGTTTATCCCTAAATAAATTATAAATTCAGTCAAAACAAAAAGTGAAAACCATAAAATAAAAATAACAAATCTAATAGAAAATTTATAATTTTCGATTTTGTTTATTGAAAAAAATTATGAAACTAAGCTAGCCACTTTTTTTCGTCTATTCTATTATTAAATTAAACGAATTATGTTGGAGAAAGATTATCGATAGCTTTCTGACGTAACCTCGTTAAGTTAACAGCTATAAAAATGATTAATAGCTACAGGTCTGTTGGTGAAATTTGGTTAATCTGAGCGTCAAATTTTAATTTTTTCTACAAAAATGGCCAAAAGTTCGTCCAGAATATGTGATTTATTTTCCGGATGTGATTTTTCTGTTAGGTTATAATCCTATTTTTAACTTGTAAATTAGGAGATCGATCAAAAGTCCTTGGTGCCTTTGGTATCTTTTCATGTACACTTTTTTCCAAAACTCGGGGGTGCGATTTTGCATTAGGATAATAAAATTTATCTTAACACTTACTCGATCACTTATAATTAAGGGGGTGGTTTGGGATGGTAAGTGTAAGTTATCACGTCTTTTACTTTTTAAATTCCAGCTCCAGACATTCCTTCACGTAAAAAAAGTATACTTCTTACATTTCGATAAATAATACCGTTTTGGAGCAATTTAGAGTACAAGTATGTATCTATTTGGCCCATCGACGCAAAACTTTTTCGAAGCTTCTGGTTTAACGGAAGACATTCGCCGTGTTCGTTACTGAGTTTTTCTGCTCAAAGTGAGATGTTAGCGCATGCGCAAGAACATTTTTATGAAGTATGATTCCATAAAAAAAGGTCTTGCGCATGTGCCAACAGCTCACTTTGAGAAAAAAAACTCAGTAACGAACACACTGATTAATTAATTATTTAGTTTCTTTTCCTGTTGTCATTTTTGAGGTACGAGATTGCGCCAGAAAGTGTAAGAAAATTATTTTTTGCAATTCCGGGACTAAAAGACATGATTTAGTCCCTCATAATAGGGAGTAAAGTGCCACTTTTAGTCCCAAGGGATTAAAAGATTCACTTTTAGTCCCAAGGGACTAAAAAATTATTTTGCTCCCGCTTTTAAACCAATCAGCAAGCACAATTTACAGAAATTTGACTTAAATTAAATAGCGTTGCTAGGTAATTAAAAATGATAAACAAATTCAAACTTGTAGATAAAGACAAGCAGTTATATTGTATTGTACAATTCGATTGATTTATCCAAAGTATACTTGATGAAATTTTATTATATACAATTTGAATGACATTTAAGTAATTTTTTTTAAATTTTTGTAATTTTAAATTATCCGGAATTGCAAAAAATAGTATATACACCACAGGACTAAAGTGCTTTTGTTCATCCCTCGTGTGATTTGTTGTCCTCGGGCCTTTACAGGCCCTCTGAGGCCACTTTAGTCCTTTGGTGTATAACATACTATTCCATAATTAGTTTTAACGATTGTGACTAGTTTAAGAGTTTTAAATATTTAATTACGCTTTGCAAAGGTTTTCTTCTCTAAAGACTTAACAAAAGTAATATTTATAATAATATAGAGTTGTACTAAAAATATATTATAAAATTTACAAAAGTGTTGAGATTTTCGTTATTAAAATTCTACCTAATTCTAATAAATAATTCTTTGTAGAAAAAAGCTATATTTAAAGCTGCATTGTAATGTATTATATTATTTATATAATTCATAATAGTAATTTAAGGCAATAATCTAGGATTAAATCGACCCATATGTAAAATTAAACCAGTCGGATTGTGTCTGACAAAGTATAAGAACGGACGATCCAGTCTCAGTCGTGGCGTGTCTGGTATTCGCGCCTGTCGTGGTCTCAACGCCAACGGTAGTTCCATAATACGTGGATCGTGCACTGGATCGTGGAATGCACGTTGATAGTCTCGCGGCTCGTCGGCGTACTCTAAATATTTCGAATCTCTGATTCCCTCGTCGTTGAAGAAATCGATATTCTCTTGGAGGATATCTTCGTCGGATTTCGAGAGTCGGGTAGCAACTGCCGGATACGTTTCTATGTGATGTGTGAAATCGGAAACGATGTCTTCGCCACACTGTGTGAAGTTGTTTATTTGTATCATGTCCGATAGATGGAGTCCATCTCTTTTGTTTCCGTTCAAACCGCGAAGATCCGCTTTTTTCGGATTGAATAATTCTCGCAGTCCCATCCGTTGTAAGGCTAGCGTTGTATTGATGACAGAACGATGGGAGAATCGTGGAATTTGAACTTCTAGTCCTGGACGCGGTGATAGAGTGCGCAGTAATTTCGACCAAGCATTCGATTTAAACGCAGCTTCGGACAAGTGTTTCTCTAGTCGTATTAATCCGTCACCAGGTGCTGTATTTCCTTGTTGACCTAATAAAAAACAAAAAAATGAAATAAAGTAACAAAATATCTTTTAAGAAGATGGTCAGCTATGCATTTTGGGTAGGCAGCGATTTTTCTTTTTGGAAATCCGAAATGTCCGGTCTCATTACCTTTTGTTTAAAGTAATAAATGTTTTTTTATTACTCATGCGGGAGAAGTACTAACTTGGCGCACACATTTCTGTACGCAAAATAGCTGTTTGCCCACTGTACTCTTCCCGCATACTTTTTTGCGTGTGGAAAGTAACTTTCCACACGCAAATTGGCAATAAAACACGCAAAATTTAATCAAAACACGCAAAGCCGCCTCTTAATTTTTCATTTAATAAATATTTCATAATTATTTCTATAGAAACCACCAACAAAGTAATTTAAACGATAATTAATTCAGAAAAAAAGACGAACACTTAAAAATATTATTTTCAAAAGTAATAAAAATGTCAAAAATAGTGATAATAATAGAAAAAAGTATGTGAAATTCGTAATAAAAAATAGTATGTGCAACTCGTGCGGGATTGTCGATTGCCCCACTCAAGCGAATGAGCGCACTCACTACGTTCGTGCGCTCAACTTCGCTTTCGTGGGCAATCGACAATTTCCCGCACTTATTGCACAATATACTATTTTACCTGGTATTACATAAACGACGCTGACAATTTGATCATGTCCTAGCGCTACTGCGGTTGCATCTAACTCGGGCTCGTATCCAGCTAAAAATCCAGTTCGATAAACTACGGCAGGAATTGGCACCAGTCGTCTTTGGCGGCTGTTTGGTGATATTATAAAGTGTAATTCACCGTCGCGACCCTCGGACGATCCTAAGGAACAATCCGTCTGTAAAATATTAAAATCGGATGAAACACTAATAAAGAAATTGCCATATATTTTGGACTTACTTCGAAAATGTTAGCACTAAATGCAGCTAACGGGGGCCGTAGAATAAATAAATTTCCCCGAATAAAATCTAAAATTCGATCTTGAGTTTGTCTGCGTATTAGTAGATTTGTACGATGTTTAACGATATTGCCGATAATTTTGAAGTTGACTTCTTCTACGTGTCCATCGTAAAATTGTCGAGCACGTTCCTTATAAAATTCCAGCAATTTACCTTTTGTACGATCGCTGAATAGTTCGCGAATCAATATACTCTCAGCCACCCCCGAATTTTCTGAATACTCAATTGACATCGAAACATTACGGAATATTAAATGTGGATTAAAGGTGACCATATCGTCCAATCGTAATATATCATTCATTTCACCGGAAGTTGGACCTCGTGCGCCCAAAAAGATCATTGCCAACATTGACGTGGCAGCAAACGGCGAGATAAACACGCTTCGGAATGAACTGACACCCTTAGCGGTTACACTGTTCCAAATTTTGAATGCAAGCTCGTTACAGAGTCGAACGAATTGATTGATATCGTCACTCTGGCTGACTGTGGTGGCTTCAAGACCTATATTCTCGGCTGGTGTTGGATTAAGATTGACAACTGACGTGTACGGCGATGGTGATGGTGGTGGGGGCGGTCTTTGATGGATGGACGGTCTCTGGAATCCAAATATTCCACTCTTTAGCGGTTTAATGTCTGGTTTGGGTTTTTTAATTTTTATTTTATCCGTTTGATTTTGGTGGGGTGTAATAATTGGGACAAGTTTCCATGTGCTTTGTGTGGTGCTTGGAGCATCTGCCAGTTCAGAATCGACTTTGCTTGTAGATTCAGAAGATGTGATTGGTTTCAGTGTGGATTCCGTGATGGAATCGTCTGTTTTTTCGTCGTTACTTCTGAGGGTGGTTCTTTCAGGTTCTGATACCCTGGTGGATGTGTACATTCGACGAGTGGTTGAGGTTATTTCAGGAGAGGTGAATGGCTTGTGTGTTGTCGGTCTTTTTAATTCGGCCATTTTTGTGGCTAAGGCAAGTTTTTCTGTAACGTAATCTTTCAGTTTGTCGGCATTACTATGAATCGTTTCGGGTGTTACGGAATATTCGTCTAAAGTTGGTTTTTTCAATTCGGCCTGTTTGGTTGCTAACGCTATTTTTTCCGTAACATATTCCTTTAGTAGTTCAGAATTGGTCATAATTTCAGTTGATAAAGTTGATAAGTGTTTTTGAATTTCTGATATTTCTTCCTCTATTATTTTGTCTTGATCCGATTTGGTGGACAATTTTTGAAGAAGAGCACTTCTTGTGGTAGTTTCACTAGACGACTGAATTGTACTTCTTTCAGGAATTTCTGTTAATTGTTCCACATTGAGGACTGGTGATTCAGTTTCTTTTTCTTTGTTCTCTTCTTCGGAACGGACCACAACAGGTTTCGTTGCATCAGACGGTGATGTGGAAAGTTGAGGGGAACTTGTATTGTCATTCTCTGAAATGACTGGGGAAATATTTGAACTTTCATTCTTAATCGATGGAAGATTTTCGTCATCTTCTTTGTCTTCTGTCGTTAACGGTTGAGGAGAATTATTTGGACTGGTGTCTTCATTTTTGTTGTCTGTTGGTAGTGACAATGGTAAAATTTGATCTTCAAATTTAGGTGCAAGTGGTACATTTGGAAGGGGTTTTTTAACTTCTTCTTCTTCTTCAGTTTGAGGTTCATTACGTTTAGTTGTCGTACTTTCTGGGGCTAATTCAATTTCGTCAAATTTAGGATTCATTTCGATATTTTCTTCGGTTGTAACTGTAGTTTTTGGTTCCGTTTCTTCGGTTGTTGTTGGTTGAGTGGGATTTTTACCGCTTACCTCGAATGACGTAGAGGCAGTTTCTTTAATTACACTCATTTCCATTTTTGTGGTTGATTCGGGGCTACTTTCGGTGGGGTTGTTTGTTGTTGTGACGCTGTCACTGGATTCTGGGTTAATGGTTGTTTGGATTTGTTCGAATTTGGCTGGTAATTTGGTTTCATCACTTGTTGCTTTTTCAGTGGAACTGTCTGGTGATTCTGTTGTTGGGATTTCGGTGGCTGTAACTTCTTGCGCTTCAGTTGGTTTCTCTTCTGGACTCTTTTCGGTAGTGTTGAGTGCCACTTGATCATTGAGCACAGAAGCCACTGTGGCAGTTTGAGCCACATAATTGTCCATTGTCATATTATCTGGATTCGTTGAATTGAGTAAGTTGATGACAGATGCCGCAGCGTTTTGAAGATCGGGTGCATCGTTTGACGGGGTTGTAATGTCGGTGGTAGCATTCTCCGTGGCTTGTTGTATAATTTTATGAATATCTTCAGATATACTGGGGCTCTCATGTTCAGTGGTTTCAGTTATACTTGGCGTTGGTTCGGTTTCTGGGTTTGTTACGGTGATTGTGGTAGGTTCGGTTGAAGGGGATGCAATTTTCGCTTGAATTGTAGTAGGTTCTGTTGAAGAAGATTCAATTTTGGATTGGATTGTTGTAGATACTTCTTCATTTATTGGATTCGTAGACAAAGTTGTTGGCGTTAATGTACTTGGTTTTGTATTGTCGTTGGAAGATGCTATTTTTACGTAATTTGTATTTGCAATCTCTAGTTTTTCTGCTGGTGACGAAATTTCTGGTTTCACTTCAACTTCTGGTTGAGTTGTTAGTTTTGTTGATGTGGTTTCTAAGTTATCTTTGGTAACGCTACTCTTTTCGGTAGTCGGAGACAAATCAGGGATCCAAGTCACTAGTTTTGGAGGTGATGTCGATATTATAGTTGAGTCTATTTCTGTTTTTGGAACTGATTCTGGGACTCGTTTGGTTTGACTTTCTGCTGTTGAAGTATCATTTAATGTTGCTGAAGATGATTCGGTGATCGGATTTGTTTCGGTTGTGGACGCCGTGGTGTTGTCTTCTGTAGTTTCATCTGCTTCTTCTTCGTCTTCTTCGGTGACTGGTTTTTCATCTTTAATTACAGATTTCGTTATAGTTTTCTCTTCTTCCTCGATAGTTGACGTGGTGTCTTCCGTTGTTGTGATCGCCGTGGCTTTGATACCTTCACGTAACGCTTCCTGCAGTTGGAATTCCTCTTGAATTAAACTGATAATTTCGGTGGTGATGTCGTGTAGTTTTTCCGCCGTTGCAAAGTTAATTTTCACCATTGTGTCGTTGACCGAAACTTTCTTTTTATTGACATTGGTGACTTTTTTCTTTTCACTGGTCACGGTGGTAATTTCTGAATGTTTTCGAATTGGTACGTCTTCGTCCTCATCTTCATCGCCAACTTCCGAAATTTCTGTTGTAACTTTTCGTTTTTCCGTGTGAGAAACATCAGTAGTTTTGTGTACTTCTTGGGTTTCGCGGATCGGTGTTAGAGTGGACGTTTCGTCTACGTCGGAATAAATGTCTTCTTCGATTGGGCTTGATGTTGTGGTTAAAATGATTTCCGCGGATGGTGTGGTCGCTTCAATGGATTCTGTTGGATTTGTAATTTCAATAGTGGTGGTTTCTGGGATAGAGTTTGTGGTTTTTTCTTGCGGTTTGGTTTCATCGGTGAGGTTCGTTTTAAGCAGTACTTGATGTAAAGTGCTCGGTGAAGCGCTTTCAGCGGTGGTTAATACGGTTGTCTTCTTTTCCGGAATTGTTTCCGTTGATGTGCTCGATGGTAAATCTTCTACGGTTGATTCTTTTGTGGTTATTGTTGGAGATGTGCTGGAGGGTACTTGTTCGGTTGTCGTCCTCTTGGTTCTTATTAAGGGCGTGGTCGATGATGTCACTGTTGGTACTGTTGACGAAGGAGTTTTCAGTTCTTCCTCCGCCGTGCAAGGAACTTTTTTAGTTGTAGCCTTTTCTGTTGTCAGCAATGTTTGAGCTACTGGCTTAGAAGTTGGCGGTTTAAATTTGGTTGTTGGTCTATGCGTAGTAATTGGTATTTGTTCTTGGTTTACAATTGGAGCTTGATCTATAATCTCAATGTCTGGTATGAGTGCGATATCTTGTGCGTCATCTACATTTCCAAACCATGAGGATGAAAATTCTGGAATATCGGCCAGTGTTGGTTTTTCCGGTCGCTGTTTATTCAACGCGGCAATTTCTTCTTTTAGGACACTTTGTACGTTGGCTACCACGTCATGGACTCGCGTTTCTGAATTTTTAATCTAAAATATAAATTCGCTGTGGTTATTTCGTTTGCAGTTGTCGTAAAAATTTAAAAGGTTACGTACTTGATATTCTTCGGGTCGTGTGAAAGTGTGCACGGAATCGCCTTCACCACCGGCAGCGATAATTTTCTGTATTTCCTGTAGTGTCATTTCATGTTTGACCAATTCACCTTGATCGTTGAACGTGTAAAATTCATAACGATCAGGATTTATTAATGTAACCGGACTGGCTAACTGAGAGGATGTTGTCGGTCGTGGCACTGGACGTCCGGCCGCATCGGCAAAATATTTATGCGAGCCATTATTTGTTTCCATAATCACTGAGACTGATGTTACTACACTGCGCAACAAAAATAACAGAGAACAGTTATTACAGGTGAATAATTAGAATTTTTTTTTTTAAAAAACAGCGGTAATTTTTAAGTTTAAACAGACTGAAGTAGGACCTAGAAGACCATATTACACTAATATACCGAATAATCCTAATTGAAATTACTTTTATAAAGTTTAATGCAAGAAAAAAGAAACTTTTTTTGATTTGATGACGTCATCAAGTTTACAAAAATTTTTAAATTCCTTAAAAATCGTAAATAAAATGATGGAATGGTGAAACTGGAAGCGAAATGTAGGATTTCGATATCGTTCTTTTCATTTTTATCAAAATTAAGCAAGTAAGATTAAGCGAGGTTTGGGGGAGATGATCATGGAGTCATGAATGGAGGTAAATTCAAATTTTATAAATGTAGATTTTTTTTTACAGGTTTTCAATACAATTTTTTAAAATCTTCAATCTCAAAAAAGCTGTTAGAAAATTTGAACTCTTTCTAATTTGAAAACTGGACCACTGTATTTTTTAACCAAATTACCTAGCTCTTCCACCATGGGATTTTAAAAGTCAAGGGTATTTTAAGAAAAAATTAAGTTCTATAATGTTTACTTCATATTGTATAAGATATTTTTCATTTTCAACATTTTTAATCTATTTCAACGGAAGCAGGTGTACAATATGTACCAAGTAAATAGTTACAACTGATTGCTTCTTTATGATCTCGAACGCAGAACATTTTGAATCATTTATATTCAGAAATATTAAATCGTAAGTTCATTTTTATTTGATAAATTTAAGCTTCATTTATTATCGCAATGTCGCGCAATTGAATTGAGTAGTTAGCAATAGTTTATTTTAACGCCATCGTGTATTTATATATTTTGTATTGTTTCTTCGGCAATTTTACAAAGGCGGTCGAAATTAGAGATGTCGATTTTAAATCGATTAATCGAAGCTTAAAAAATCGATTTTTACAAAAGAAACATATTGTGTTAAAATGAAACACCAAAAACATTTGTCACTTTTTATTCGTTATTATCAACGTATACATATACGCACTATCTTGTCCAGTAGAAGACTATTAATACAAAAGGAAGGAAGGCCACATATCTAGCAAACGATGACCTTCCCACAAAAGCGACTTAAGTATTTAGAAAACATTTTTTTGTCAGTTTCTTTGAAAATTTTGAATAAACTTCGTTCATTTCGTGATATTCGTCCTACGTATTCAGTTGCGTCATTTGCTATAATTATAATTGAAAAATTAATTTATCGCCTTTACAAATATAATGTAAGGCGTTTTTACACGATATTACTCATGTACTAACAATTAAGTCCCTTAACAAAAATTATCAGCTAATTTTATTACTTAAACTTTTCAAAATTTCGATTTTTTAGATCAATCTCACAGAATCGATTCTTTTTTTCTTAATTTCGTTTTAAATCGATCTAAAAGTCGAATGTAAGATATTTAAGTACAATTAGTTATGAAAAGTAATGAATTATTATGACAATTTTAAGAACAAAAACCGTGTAAATAAGTCAGTTGTGATAAGACCCTAGTGTCAAAAAGTCAGGTGTTAAAAAAAGGTGGGGTATGAACAAATCAAGTGTGAGAAATGTTAGGTGTAAGAAGGTCAAGTGTGAATTGGTAAGGTGTGAAGTGTAAAGTGTGGCTAAATCTCTTACACCTTTCAGTATGTGACATAATCAGGTGTTATATCAGGTGTTATTTGTTATACTTTTTTTAACCGTAGATCTAAGTTGCGGGCCCCCTTTTCAAGCCCGAGTTCCGGGGCGACAACTTCGGCTGCCCCCCCCCCCTCGTCGGGCTTGCAACAAAATTTTCTAAAATTCAAAAAGAAATTTGAAGTAGTGAAATGGTCTCTAATAATTAGTATAAGTAACACTTTAAAATTGAAGTTAAAATCGCTAAGGGAAACGCTGGAAAATTGATAAAATTTTCGTTTTTCGCAAATTACTTCAAAGGAAAGTTTGGAAACATCTTTTTAAGCTGGTTTGCGAAATACTGCACGTTAAAACTAATGTGTGTCTTTGAGATATAGGGAACCAAATTATAACGTAACTGAGGAACCCGGATTTAATGCATGTTCAACACGCACTTGGACTATCCTGTATGTTATTAAGTACTGTAACCAGTTGTGATCTTTTTATGATTAATAAAATTAATAATATAAATTTTTATTATATCATACTGGTAAGTACAAGTAAAGTATACCGTTAATTTTTACAATGTTAAATAATTGTTGAATTATATGCAACATGATTTTATTGATCAAATAATCAATAATATCGATCCATCGATCGATCATTGACTTAAACGTCTTATCTTGAAATGTTATCGCGGTTTTTTTTTTTTATTATTTTGTATATATTTGTTCAACTTGAAAAAAAGACATTTAAAAAAATAAAAAAATAAAAAAAATTGAACATTGTATAATTATTAAGTGAAGCATAAAAGAGCGCCTGCTGTAATATATTTGCAATGAGTGATCCGTAAAGATTTACAACTTGGTACATTCTGTATTTTAATTGTTCAAATTTATAAGAAAGGTTACTCTAGTCATAGCAGAGGTAATTTTTGATCGATGAAGTATATAAACCGCGGGAAAGAATGTTTATCGAGAATTGAAGGTTAATGTTGTCGTAAAGTCTTTTTTTCCGGAAAAAGACTCATCTTGAAGATGATTTTGATAGGTACCTACTGAGAAAATTGGAATCAGAAGGTGAAGTGGGAATCGAAAGTGGGATGATCGATATTCATCGATGGTAGAAAAATATCGATGTTTAGAGGGAAAACATCGATGTAAGAACATCGATGTTATGTCCTCGATAACATCGACACATCGATGTTACGAGAATAATATCGAAACATCGATATTACTATAAGCTATCCAGTATTTAAAAAATCCTGTAGCTGATTTAAAACAAGATTCATTACTTTTATGGCAAGTTCTAGGATCCACTCATCCAAATTTGAAAAAAATTCCCATTAAATATTTGTCTTGCATAGCAACTTTAACAGCTTCAGAGAGACTTTTTTCAAAAGCTGGGCAGCATTTGTATCATCAACAAAGCAACCGATTAAAAGGAGAACTTCTAACAAAGTGACTTTTTTGCAAAGTGTACCAAATAAACACTGGCAATGTTAATATTTAATAAATAAAATAATAGATTATAATGATTGTTTATTTTGTTACATAAACATCGATGTTTTTCTTTTGATATATATCGTATATCGATACTCTTGAATCGATGTTAACATCGATGTCAACATCGATGTTTTTCTAATATCGATCATCCCTAGTCGAAAGTGATAATATAAGATAAACAAAATGTAAAGTTAGTAGCGAAAATATCGACATCTTTATTGTGTAGATAAAATTGTAAAAAAAATGTTGCAACAAGGATGTCACGTGACGATTGGCCGCTCATTCTGTGTCACCAGCTGTTGTCGTTGAAAAAATCTCGCTTTGAAAATATTAAAGCTGCAGTTGGATTCGGAGATGCAAATATAATCGGAAGTTTCTACCTGTCGGAGATGGAGTCGAAGTTCTGTCATGACTTAATGACGTCATCGTTGAAGCGAATTTATTTCTTGTCGATTGCTAGGACCAGTTCTATAATGATATTACTATACCAAATAATAGAAAATTTTGAATCAAATAAAATTAAATAGACCTAATGACGTCACAGAAATGAATCTAAATATTAATTGAAATATGAAATAATTTTATATGAATTTGTGGTTAGAATTTTAGTTAACATTGTGGCAAAATTTTCTTCTAACTGTACTGAAATCTCGCCAAAGGATGGTTAAAGCCAGCAAGGAATCTAAGATTTTATTTATGTGGTATAACTTTTGTTATTCGAACAAATAATATCACTGATTGAGATTACAGATATATATTTATTGAATTGAAACAACAAATGTTATTAACACGCCATAAATGTTTAAGTACATTCTTATTAAAAGTAAATATCTGTTACTTGATACTTATAGTAATTATTAAGTTTGTAATTTGTTGCATTGTTTTCAAAATAATTTTATAAATGCGGATAATTAGTGTTAAATTCTTTGTATAAAACAGACGTTACAATCAGAGGCGTAGCGAACATAACTGGCGCCCGGTGCGTGACACTTTATTTGTACCCCCCCCCTCCCCCGTTAACTTTTAAAATTTTAAAAATTTTAGGTAGTGAATGGGTGTATTTAAAATTTCGGAAAAAATTTTTTCTCGTAGTATATTGAATTTATCCCTAAAAGTTGCCTTAACGACCTTTTTTTTGTCAGTGATTTATTTGTGTGTCTACATATAGGTATATTTGAAATCATAACCCTGAAGTAATTTTGTAATTTTCGTACACTTTCACGTAGCCAAATTTTAATGACAAACACAACAAAAAAAAATTTAAAATAATAGCGTCCTTCCTATTAGCTTTTGACGCTCCCCCTATTAACTTTTGGTACCCCTCTCAAAGTGGCGCCCGGGTCATGATAGTACCCCTTGCACCTCCCCTCGCTGCGCCACTGGTTCCAATGCAATTAAGTATTTGGACTATATGTAAGTATGTATACACCAACTGGCCAAAATCTCTAAACCATCTGTGCTATTTGAGCGATTTTAATGCTACATAAGAACACATACCTATGTAACTTAAGTAATTTTGTCTGAAGATTATAAAAATAAGGTTAAACAATTTTTGTTGAGTACAGTATTTTGATCCTTATTTACGTCTGATACTGAAACCATTCTATGTTTCCTACTTTGACGTCTAAGTGTCACTCTATGTGCCATATTACTCATATTATACGTCTGTTTGTATATCGGTTCCCATCTCCTAGTGTCATTAATATTTCTTTGTTGGGATATAGATGTCGACATTTTGTAAAAGAAAAACATTAATAAATAAAAATTTTTGGGTTGTATTTTTTTAAAAACATATTCATTGGATTGGATATTCATGGAAAAAAAATGGGTGTTTAATTTATTTGTCAATTTTTATAAGCCAGTTTAATTACACACCTAAAAATAGTGTTCCGGTATAGGGGCTTTTACGTTATAAACAAAAAAAAAATTTTTCGAAATCGTCAAAATCTCATAAAATATGTTCCCCTTAATTGTTAATATTCTTACATCAATATTTTTCAATATTTAATCTAATATCCATCTAATTTGAAAGGTAAATATTAATTATGTAAATATTGCCTAAGTCAAAGAGAACTATCGCACAATATAGGCATTCAGACATACGTTGTGTATTGTTACTTGCATATATTCAGCGATAATTTCGTCAAATCGACAATTATGTTAATTCAAATGTTTTTCTCTTTAATAAATGTTTCCAGGGCCATATTAACCCCAAGTGCCGATCTAGGCACCGTGAAAAATCCCCCACTTTCCCTCAAATACAAGAAAATTGTAACTTTTCCGACTTTTTTCAACTTTCACCTAAAGAAATAATTGACGAGCAAAAAAAAAACTCATGTTATAACTTTTGCCGCCCCTAGGCCATGGCTTATTGGGTAATCTGGCCCTGAATGTTTCCATCATTTAACGTATGTAAATAACATTGTTATTAAATGTTTTAGACAGTGTCTCCCTATATAGTCCGAAGTTTATATTTATTATAAATGGGGACATGTTTAAACAAGTCTTACTGTAAATTTTTTAAAAACAAGAAGCTGTCAATATAAGTACATAAAGTGGTTACATGTCTTGTTTGTCATCATCCAAGTGCTTGCTGAGTTATTTACACAATTTTTATTGTATTATTATAGCTACAAGTTGAGATAATGTTAGCTTTACATAACAGTATTTAAATAATAATAGACATTATTTGTATGATAAACTTGAAGAAAAAATGTTTTTATTTGTCTAAATGGAACAGTGACACTCCAACTTTTTGTGTTAATTCTTAATTTAAATATTACGGTGGAAGCGCTAGGAAGTGGGATAAGTGAAAAAATAGCTCAAAACTATATTATAAATAAGTCCAGTTATTTTACAGAAGCGGTAACAATCTTTAAATCAATCTTTAAAAGAATAAAATAACATAATAATTTTTTTCAGTTGGTAGGAACTTGATACACATTTTGAAATTTCATTATCAATTATAAACATTCAAATAACTTCTAAATTTAATGCCAATAGAAAAATTAATTGAAATAAAAAAAATGATTCTTACATAATAATTAAAAACAGGCTTGTTAATAAAGTATTGTACGGTTAAAAAATGAG
This sequence comes from Brachynemurus nebulosus, assembly GCA_035578155.1. Classification (NCBI taxonomy): domain Eukaryota; kingdom Metazoa; phylum Arthropoda; class Insecta; order Neuroptera; family Myrmeleontidae; genus Brachynemurus; species Brachynemurus nebulosus. The sequence goes on along the minus strand of JAPWDM010000009.1, from coordinate 939,071 downwards.
TCACCACTCTGTTGAAGACTTGAAGGTGATTTTTGCCAGGAAAAGTTGGAATCGGAAGTTTGAAAAATTCTCTGCTGCTTAAATTGCCCTCAAATTATCCCCCAAATATTTAATTACTTGAATAGTCATTTATCAATAAATTCTTTTTTTTAATAATCAAAATTTTGTAAATTGGTCTTTTTTTGTTTGAATTTTATCAAATTTCTTTACACCGATAGATTGCTCTCAATTTTCTCTCTCTAATATAAAAATTAAATATTAATTTTTTAAATTGTAACTAAAATATATTGAAGTATTGATTAATACTGTCGTAAAAGACAATCATTGCAAAATATAGACAATCAGATATACGTTGTGTATTGTCGTTTGCATATATCGAGAGATAATTCGATTTATAAATGAATAACATAAAACATAAATAATACCTATATGACTGTATATATTTATTATTCAAAAGGCGAGAACAATTTGTTGGTGTAGAGAAATTACTTTGTGATTTAACAATATTCTGAAAGATTTTCTACCGATTTTACCAGTTAAAAATGTAACCTCAAACTTCACTATCCTAAAATTTTGTTAAAAATGTGTACTAACATTTTGAAATTGGATTTGCCGTAAAATTGAACACGACTTTAACTTGCTTTATGTTACAAATAATAAATAATTAAAAAGAATTTTTTCAATTGAATGTGGAATAAATATAATTGGTGAGTGAATACTTTTGCCACGGATCGTACATACTTAACAAATACAAACATTATAGATACGAACAGAAAAAAAAACCTGCCAGTAAAAAATAAATTAATTAATTTCTCAATTAGTTTAATTAAGTGATCACCTAATCACATATAATATGAAGATTGATTAATTCTGTATTAATTTTAAATCATCACAAACAAAACGGCAAACGGCATATTACATAATAATAAACCGCCAATCATTCGGCCGACAACTAAGTATTTGAAAAAAAAAATGAAGACAAATTAATTCCAAATATCCAACAAACAGCTGACAAACATTAGAAGTTTTTTGTTTAAACAAAAAATTATTTTTTGATGGAATAAAAAAGTACCGTTTTCAAAATATCTTTATGTCTTATTAGCATGTCGTTTGTTAATATTATTTGTGGCTGTTGGCTGTTGCGGGCTTGTTAATAAGCCGTTTTGAAGCGTATTTACGTACAGAAACGGGATATAATTTAAACGAGATATAGATGTCTAATGATGTCTGTTATTGGTTGTTTAGTTACCTGTATTTTGTTTAAAAAAGATGTTATACAGACATTGTAATCAAAATATGTATGTTAGAGCTATTTATAAAATCAGTGGCTTTAAATATTTTTTGCTTCCGGGACTATTATAGAGTAGCAACTTAACCCTAATTTTTAACAAAAAGCGGCCACGAGTGTTCTAGTGGCTGATTTTTTTTTTTTAATCGATTGCAAATTAAAAAAGGAATAAAAAATTCCAATACTATTTTATTGTCAAATGCCGGCGTCACTGTGAAAAGTTGAAATTAATGAAAGTAATAGGTAAGATACATGTACAAATTTTGTATTTTGTATTCTATAAGTATGATATATAAAAAAAAAAATTATAATATTTTTTTAGAGAGAGAAAAAACTATTGACAAATATGATATTTTAGAATGAATACGTAGACTAAAATCAAACATTTATAAGAATACTTGTCAAATTATTTATTTTTATCAATTTTTAGCATTGAAGCCGTGGTTTAATCAAAAAATAGTATTTGAATTTTATATTTTATTTTAAATTCTGCATCGATTAAAAAAAAAAAAAAACAGCCACTAGAACGCTCGTGGTCACTTTTTCAATTTCTAAGCATTTTTTTAAAGGTAAGTTGCTAGCCTATTAAGATAGTGGTAGTATTGCGATTACTTTTGAAATATCAAAATTTTTTTCACTTATTATTACACGAGAGGTTTGTATTTTTTTCGAATAAATTTGGGTTTGTCTAACGAAAATTTGTTGTTTAGCAATTTAACGAGAAGAACTGTCAACTAACAAAAACGAAGCTGAAGCGTTTTTGTTAGTTGACAGTTCTTCGAGTTAACTTGCTTTTAGGCAAGAAATTTGAGTTGTAGAAAATACAAATTTATTCAGAAAAAATATAAAACTCAAGTGTAATACGGTAAGACAATTTAACGAATAAAATAAATTAGTATAATTCATATTATTATTTAATAGGTACATTGTTACCATGGTTCTGAAATCAGTTAAATTTACCAATACGAATTGTTGTTTCATTTTTATCGTGTTTACCGATACAATGAAATTACCAATCAAATGTTTTGTACCATTTTTTTCGCTGTAAAAATCTGTTCTAACTTTTTTTTTCCATGGTAAAAGTAAAAAAACTACAACATTCTTTGGAAATTGTCCCTTCAAAAATAAAATTTTCATACGAATTCTACTAACTGAAATTTATTACGTACGTCAATATGATTTTCTTTTGGAAGCCATCTTTTTTTTTTCGAAAAAGTGGAAATTGTGTGGAGATCTCAAGGTTTGCATGTGACCTCTTGCCTCAAACCCACCCCGCCTGTTAAAGTTTCGTAGTCATAACAACGGAATACTTACGGTTTTATCATGTCTGTCATGGTTTTGCGTAGTTCGACAACAGCCTTGAGTTTTTAGGTACTAGACAGTGTCATATCTTATTGAAAAATTTTCAAAATTAGAAAATAAAAATAGTAATGTAAAAAATTCGTCAAGTGCATGTTGAACACGCATTAAATCAAAGTTCAGTAGTCAGTGAATAGAGATTTTCATAATTTTCGGAATAAAATATACAGGAAATTTATTTTTTATGGGAAGTTCCCTCTCAAAATTTCCATTTAAATGACAACAGAAGATTAATAATTTTGTGTAGTTCGGCACGTACTTGTCGAACTTTTTCTTATTTTTTGATCGGAGTGTTTCTATTTAATAGTTTTCTACGGTACTTGATGACGTCATAACGGTCAATTTTTATTTATTTTTTCTAATCAAGCATTATTCAAATAACTTCTTATGGATTGTCGTTGAAATTTTAGAAATTTGGAAGTAAAATTTCCATTTCTATCTAGAAACTTCAAAATTGAACTTTACCTTGATCCAAGCACTTTCCGCGAATTATCGCCATCCATTTCCGTTGGATTTATCGCGCCATTATTTTGTTTTTGTGACAATGTTTGTGGATGATCCGGAATTACTGGTACTGTCGTCGTAAACTGTATCCAATTTGTTGCTAATATAAAGCAACAAATTAAATAATTTCTATATTTTAATCGATGTATCACCGCCATTTTGCTGCTGAACAGACATTCACCGCTCTATGTTGTATATTGGTTTCGTTACCGGAGAACAATTAATATCTGTAACAAAATTAAAAAAAATAAATTAGAAAATTTATTACAACACCATAAACGTAAAAAAAATGTGTTTTCTTGTAGGTTTCTAGCATGAAATTTTTGTAGAAGTAGGGTTGACCGGGGTAATTGTGAATTGGGGCAATTATGAACGGCGCCCATAATTTCTAAAATAACATTAATATTGTTAATAAAAATTCATCAAGTGCGTGTTTTTGACATGCACTAAGTAACGTCACCTCAGTGAAAGTGTTAATTTATGATTTTTTGGCTCGTTTTTTAAGTACAGTGAGAATACAGCTCTCTTGCGTTTATTCAATATACGCATGTACAACTCTATAATACAGTGAGAATACAGCCCTCTTGCGTTTATTTAATATATGCATGTACAACTCTATAATTATTATATTATATATTATTATTATTATTATTAATTTTTCCCCCACTATAATCACACAACGAGATTAATATGTCATCCTTCGGTGACATAAAAATCAACTCTTAGTATGTTTTTCTGTTCTTTCTTAATATGCTATTAAAATTTGATAACAGTTCTCCAAGTATTATTATTTTTTTTTATTTTGAAAAAGCCCTTGCAAAATTTTGTGTATTTTACTTCGACTAATCCTCAAAAAAAAATTTTTTTTAAATATATTTTATTTTTTAAAAGGTAACAAATGGTTAAAAGTACTTCTCAAGACGTGGTCTAAACCCTGAGAGGGTTCCTTATTAACTGCCAAAGAAATTGGACAATTTATTACCAATTCACAATTACCCCATGATTTTAAAATTGTGGGGTAATTGTGAACGTCATTCACAAATGTCCCCATTCGGTCAAATACAGTCATTTCAGTACCTAGTGTCCTTTTCGGAGTTGAAAATGTTAATGAAGATGGTGGTGGCATTATTGTACAAGTTTCCGTTGTACAAACAATACAAAAGAAAAAAAATTGTGTAAAGGGCGATATGTTTTGTGTATCAATCTACGAAATCATTGCTGTGCTCCCTTACCCAATAACAATTTACAAAAACAGAAAAATTACTTGTTTTCCGTGTCTCTGTGAGTGACCAAGGGCAGTAATTAACACATAACCATTTTTTTTTTTCATTTACAGTATTAGGCCGAAAAGATTGTTGTTTTTTATTCATGTAAACTAAATGTATTTGCTTGAAAAAGTCTTATTTTCCTTGTTTTTGTATGAAAATCACGTAATATTTTGATTTTTTATATGATAAAATGACAAAATATCATCAAAATATCATTTTTAGCTTGTAATAAATTTGTTCCTACAATTTTTGTTATTTTTATTTAACCTTGATTTTTTGTAGAAATTTGAGGTATGCGTAACTTGCATTAAACCAAGAGAAATTGTGACCGCTAAAGTATGATGAAAAATTTGAAAGTGGGGTAAGTGTGAAAAATTTGAGTTGGGCTTTACTCTGATGTACCTTACTTCTTTTGTAATCCATTCTAAATAATTATTCTGATGGCATTCACTTTTACCCCAAAATTCATAAGATTTGCAAAACCGCATCGGGGAAATGTGAATGGCTTATAAAATTTTTGTTTTTCATACGAATTTGCTCAAAATTTATGTGGTGCATCCTGAATAATGTAGAATTAAAAATAAATCAAAAATACTTAAAACAACGCTTTTATCTCAATTCATGAAAATCCATTCCCAATTACCGCGGTCAACCCTACTGTTAAATAGTTTGCTTTTAAAACATTCAAATATATTTTTGGCCATAGTTATCATAAAACAGGCTATAAACGAAGCAGAAATATTATACAGATTAATTAATTTATTTTGAATATGTTTGGAATTATTTTTAATCGTCTAAAGAATTTTTTTAAATTACTCAATTTATTTATTTCCACATATTTTTGAAAAAAAAAAAAATAAAAAATCGAATATCATAAAAAATAAAATAGCTGTATCAATCATTTAAAAATATTAGTTCTTTCGCGATGACTTAGTTACATAATTAATTTTTATGGAAAATGTCATCAATTTTAACAAATTTTGTCCATAAATTTGTTGACATAGTATGTATATAAATATTTTAAGAAATATGCACGAGTTTTCTTTATAATTTTGATGCGCACAATGAACCAAAATTGTTTATTGACAAGTGTATTTGAGAAAAAAAGGAATATCGTGCTTCATAAGACGCCTCATTAGTCATCGAAAGTTCAAAAAAATATCGAAAATGACAAATAGTCAACAAACATAACTTACTGTAAAATTTTTTTGATAAATACCTATCCCTTTTTATGATACTTAAGAGAGAGAGAACCCCCCCCCCCCCGAAACAGTTAAGAAATATTTTAATTTTTGATAAATTTTGTAAAAAAAAAAATCAAAAAAATTGCTGCGAAAAAAAGCTTCAAAACAAACAAAATATCTTAATGTCAATATTTATAACCTTAAAACATTAACGATACTTAAGTCAATATCTTATATCTTAATGTCAATATTTATAACCCTAAAACATTAACGAAAATTATATCAGAATCAACATGTTTGTTTACGAATTGTAACGTCATTTTTAAGTAATGGCGCAATTTCCATCATATTTGAATCGTTGTTGAACGTTAACGAATTTCAATTTTATAAAATTATTTAATATCTAGTACAAATTTCAAATACAGTCAAAATTACCATGTTTAATAAACAATTAATTTTTAATCTTCATTATATTCTAATATCGCTAATATTCTTTATTATTAATTTAAATAATTTAAAAAAATATCGAATTAAATGAAATCACAGCATAATATCTAACTGTGAGAAGAGAATTATACATAATCACATCGTAAGGTCAAAATTAATTTATTCTTACATAATAAAAAACGGTGTTATTTATTAGTTAATTTCCTGTAATATCAACTGCGAGTGGGTAAGTAAAGTATAATACTTAATAATAAAGAAAAATTTGCAATAATCTCAATTTTAAACGCTATCTGTTTTCAAGATAATTGTGTTTATTGTAAATTAAAAGCAGGAAAAGTAAATCTATTTGGCGTAATTTAATTACGTCCGTGCAAAAATTTATTATAAATAAAATAAATTCTTATCAACTGCAAAGGTCAATGTTATTTTCTAGTTTCTTAATTCACTTATAAAAAAAAAATTATAGTCATCCGTGTGTAGAAAACAAATTATTGCGTACTACTATAGTAGGCAATCTACCGACCTTTAGCTTTCAAAACTTGATCTTACTGTAGTCGTACCAATTACTGAATTACAGTAGAAGCTCTCAGTCACGTTAAATTTGTTCAGTAGGGAAATAAAATTCTCCGAAAAGCTTATTGTAGCTCCACTTTTTTAGTAGGTAGCGGATCACTTGAAAAGGTCATGTAATTGCCTACATGTAGGGAGTAGGCTAATGTCAAATGTTATATTAAGTGCAAACACGATGAACCTAACATAGCTTAACCTAACAGTTTCACTAAGAAATGGTGATCTGGGATTTGGTCGCTGCTAATAGTTACACTTACTTGTTAAAGAGATGGCACCACCGGTTCGAACTCTGTATGTAAATTAGAAATCTCGCTTACAGTTAGTTCTACGGGTGTCAGTGAGATTTCTAATTTACATACAAAGTTCAAACTGGTCGTGCCATCTCTTAATAAGGAAGTGTAACTATTGGCGGAAATGAAATCCCAGATCGCCGTCTCTTTGTGAAATTGTTAGGTTAAGTTATGTTAGGCATTATACATTAGCTTATTCCCTATATATAGGCAATTACATTATTTTGCCAAGCGACTCCTTACCTATTGTTCTTTACCATCACATTTCTTTTCACTCTTTCTGAATAATGCCAGCGATTAAAAAGAAAAAGTTGATTAATTTTTTAGTTAATTTAGACGGAAAGGTTCAAAATCTCGTTCATAACGAAACTGGGTAGCGAAGGTGGTAGGATTTCTACTGAGTTTTAGGGAACAGAGAGTGACATTATCGAGAGCCTGTACTGTATTTCAAAGATGTGAATTATATCGACATGTCAAATTGTTCATGTATCATGTCCATCAATAATTGAATCATTTTTGGTCTAATGGCTTTTTAAAAAGCCTGTAATTAATGTCTAAATCAAATTAGTGCCGAAGGTTAAGTGTAATTTAGAAATTAAAGAAGAAAAAGATAATTGTTAAAAAAAATGACTAGACAATCTTTTTAATGTTATTTTTTTTGTTTTGTTTTGGGTAGATTAGCTAAAAACTTTAATTGTCTTAAATAAGTCATTAAATTGGCCAATTATCACGAAAAAAATGTAGTTTTTGTAAAAAAAAAGATATCAAAGAAGGTAATTGCTAGATGGTTTATCAATATTTTTGAAAAAAAAATACATATATAAAATTGCCTCTTACAAGGAGAGTCTTTCTGTTTTCTGTTTGATTTTTAAAAATGATGATATTGGATTGTATGAAGAATTACAATCCGGGCTTTCTATTGAAGTGTGTAATTGTGAATTTGAACATTCAATAAATTTAACTGATCGGAAAATGAACAGAAAAACCCATTTCTATTAATTATACTCTTTGCAATCAATTACAGAATTCTTTTATGTTTACCACTTTCGGTCAGGGGCGATTTTAGGATTTTTAATTTGCGTAGGCCCGAATTTTTTCAAATTACATATCTGAAAATAGTTGTGTTAAAATTTGGCTTAACGTACTTGCTCTGAGATAGTCAGGTACAAAAGTATATCTCAGCAAAAAAAAATTTTCCTTTATCAAAAATTAAATAACGTATTAATATTCTTCAGTTATTATATTAGTATACCACTTGTTTTTTTGAATTTCCGTGCGCTTATGTTGTAGCAATTTAAAAGAATTGTTGAAAAAGCGTTGTGATAACGTGTCAATAACTTTCATTTCTTATTAAATATGGTTTGTAATTTTGTATTAAATGACGTATTAAATTTTTATCAAATTCCTTTGACACGTTTTCACTTTATTTAAAAAAAAATAGTTTTCCCATAAGAGCCTGTATTAAAATTACAAAACTTTGAAATCGTTTTTCTCAAAATTTGGTTGGTCAATTTTTTTTTTCGGTAAAGGCTCGTATTATTGGTATTAGATTAAATAAATGTCTAGAGAAGTTTCATTAAATTTTTTTGAAAAAATCATTTTATCGATCAACTACCTTAATAGTGCATTACGGATAAATTGGTCACAAATTCAAGTACCTAATTTACAGAAATTCAGTAATAAGTGTTTACCCAGTACCACAATGATCATTTAAACTCAATAATGATAATTTTTTTTTTGTTTTTTCGATATTCACGTAATTATCAAGACGGACCAAATTCAAGTATGTACTCTATCGTATAAAGTAAATGAAATAAATTAACATTCGACAGACAGGTAACGGATTTAACTGTTGTACACAGTCAAGTTCAATAAATAAGATTTAAATACGTCAGAATTTATTTTGTATCAACATTATAATATAGAGAATGTATAACGCATACTGAATTATTCAATATTTATTACAGCTGACACCAAAAAAAAGATGTTAAATATTATAATTGTTCAATTTATGAATGATCTATTATCCAATATTCTGAATTATCCCATGTTTGGATATATAGGTACCTATTAATTTAATTATAATAATTACTTCCGGTTTAAATTTTAATAATAGGTTATAAATCAAAATCATCTCTTGTTGTTATTGTTTGATACTGAGTTGTAAATTATTAACTCTTTGCACTCAAGCAAAAAAAAGTGAGTTGTAAATAGGCTGGCAAGACATGTAGCACATGACAACGACCGACGTTCTTTTTTTGACGGATTCTTTTGACGTTCTAACCTTGTTTCCCCAAAGTTGAATACTAAATGCGCTAAATACGTCCTCAATGCTGTTTTTGTTAGTTTTTAATTTTAAAAAGATAATTCAACGTGATTTTGTATTATTTTATTTGCAATTTTTCTAATAAATGAATGTGTTTGCAGTTATTAACCCTAGAATCATACGTTGGTCTACGAGTCAAGTTAATCATACATCGGCGTCGTTTCGACGAATGGACTTTTTACGGGGAGTTTTAGAGTTTATTTGCAAAAAAACATTTTTTTTACATAACAATACTAGAAAAGCGAACAAAATATTTAAAAAAATTGGATTTGGAAAAATTTCTTAATGTAAATATTTATTAATTTTTTTAATCTTTTTATCAAAGCATATTTTCATTATAAAAATTAAAAAATATATAAATACATCAATTGTAATAATTAATTTATGAACTATTATGAATCAGTGGACATGTGTGACTTTACAGAATGTGAAATTTCTCAGTCATAAATAATCCTATAGATATGTAGTTATTTCCCCATTAGGCACATTTGTAAATTTTCTAAAATTTGTTAGTAATTTTTCGAATAAGATATCAAAAAATAATAAAAATTAAAATATTTTCCACAAAATAAATTGTTAATCTTTTATTAAGTCATTCGAAACGCATTCTTTAGTTTTCGATTCAATATATTCAAACCTCAGTATTATGTCGTCTTTATAAGTCAAACAGTTGTAATCATCTTTCACATTATCATATTCATTGAATAAATTAATTATAACATCCATATCTTTAATAAATTTTAGAAAAATTAGGAAAAATTTTATATGTGGAGTACAAAATCTTTAAAAAAAAATATAGGTTAATCATACATCGTCGTCCTTTTGACGCACACTATTTCAGTATAAAAAAAACGACAATAGCTATAAATAAAATTTATATGTCTTATGTGTTATAATAACAAATAAATTAGATAACAGAAGTTTCACAGCGAGCAGGTACCGACAAGTCACATTATTGGAGCAGGTAGAGAAGTTCGTTCGTCGTTTTGACGAGTACGTATGATTCTAGGGTTAAATAAAATATTCATGTAATGTGAAGTATGAGCAGTCATTATAGTTCAACATTCAGTGTGTCATGTGGTACATGTCTTATGATCCAACAGACAAAACACCTTTAAATATGGTAGAGTTAATGGACAAACCACCTTGTCATGCTGTACATGTCTTATAAGCGCAAAGGGTTAAATTTTATAACATTTTATTTATTGATGAAGTTGTTTAATAGGCAGTTAATCAAATTAGAGTTCGAAAAAGTAATTATCGAATATGATAGTTATATAATATGTATAATTTATAACGGATTTAAACAAGGGGACAAACTAGATTGGCTTTGCCTCTGTTCCACTTGTAATGAGTTTGTGACGTACTCTGTTTGTGTACATACACACTGTTTGCAGTGTATTAGTTTGGTTTTTTGTAGTAGTATGTGTATACACGCATACAACCACAACACACGTATTACCAGAGAGAGCTGTTCAACGTGTTCAAGTAACAATGGGTATATTGTTAATACAATGGTATGTTGACTCGACGACGACTACTGACGGACTAATGCCTTAAGCTGTGACTGGCTTACAAATGACTCCAAGCGAATTTCACTTTTTTTATGTTAGTTGGCTTCTAGTGTTCTATGGATTTAAATATGTCAGATCAGCTTCATTCGCTCCGAACTGAAACTATACTCACCTATATCAAGTGATAGCTGTACCCGCGACGTCGTTCGCGCGATGCAATGTTATAAAATCAATGAGAAGCGTATAAGTGTAATATAATTATACAGAACTTGCATATAGAATAACAAGTTTTGCGTAATGCGCACATTGCACATTTTCAAAATGGTTTTTATATTTTCTCGTGGGAATGAGACATTTTCCCAGAGTAAAAAGTATCGTAGATGTTGACCCAGGTAATAAGTTATCATTACACCAAATTTCATTAAAATCCGTCCAGTAGTTTTTGCGTAATGTGTACACGTGCTCAAAATGGTTATTAGATTTTCCCGTGGGAATGAGACATTTTCCCGGAGTAAATAGTATCCTAGATGTTGACTCAGGTAATAAGTTATCATCACCCCAAATTTCATTAAAATCCGTCCAGTAGATTTTGCGCGATGCCTGAACTGACAGATAGACAAAAATTTTAGAAATGGCGGATTTGATATCAACATCGATAACTATGATTGTATTTACAGTTCTAGTAAAATTTTCAAAAAATATTCCATGAACGGAAATGGTCTCGATACAGTTTATTATATGTATAGATTATCTGCCAATTTATCAGGACGCTGTATCAGAAAAAATCTTAAAATGGAAGTAACAGCATAGGAGGTAAGTTTTACATATTTTTTTTTTTTTTGAAAATTTCAAAATAAAGTTGATAGTAGGGTTACAATAGTATATTGTGCAATAAGTGCGGGAAATTGTCGATTGCCCACGAAAGCGAAGTTGAGCGCACGAACGTAGTGAGTGCGCTCATTCGCTTGACTGGGCAATCGACAATCCCGCACGAGTTGCACATGCTATTTTTTATTACGAATTTGACACTTTTTTCTATTATTATTACTATTTTTGACATTTTTATTACTTTTTAAAATAATATTTTTAAGTGCTCGTCTTTTTTTTCTGAATTAATTATTGTTTAAATTACTTTGTTGGTGGTTTCTAAAGAAATAATTATAAAATATTTATTAAATGAAAAATTAAGAGGCGGCTTTGCGTGTTTTGATAAAATTTTGCGTGTTTTATTGTCAATTTGCGTGTAGAAAGTTACTTTCCACACACAAAAAAGTATGCGGGAAGAGTACAGTGGGCAAACAGCTATTTTGCGTACAGAAATGTGTGCGCCAAGTTAGTACTTCTCTCGCATGAGTAATAAAAATATATATTTTTTTAATTATTTTGTAAAATCTGGCAAATTGACATGGTACATTAGTTCTTGAAAGTGTAAGAAATATTTTACGAAGAATGTGTCTTCCCAGCGCTTCCAACATCAGATTCTCGATCATAAAAGGTTAAATTTTTTTTTTTGTTAATTTTTATTACAAATCTAATCGCAATTTAACACAATAAAAATCATTTTAACTTTTTATAATAAAAAAAAATACCGTAAAATCGATTTTATTTACTTTTTTACTTCACACAAATCATCTTATATGATAGGCGCGCATTGTACAAAATCATAAAATCACAGAAAATATTTTAACAGATCAAAATTCAGGTTAGCAGGTCTACTGTATGTATTTATATAAAGTAAATAAAAAAAGAGACCATAAACTTCGCGTATTGTATCAATTTTTTTTTTTGTGTTGTATTTAACAATGACGAATCAAGATGATATAACTGTTATTTAATGTTTAAAATATAATTTATTTATAACTATGTATGTAAGTTGCTTAAATCTTTTTTTATTATGTTATATAATCAATGAATGTTTCTCTTGCCGTGTGATATTGTGGCTGTCTTTGATTCCCTACTGTTTTGCTTTTTTTTTCAAATACATACTGAATTAATACAACTGTAAATTTGCATACAGATCTCGCCGCAAATCAGCATGTAATAGATAGAAATGTGTAAATGGTGTCAGTTCCGGAATGATGGTGCGAAATATGTCAGTTTTTTTCGGTTTTTGTTTTGTTTTTGTTTCGAATGGTTATGTGTTTTGACAGAGGTGGATTTTAAATTAATCTAGAAAATATTTATTGTCAAAAAATAATTTATTTTTGGAATGAAATTGTCAGTAATTTTGTTGAAGAGTTAGATAGTTTTACATAATAATTTCCTGGAGCTTGTACGATCGTCAGGGCCGGCAGGTTCGAGCTTTCGAGGTAGTCGGAGTTGACGACCGAAGGCTTGGATCTGAAAAGGAGCTGTTGGAAAGTGCGTTCGTCGGTAAGTGAAAAAGTGCTCTTTTGACTCGTGACTGTATTTTTGAGAGAAAATTTTTTGTTTGCCCCTGAGACCCATTATTTCCCGTCCGTTAAGTTTTGGGTTCTTAAGGGCAGGGTAAGGTATTAAAATAATTTTTTTTGCATTTTTTTTCTTTTTTTAACTGAATGCATAATATCTCAAGAATATTGTCTCAAAATTTCAAGTTGATTGGAGCAAAATTGACGAAGTTATAAGCATTTTTGTTGTTACCTGGCAGATGTTTCGCTCTCTATATATATCTCTCTCTCAATTATATTATAGAAATTTCAATGGATGTACTAACGTGTTTATACCTGTACTGTATATTTTGTCAGTGTAGGGTACAAAATTTAGTTTAGCAGTAAGTATTCTATATCAGTTTTATACAAGAATTTTTAAGTGTTCAAAATTTTAAAGCGTTTTCCTCACAGCTCACGTTTTCAAAGTCGGTGCCCCTCATAACTTCAAAACTATAGCACCGATCCATTTGAAATTTTGAACACTATTTCTGTATATAATTTACGAGGTAACGCTGGAGAGTTTTTTTCAAATTTGTTAATAATTTTTATTTTACAATAACAAATTAGCCAATTTTTTCCGCAAAAATCGTGTTTTTCCTTTCTAAGTGTTCCAAAAAAGTGAAAAACTGCAATTTCGAAAAACCCTCCCAGCGTTACCTGAGGAAAACTATTATCTAACGAATGAACTTTAATTTTTTTATTTCGGATGATCCAGCACCAAGTTATGAGGGGCACCGCAATTCTACTTTTTTCCGAGACATGTTCGAATAATTGCTGCCATTACTGTATTTTTTAATATTTCTTCGTGAAAATTTTATACAATATTCTTCGAATGTTATACTTTAATGTACCACTAGTTTTAGTAAAGAGATTTTAACTATGTCGTCACAAAAAAATAACAAAAACATGCCTTTTTTGTACGAATTAACCTTACCCTCTCCTTAAGTTATTGACTTATTTGATTGAAATACTAGTTCATTTAGAATTTTTAAAAATGCATTTTTTTAAATTGTTGAGGTTAGTTTTCAAGAAAAATTAATAGAAAGGGGAGAAAAAAAGTGTTTAACTATATTATGTATCAACATCTGCTTCACTTCCTATAAGAAAAAACAAAAATTCGGGCACATAATTCAAAAATGGGGTCTTGCGGAAAAAATTTTAAGAAGATATTTAAATTCTACATAAAAAAATATACAAATAAAACACCACAGTTCTTACCAGTAAGGTTTTTGGGCTATAGCTTCTAAACTATATCGAATTTTACAGGTATAAAACCAGTATTCTACTAGTCTAGTACTTCTGTATAATTCATCTAATTTAACCGAAATCAGGTCAAGCTTTTACTGTTTAAAAGATCATTTTATCGAAATTTTTACCGATCTTTCTTATTTTTCAGTTACGTCCACAAATCTTTAACACATCAAACTGTTATTGTAATTATTTTTTTTGATTTTTTGACTTTCGAATATTATACTTAAGTTAGGTTAGATTTGGTTACAATAACTGAACCCCTTCTGTCACAAATTATTAGGTTTTTCCTCGGTTAAAATTACACTAAATCCGTCTCTGACCATTACTATAATCACTAAACAGATAAATACTTTGCTAGAAGTTCACATACATTCGTGATTTACAACAGCAAGAAATAAAAATTTTCTGCATCATTATTATTACAATTACATAAATGAGATAACTTATTTGAGATAACATCTCATTCTAGTTTGTTAGGCTGAACGCAATGTTGTCAGATTGGGTCGGTCAAAATGAATAAAATAAACAACAAAAGGTAAAGATTTGACTTTGAGATAATTTAACGTTTATTAACGTGAAATGTGGAACATGATTTGACTTCATTTGACTTAATAATAATAAGAAATAAATGGTTGGTGATTTATACCGTAATAATTAATGCGAAATTCGAAGTGAAGTTGTACCGTTATGGATGAATGGAGAGAAGTTTTTTTTCTGGCAGGAAATTATGAAACTGATATTGATCAGATTCGATGGTTGGATTTATGTCAAATTTTTTTAAATTATCTACCATTGTCTGGTTTTCTATATTAATTTCGAAAAATTTTGTGATAAGAATATTTAAATAGAATTGTGATCGTCATTGTATATTTTATTTTTGTCTCAAATGCACTTTGACCGGTTATCAGAGGGAAAAAGAACCGGTTAATAATTTTTTTGTTGAAGAGAGTACGTTTTTCGATTATTTAACAAAGATAATTTCATTCAAATGGTTGCTGCGGCTGGTTCTGTGACTCTGTTTTGCGAATATTTTCCTTTAGCGTTTCCTAAGCTTTTAACAGTTCCCCATAAAAAGATATCCAAAATATATGAAATCGGTTTATTCAAGCTCCTTTTTTGAGACTCAAACTATCCTTACTTTTTCCACTTGCTTTACACCAATTTAACAATTACATTAATTATGTTGTGGGTGGAGATTGAAGGAAGAAATGAGTGGCTAGGATTTGAAAGATATGCGTCTGCAATCGTCTTCTCAAAAAATCTATGCCAATCTTCCTGTGGAAGATGAAGATTTGTTCAATTTTTCTGAAGGGAAACTTGCAAAAAGGCCTTTATGAACATACAGCCGGCCATTAGATTCGAACCCTTGACATATTGGTTCACAAGTACCAGTACCTTTGCAGTGCACGTTATATAAGGAACAGAATCGACACCTTTATAATTATCAAAATTTATGTTTTTATCAAGATCTTTTGTGCAGTCTTATGTTACGCTTTATGTTTTATTTTATTCGCACAAGTCTAAAGGATTATTGATGTGGTTTTTCTCCGAATTTTTCAGAGCGATTGTAATTTTTTCTTCAAAAAAAGTTTCTCATCCTTAGTCGAGTCAATTTATAGTCCTAAGGCAAAATTTTTTTTGCACAATCGTGTAGTTTCATGCATTTACCGATGCTGTTGACAATGCTGGTAAGTTATATTTCCCGAACGTTTGTTTATATCCATGGAAACCAAAAAATAACAGTGCGGGAAGTGAAATAGATGCGTGGTACGTGAATAGGAGTGTGGTAAGTGAAATTAGCTCAAAAATGATTGTAATTATTTAATTATATTGAAATTAAAAGTACAATTTGAACAATTAGGAAAATAAATCGATTAATATGAAAATTTTATTGACATTTCAAAAGGTCGTTCAATCATTAAAATTTTCTGTGGTTTTCATAATCTTCCTTTCATTTTACGAGAATAAATTTGCAGCCAAAAATAAAATGCTTCATCAATTTCATTATTCTCACTGATATTATAGTTTAAGAAACTATTTTCCTCAATTTTTTTAATAGAA
Organism: Brachynemurus nebulosus; assembly: GCA_035578155.1. Taxonomy (NCBI): domain Eukaryota; kingdom Metazoa; phylum Arthropoda; class Insecta; order Neuroptera; family Myrmeleontidae; genus Brachynemurus; species Brachynemurus nebulosus. The sequence goes on along the minus strand of JAPWDM010000009.1, from coordinate 922,598 downwards.
AAAAAAAAATATTCACGCCAGTGAAATATTGACACTTAATTTTTTATTTACAAATATAGTTGTCAATTGTTACAACAAAGATTCGTATTAGTTGCTATAAATATTTATAATATTTATTCATGGCATTCTATGTCATAACATAGAAATATAAATTTCACCTATATTATCCGAATTTTATTTTTTTTTTAAACATAATTTTATTCTTAAATTATTTTAAATCGATCGTGCAAAAAATATTATACAATACACGATGCGTTAAGTGCATTTACTGATCTCGAAAATTGTAAAAATTCGATCCTGCGGGTCTCGTTTTCGCAACATTTTCTCGATCAGTAAAAACAACTTACCGAACTTATATTGTAAAATCCTATTATGTTTCTGCAGCCGTTGATGCTAACAATAAGACCAAAAACTTTCTGCGGATTTGGGCATTTTCTACACGCGTATCTTTCTACAACCCTCATTTTCGTTCTGTTCTGGCGTCACGGTTCATGGCAGAACGATTAGAACTGAATCCCAACTCCAATAATACAAATTTTCAAATAATATATACACTTATATTCATTTAGTAGGTATGAATATAAGGTTGATTAACTCTCTTTAGCACTGCTCATACGAATAAATAAGTCCGAACGGCTGTTATTGTCCTGACTTGTCTACTACGGTAATTACACCGTTTGAAGGTTAATAAAATCAGCCGAGTATCTAAAAATAAATACCTAGATACATTTGTACATGCACAAAGGCAAAAAGATACTTATCTCATTTTTATACAAAGCTATGGCTGTATTGGCTGTATTATTGTATATATTGTAGGTAATAAATAGCAAAGATTACACTGTTAAGTTATTAACTCAACGACGAGGAGGCAACAGGAGTGAAAGAGGTAGTACTAGTGCGCGTAGTACCTTTTGGTACTTAACGAGTGCATAATTTTTTTTTTGCTAAACGTATGGTAAGTCTAAAAAATATTCGATATTCGTGGGCGACATCAGGTCAGAACCAGAATCCATAAGAAGTCAAAGTAGATATTATGTCTCATAAGGAAATCACAAGAAGTCGAAAATTTAAAAAAGTTTAAAGTTTCGCTAGTAGGTAGGTGGTGACTTAGGTAGTGGTTAAATTTTTATATACACAGTTGAAGGGGTGGTTTCACCCCTTAAAAATGTCTGCGGGTACCAAAAATAATGTTATATTTATTACCAATTAGAACTCGGTAAGTTAGTATTCGGTAAGTAATGTATACAAACAAAATTTCATCAATTTTTAACCCCTTTAGTACCGCCATATATTTCAATATTTTAGACAAAAAATTTAATATCTCTATAAGTATAATTGCAAGTTTGGTACGTTTTGCTTAATTTATTTACAACATGATCACTCTTTACTGTACAGCCTCCAGTTACCGATATACGACAATGCACATTCGTCAGTTAAATTTTTTCTAAAAATTAGGATGACGAGCTGACGCCCTTAAAATCGTTTCTTAGCAGCAACTGGTATTTTTTATGTTATTAGGTAGTCACCATGTATCCCACTAGCGAAGTTTCAGATTTTTTTGAATTTTCGACATCTCGTGGTTTGTTAGCCAGTTTAATAATTTGATTGAAGTATCCATAATTTTTTTTTTTGTCATTTTTAAGGATAATTTCTTGTCCATTTATCATAAAATTATTTATATCCCTAGAATCATACGTACTCGTCAAAACGACGAACGAACTTCTCTACCTGCTCCAATACTGTGACTTGTCGGTACCTGCTCGCTGTGAAACTTCTGTTATCTAATTTATTTGTTATTATAACACATAAGACATATAAATTTTGTTTATAGCTATTGTCGTTTTTTTTATACTGAAATAGTGTGCGTCAAAAGGACGACGATGTATGATTAACCTATATTTTTTTTTAAAGATTTTGTACTCCACATATAAAAGTTTTCCTAATTTTTCTAAAATTTATTAAAGATATGGATGTTATAATTAATTCATTCAATGATTATGATAATGTGAAAGATGATTACAGCTGTTTGACTTATAGAGACGACATAATACTGAAGTTTGAATATATTGAATCGAAAACTAAAGAATGCGTTTCGAATGACTAAATGAAAGATTAACAATTTATTTTGTGGAAAATATTTTAATTTTTATTACTTTTTGAGATCTTATTCTAAAAATTACTAACAAATTTTAGAAAATTTACAAATGTGCCTAATGGGGAAATAACTACATATCTATAGGAATATTTATGACTGAGAAATTTCACATTCTGTAAAGTCACACATGTCCACTGATTCATAATAGTTCATAAATTAATTATTACAATTGATGTATTTATTTATCTATTTTTTAATTTTTATAATGAAAATATGCTTTGATAAAAAGATTAAAAAAATTAATAAATATTTACATTAAGAAATTTTTCCAAATCCAATTTTTTTAAATATTTTGTTCGCTTTTGTAGTATTGTTATGTAAAAAAAATGTTTTTTGCAAATAAACTCTAAAACTCCCCGTAAAAAGTCCATTCGTCGAAACGACGCCGATGTATGAATAACTTGACTCGTAGACCAACGTATGATTCTAGGGATATCAGAGGATTGGATTTGAAATAATACAAATGATTTCAGATATTTTAATTTTAAGATTTATTTCAATTACTATAGGTTTTTTAAATTATAGTAGTCTGACAAAAACAGGTAGTAACTGATAGGTAATAATAATGAAAGTAAAGTGAAGTTATTTTTATCAAATTTTTAGTGAATATAAATATTAATTTAATCGTAAGAATGCTCTTAGTATGTAAAATGTGTATTATTGTTATTATTAATATTATTATTATTATTATTAGGAAAAATTCATTAAAAATAAGATTTACTGAGTTGAACATAAGTCTAAATAATATATCAAATATGACATAACGAATGTTGTGGATAAATTAAACAATTTGAACAGTACTAGCGTTTTCACTAGTGAATTACTATAGCATTTGTTCCACCTTACAACCATTATGAACATATTACAGATTTCATTACACTCTCACACAGAATCACCCTCGCTCTAGAAGTTTTCATTCCAATAATACGTAACCACTGTAATTATGGTGGACGTGCCGTGTAGAAATTAATTTATTAGATTTAAATACAATATACTCAATTTTTAAAGTCTTAGATTTTTAGTTGATTGTAAGATATCGAATATTTTTGTTATTTACGGTAAATTATAATATATTTTATGAGAATTTTAAATATAGGATATCGGACAGACATAAGTAACTACATTCATGTATGTATACACATAATGCTATTTATTTTTCACGTCAAAAAATGTTGCTATATTCAGAATTAATGAATATCAGTTTGTAGCCGTTGTTTGTTAACTTGCGGCTATACAACAATATTATAACATAAACACATTTATTTTTACTTATTTTATTTTATTTTGTTCAAAAGAGATACAAAAAGTTATATTTATTTTATAAATATAAATAAAATTTTAAAAATATACTAATTTATAGGGATAATTATGAAGTTTGAAAAGCGCAAACTCTGCTATGTATTAAATTATGGGATGGGTTTTTGAAGACGGAAATCCATCACAAAGTATTTAGTGAAAAATTTAAGTGTTCTGTAAATTGGTACTCTGATATTAACTGAGGATTTTAATTTTTAGACAATGTTAATTTAAGTCTTCGACTATAGGTATCTTAAGAAGCAGAAATTAAGGAGAAGTGAAAATTTGAGTCATTCTCTGAATTAACTGAAAAATTTTTTTTTCCAACCAAAAACTTTTGGTTTTAATTTCGATAAAACCGGAGGTGTAATAAGTAGCGTGGGCTATCATCAGTAACATCCAAAATCTTAATGAAAATCAAAATTTTAGATCTATTTATGTTAGCAGGGCATAAGCTTTTCAATTTTCAATAGTTTTTTTTTAAATATAGTAAAATTAAGCATTAAAAAATAAAAATTAGGGATGTCTGGAATTTCTTTTAACGTTAAGAGGAGGTTTACTCGAGAGTCCTTAAAAATTATGTATTTTTCTAGAATTTTTTTCTCAAAAACGGAAGTAAATATCAATTTCAAATTTTGTGCACACTACACAAAAAAGAAATTTTCAAGGAAAAATATAAAAAAGTGTCCATTTTATAGATAGTGCAGTGTGACGATCCGAAAATCCAATGCCTTGTTGGTGGACATCCTAGCGCCGGTAATAAACCACCGAAATCCAAAAACAAAAAAGATTTATAAAATATATGAAGAGTACCGGCACCTCTAACTCTAATATCAATAAATTGCTGAAAGGAAAAAAAATGGCGGATGTTTAAACTTTTGATTACGATTTTTGTCTTATTTTTCGCTCTTTAAAGTAAATTTAAAAATAAAAAAAATATTGAAAGTGTATCGAACTTAGGTAAAGGTGCCGAAGAATTGAATTATCTTTAAAATAAAAAATTAAAAAAAAGGATCCATGGAACAGTTTTTGAGTTATCGTGTCCACTAGTTCCAAAAATGTAGTTCCGAGATATTATAATATATATATAAAGAAACGTATTTTCAAAATTTTATATTTAATACTCATTATTGCGTGAACTACGTTTTTTGAATATTTTTTTTTTTATAGAAAGCTGGATTCGGTTAATGTGCAAAAATCTTGTTTTTAAATTATTTTCAGTAAAATCACTTTGGAAACATATTCTACACATAATTTGCTATCAATTTCGGCAAAAAAAAATCGATTTTTTTTTTATCAAATCTCAAGTAAACCTTCCCTTAAATTACTTTGAGCAAAATCACTTTGGGAACATATTATACACATAATTAGCTACCAATTTCTGCAAAAAAAAATCGATTTTCAATATGTGAAGACAAAAACTTTTCTCGGTAAAAGATTCGAATGAATTTTATATATATATATATATATATATATATATATATATATATATATATATATATATATATATATATATATAGTTTGTTTAAATTCTGGTACAATCGAAAGTGTAATTAAACCGTTAGTATCGGAACTATTGATATCCGAAATTCGGAAAGAGATCCAAATTTTCAGATTTTTCATTACTCAAATTATTACGTTTTTCTACATTGGGGAGTGAAAAAGTAAAGCAACGCAAATGAAATACGATGAAGACTTCACTGTACTAGCATGGAACTTTCATCAGAAAATAATTTGGATATAATGGATTGCCCACTCTGATTAAATGTAAATGATTCATTTGGTCTTTTCACGAATAGCCCGTCGTTCTTGATCATTTTGATTGAAGTGTTGGAAGACAATTTGGAAAGAAACAGTTAAACCACTAGCATTTAATACTTCCTAAAAAGGTTTGACTGTAACTGGAGCGATAATAGTGCATATTATAGAACTATAAACGAAATTATTACTAATTACAACAACACACAACAATAGTTTTGAAAATAAAAAAGCATAAAACAAAAAATAAAAAAATAAAAGAGTTGATCTGTTTTTGTTTCCAGCAGCCATGGATGAACAGATGATAACCACGCGGTGAATTCATTTCGATTCACCCACCTACTAAGACTGGTCTGCATCGGACAGCGTTATTCTTTCTTCAATTTTTTTGTTTTTTTCTTATGGTAAACGACTTTCCAAGTTTATATAATAAAATAAATATCTTATACATATTGGTGTTTAACTAGATTAACTTTAACTACATTAAAAATCCCCGCAAGGTATCATTGTAGGCAAGTACTTTATTGCAAGTTGTTTATTGCTTGCTACACATGTTTTTTTTTTTTTAATTTTTAGGGCTCCAAAGAAATGAATATATATCAATTGTCACCAGTAACAATCGTCACCAGCACTAAATTCAAAATTATTTCGGTAAGTTGTGTCAGTGACTTTCGAAGGTATAGGAAAGCAAATTTTTAAACGGTAGGGAAAATGGTCGACCAGTAAATGAAATTTTGCATCGCGATATACGTTTCAGTGAAAATATCCTCCAAATCGTTAAAGGGGGAGTTCAAATAAAAAAGCAACTTTTTTATTTATTATTATTTTGCTTGTTGAATTTTTTTTTTAAATTAGGGAGGGTTTTAAATAGAAAATTTTGTTTTTGAAACATTCATTACTCTTCCTGTGGGGGGAGGGGCCCTTTTTCAAAAATTTTTAAGCGTCTACAAGGAACGCGATATTACAAAAAGCAGTGAATATTTTTTAAATATTTTTTCATTATTTTATTCTTAAAGGACCTGTCCATAAAGCTGAGTATGGGTATCAGGTATTTTTAAAAATTAACTATAAAATTGTAATCCCAAATTTCTAAAAATTATAAAACCCAATTTTTTATTAAAAAAAAATTGTTTAAAAATAGTTACAATTGTTCAAATGGAAAAAGCATACTCCACTTTATGCGCAATATGTTTATGAACAAAATTTTAAAAAAAATTAAGTCTCTATCTTTTCTAGAACTTGTGATATGATTTTCCTTGTCGGGAAAAACACAACTTTCGGGAAACGGTAAAATGACATACAAAGCAGATGTTGAAAAAAGTAAATCAACTTTGAGAAAATAGGTCTACAAAGGCATACAAATAGAAGAACATTTCAGTGCATACTGTAACTCATGTACACACCAAAACTAAATATTACTTATCAAATCGGGAGGGGGGGGTGAGCGTTGTCTGCAAAGGAGCAGCAACTTGGCTGTGCAGCGGCTCACTAATAAATATTTTTCTACTTGAAGAAAAAATTTTTTGGTCATGTTTTATATATCATCGTGTTTGTAAAGAACCACAGAACAAAATAAAAACAAAAAACAAGATTCGAAAAAAATTAGTTTATTAGCCGTTTCTGGCATGAACTACTCCCTTAAGAGACATGTTAAAAAATGAACAAAATTTTCGTTTTTCGTAAGCAACTCCAGAAATATTTCCAGGTAGGGTAGGGTCGTGTAAGATGGCTCACTTAACATTTAGGTGGCTATAAAACAACTACCGAAAATGTTATAGAAGAAAACTGTATTCATTTTAGTACCTTAGTGATTAGTTAATGCTATATGGTGTAGGATTTTTATTACAAACTCAATACTAATTGAGTTATTAAAAAAAATCACAAAACGAGAAATGTCCACTCTTATACGCACTGAAGTCGGTAAGATTGCGCGCCTATTAAAAAGCTTGGAACTTAAACATAAGTTGCAGGTGTTTGCAAACATATTATGGTTAATAAGATGTAGTTTTCGTTATCGAAAGTTATTGATGACAAATATTTAACGATATTAAGGATATTTTCGTTGAAATAGTGTTATTTCGTTAAAAATTCGGGATAAGCTATTTTTTCTTCTTCATTATTTATTAGACAAACCCCGAGAAACCCTGATTGTACGAATATTCCAACAGTTTATTAGATAAACTGTCCAAAAATGTACTTAAATGCCATATATTTTATTCCGAAGATAGTGAAAAATTTTAACCACTGCGAAACCCTGATTTACTGCGTGTCCAGCACATACTTGGCGAACTTTTTGTACTGCATTCAATCTTGGTAGATTGTGCTGTAGTCAGTTGTCAGAGTGTAATTTATATATAGAACATGGATATTAATAGCAATTTTTTTGTTCTTGTTAAAAATAACAATTTATTGATGAATTTTTGTGAAATTGTGTAATTAACCCTTAACGATGTTAGAATATGTGGCAATTTTAATAAAGAAAAGCTATGAAATAGAAGATATTGGTTTCATTATGTCCATCCTTCTATAAAGCTAGTCCACGCAATTTGGGAGAAGGTTGAAAAAATTCTTCGTGAAATTTATATATCCCAAAAAAAATATTGTTGTAATGTTAGAATATGTTTGTAGGCTGAACACAACTAAGTAATATGGAGAGTGATTAGCAGTAAGAATTGCTGGGTTAAATGAGATCTTTTTGGAGTCTCTTAGCTTTGTCGATAACTTTTTTTCATTATAGGTCAATTATATTTCCATAAATGATTCACAGATGGTGTTAATGATAGGTGTAAACACATACATAAAACGATAAACACGTTTTGAAACTTTAGGTACATGCGTTTTTCTCGAAACTATGTTTTCCAAAACGGCGGGTAAGATAACTCCAACAATTTTCGTCCGATTGACTTGAAATTTTAGCTGTAGTTGCTTAGATAGATTATCTATGGGAGTACAAAGGATTTTTGAAATTGATTTACAAATAAATTTTTTATAAATAAATTAAAATTGATTTTTTTTATCGATTTTGAAAATAATTTTTTTCAAACTGGAGCCATGAATCACTTTGAAAAAAAACGTTTTCGTTGGAACTGCGCCTGCGCCGCCATTTTTGTGTACCTCTGATCATATACAATATACTCAAAAAAGTCTTACATTGATTACATTATTTGTTACGGAGAAAAAAATTCTCCAATAAAACCTTCTTTTCTGACATTTCAAAGTGATGTATTGGCTTAAGCAAGTGCGGATCCCCAATAGAGTGGTCATGAAATAATATTATTCAGTCAGTTTACGGTGTTGTTCTGTAATTTGGTGTAGGGTAAGTGCGAGAGAGATGCCGCAGTAGCCATAGTTCGTCCGTTGATTGCTAGATAGCGCTATTAATGGATTATATGTTTAAAATAAGTTACTTATTTAAGCTGTATATGGCAACATTTACGATTAGTCTATCAGTTTAATAATTATCCAACTTTTTATTATTGAAAAGTAAGTTTTTTAACATAAAATTTTATCAAGGATTTAATTTATTAGAATTTAAGAATGTATATTTCATTATTTTAATGAAAATGAGTTTTGTTATTAATTTAGGTATATTTTAAAAGTACTGTATAAAATTTTAGGTTGGAATTCCGCACTATGCTTGCTATAGCAACATGCGGCATCTATCCCAACAAAAAGGAGAGATGTCGCATCATATTACATATTAATAAAAACATAGACTTATACCTTAATTATGCAATTTTTTTTTGGACTGTAAATTATGCCACGTAAGTATAAAAGATCCATTAATGGATCAGGAAGAGCCTTCATATTAGTGAAGATAACGAAAATAATGATGATTGCCTGTGTATTGAATGTTTTGAAAAGTACTCAGAAACAAAAAAAAGTTGACTGGTTAAGATGTATAAAGTGCCAAAAATGGTTATATATCGCATGCACCATGTATGTAGATGTGTGTAAAATGAAAAATTTTTAATATGAACTATGCGGCGTCTCTCCTTCTTTGATGTGGCATCTCTCCCACAAGTGTGGGAGAGACGCCGCTTTGCAGGCTCTACAAAAATGTTAATTATGAATCCTTTATGACTCAAAATTTAAAATTATTTATAAATAATTTTAAAGAACATTTATTGTATACCAAATTTCAAACAAATTAAATGCATACTTTAAGAATTATCAAGTGTTTTCAAAATATGCGGCATCTCTCCCGCATTTACCCTAATTGCAAACTGCTAAAATTTCTGGACACGGGAGTAGAACGGTAACTTCGGGAAATCCTCGCCAGTTGACAACCCCAACAAAAATATTCAAAGGACTATTTTTATAAAATTTAGTTTCAAAATCAGATATATTTATTTTGAAAAATATTAATGTATATTTTTTGTCGTTACTACTGTCGTTAATTTAAAAATAATTATATACGTTACACCTCGGTAAGTAAATTTATACATATAGTGTTATACCGCAGGTATTTATAATAATTACAGCACAAAAAATTAGTGCATCAGGTCAGTGTGTAATAAGTCAAAGGAAAATAATAAACCAGAAATGATTACAATTGACACCCAATCGATTGTCTGATGTAGTAATTTGACACGTACGGCACGTATCATGTAACATTGTAACTGATTGTTCTCGAGTTGGATACTTTGAGAATACGATTTGATAACATTCACAACTTGAACACATGTAAATGAATCTTATTTAAAATCACAGTAAATATTATTATTGATTTTATGGCCACAGTAAAGTTCTACTAATCTTGATGTGGTTTCCGAATACATAACTCTTAGAAGTACACTGATTGTGAGACAAAAAAGTATAAATCACTTTTGAGTCGATATTCTTTTTGGAGTGTTACTTGAATCGTCTCGAATTCAAACTTCATCTCGTATGTTTTTGTATTTATTTTACGAGGAACGTAAAAGCCCGCAAACTCGAAAGCGATTCAATACTCGAGTAGTTTTGATATTTATCGATTTCTTTCAGAAATAACTTCATTAATATATAAAATATCAAAATTGTTCGAATATTGAATCGCGTTCAAGTATAGGGGTTTTTACCTTATCTATTCTTTAATATATTAAAAATTTATGCCAGTATGGTTACTTTATTATAAGTAACCAAAAATTTTTAAAAATGTCCCTGATTTAAAAAAAAAATAATCAAAATTATATAAATTCTACTTTACGGTTAGGTCGTTAAAAGGGTGAATTGGGACGATCAGTAAGGTTGACCAAAATTACAACTGAAATATAATTTAGAATTTTTTGTATTTATACATCTAAAATCTTTTTTTTTACATGCGAGGCTTGTGGTTAAAGGGCCTTCCATGAAACTATCATCCGGAATTCTACAACTGGATAGAACGAAGATGAAAGCTATAGTGGGTTTTCTTACTGGACACTATCACTTAAGGAAGCATCTGCATCGAATGGGAATATATAGAGAAGAACAAGTATGCAGGAAATGTGGGGTGGAAGATGAAACAGTCCACCACATTCTATTTGAATGCGAGGCATTGGCTCGCATTAGGTACTCAACACTGGGATTGGGTACAGAGCTTGAGACTATTCATCGGGATCCGGTAAGGGCCCTAACTGACTTCATCAAAGAAGCGGGCCTCTTACGCATAACTAATGAATAAACGGGGTTACTGCACAATATTCCACTAGGAATCAGTACATGGGCTGACAAGACCCTCCCACCCGTAGGAAGAAGAAGAACCAAAAATTTTTAAAAATGTCCCTGATTTAAAAAAAAAAATAATCAAAATTATATAAATTCTACTTTATGGTTAGGTCGTTAAAAGGGTGAATTGGGACGATCAGTAGGGTTGACCAAAATTACAACTGAAATATAATTTAGAATTTTTTGTATTTATACATCTAAAAAAGGAATAATACAACATAATTTTGTGTAGAAATAGACATAAAATCTAAAGTTTATAGGAAGATGTTATATTTAATGTATTTATAAAAAATCTTCAATAATTTGTTAGTCTAGTTCCAATACATAATTTATTTGTCTCTAAACACCCCAAGACCGATATGTACTGTCTCTACTCACGCCTTCCCCGTCCCTTTTAACTTCCAACTTAACCCAAACTTCAAGTTCTCATGATTTTCTCTTAAAAAAATAAAAAACAAAAACAGTTAAAAATTCAATTAAACAGTTTATTTATAAAAACATTAAAATAATTTTTTTAGATAAAGTTTTAAGAGACAAAAAAATAACACTGTCAGAGGACGTTAATTCAAATTTACTTTTTACTAATTTTCATCCTTAGTTATTGCCTTCAAGCTTAGTTATTATTGCTATCCAAAAGAAGAATTACTCTACTGTAGCTTAAAAAATACATATTATGTTCATCTTTACGTCAAGTATTTTTAAATTAATTTCATAAATATTCTTTCCAATTTGTCCCAGTTTACAGTATTACCGAAGAGTTTAACGGTTTTAATGCGAAAATGTTATATAACGTTTAAATCAACCTTCGTTGAGTATGCTTATTTATCGTACGATTCGGCCGCATTTTTGATAATAAATTTTAATTCAAAATGTCATTTGTTTACAAGAAAAAAATTGATAATAAAGAAATTAATTGAATAAAGTTCAAGGGGGAAGTACAAGCGGTAGGATAGGTTATAAATTTATTAAAAAATAATAAGTAGTATTATTTATTATTATTTTTTTTATTTTATTATATAATTCATACAATGCAAAAAAATTTCACTTTTTGTATTAATTTAATTTTCACAATTAAATAGTGTTGTCGTTTGTTGATACTGTAATTTTTGAAAGATCAGAGACGGCTTTGAAAAAATTTTATTATCACTTTTTTTTTTTTTATTGAAAGTGAAATAGGCGAACGAAAACTTTTTTTAATTGATTTAATTTTTATTGAATGAATTAAGAAAAACCAGTTTGTGTGTTAATTAACACCGATTAATAGTTGAATAAACTAATTATGAAAGAATTATGATACATTTAATTTGAAATTTATATGGATTCTTTTTTTTAAATGAGTAAATGTGCAAAAATTTATAGCGTTGCGTTGAAGAAAAAATAAAAATTTGAATCAAATATCAATAAATTTAATAACGAATTTGTAAATATATTAAAATTATTAATTTTGACCAATCGTAAAATCACCTTATAAAATTTTAATTTTTTCTTCTTTTTGATAAAACCGCTTAAAGTTTTAAAATTTGTTTCTAAAAATGTCTAGAGTCGATGATTAGCTAAACATCTTTAAATGTTCCAATCGACAATTTCAAAAAAGAAAAAAACTTACCGTTTCTAATTAATTTTTTTTTTGGTCTAATTTAAATTAATTCAAACATGTATGTTTGTGACTGACACATCTTTTATGAAAAATTGACCGACGATAAACTGATCAATCGTGGAATGATCATCGTAAAAAAAATATTTTAATAAATTATTGAAATAATTCATTTAATTATAATGTACCTGGCCACGACCGTTATATATCATTAACAAAAATTATATTAAAACTGGTTTTTTTAATTTTATTTTTAAAATTAAATCAAAAATTACGTCTGCTCAAGTTTCCGAAAAAAAAAATAAATAAATAATTAATAAAAACTTTGTTCTTTGATTATACCCACATTTTTTTTTGGTGAAAAATTAGTTTTGCATGAAATTAAATTTTTCTAATCTACATAATAGACTAAAAATATTTTTACCACACATGTGAAGTTTTAAAAAAAATGATCTAATTATATTTTTTTTTTTTTTTTTGAAAAAATTCTTGATGAGGTATAATATTTCAGTAACAATTAGAGAGCGGAATTATATGCACCAAAATATTGAAAAACATGCCATATGCATGATTTTATTGGTAGTAACTGATAAAAAAATTAGGAAATTCAAAAATGTTGAGCAACTTGAGCAAAGATTTTTTCTTTATTACCTAAAAATAGTTCTTCAGTTAAGGTAATTGGTCGGTTTTCAAAAAATTTTAACAAAACCTCTCTACATATTTATTTAATTCAATACCAATAATACGAGCCTATTCCGATTAAAATTGACAACTCCAATTTTGAGAAAAACGATTTCAAAGTTTTTTTTTTTACAAAGTTACAAACCATATCTAATAAGAAATAAAAATTATTCACTACGCCGTTTTTGAAATATAATTTATAAACATCATTTTACAACGTTTTTACAACGCTTTATCAACAATGCTTTTATATTGTTACAACATAAGCGCGCGGAAATTCAAAAAGGCAAGTGGTATACAAATATAACAACTGAAGAATATTAACACATTTAATTTTTGATAAAAGAAAATTTTTTTGCTGAGATATACTTTTATACCTAACTATCTTGGAGCAACTTCATGCTAAAAATATTATATTATATAGGAAACACCGTATACAAAATATGATTCATGTATTATTATAAAAAAAAATGTATTTGTCTTTTTAAATTTATTATGTAATTGTACAGATTACAAATTTTAACGTGGATTACCGTATATAAATTTAACTTGTCATTCAGTGACCGTATTATAATCTCCCAACTATATTTTATATTTATATACTTAAATAATTATATATTATGTATGACAAATTTATTTAATTTTACCCAAAATGCACATAGAACAAAAAATGATTATTTTTAATTTCCATTTACAGTTACCTGAATTATCAACGTTTCATCATAAGTCAAAATATTATTTTTTTTTTAAATTATTGTTATTAAATATACATATACATATACTTTAATTAGTGAGTATATTTTTACCGGTTGACATGCAAACAGAAGGTTAAAATTTTAAGTTTTCTAAAGAGAATTTTTATTTAAATGGTTCAGTGTACTTTATATTTCCTGTTTGTATAGGTTTCACTGTACAGTAGACGTGTATTTAGGTCAACTTTTTTTTTAAATGTCACATTTTTTTTACTGTATTGTGTCTACCTTGCCATTTATGTAAAAATAAGTGAATTACGAGGTAGGAATTTGACTGAATTTTTTTTTTTTTTTTTAAATTTTTATTATATTTAAATGAGTCATATTATGTGGCGTTTGTCTTTGTAAACATCAACCAGCAAATCAGCCATAAATCATAAATGATTTTATACATCGAGTTACACCCAAATGATTATAAAAATAACTCACTTAACCTTTGCAATATAAAACTAATTCTTTATTTTATACATTAGAAAAAAACAATGCAAAATTTTGCAAAAATTTGGATTAATAGCTGCAAATGTAAAAAAAATGCTTCAATTTGTCAAATATTATACGCTGGGGTTCAAGATACTCCAGCGTAGGACTTATATTTCCGCCGTGTGGCGGATTTGGGATTTAAATTTGTAAGTATCCGCCAAAAATATGGTTGCTTTCTATATGCGCGACAGAATGTAGAAGTAATGTATTTTTTTCAACAATAGGCTTCCTAATCAACATGAAATTTTTAGGGAATTTTTTCTATTCTAAAATCTGTCCTATTTTGCCGGTTTCAACTGATTGTCCTAATTTCTTTTGTAGCAACCACAGAATCCAGAAACAAAGTTGCTATAAAAATCTGTCGTTTGTAAGGTGCAATGTTGTGCAATTTATACCGCTTCTGATTTAGTCTGTTACTGTTCGTCATAAGGGTCATATTGTTCTTAGTGTCATTGTTTTTTTTTTTAAGCTCGTCAAATTTAAACAGAAAAAAATATGAAGTGTGTCGTATTGAAGTGTAAAAAATTCTATTCAACAAAAGAATTCTCAAAATAAAGGGATATCTTTAAATAAATTTTTTTTTAACCGCTGGTTGTTAGTCACATAGGTCGGCCATGACAGTATATACTATATCTATATGCAAGGTGCACACTCACCTGTTTGTGTATATACATGTGTTTGGTAGGGGTAGCGTTGTGACGTCATTTGCTGGCGACAGCGGTTATGAAATAGGAAATTGGTATCTTATAGATCTATACGGTAGCAAGTAAATTTTGCAAAAGGAATTTTTGATGCCGAAATTTTGAGTTTGTTAATACTCTAGTGTTGACTACTTATTATTGGCAACATCGAAAAAACTGAAACCAGGCGTTAATTCGAAAAATCATTTTATTAACTTCCTATACTTTATGCCGGGGTATTCAAATACAGGTAACTCCACCCAAGTTTTAGTAAATTTAACAATATATTTAACCATTTATCTATAATAATCATAAATTATTTGAAAAAGTCTAGGTCAAACACACAAAAAAAAAGAAAAAAATAGCTTGTATATATAAAAAAAAAAAATTAACACCTACAACAAATTTGAACTTGATTGTCCACTCACTGTCCAGTGTCCGTTCGTTGTTAAAGTAAGCAAATAATTTGGCAGTTAACTAATAGTTAAGCGAACGGACCGGTTTATGAAGGAACTGAAATTAAATATACAATTATTACCTATTACCTATATAAACATAATTAGTATTCAAAACATTAAATTGGACATACATATGTTTAGTGTACTGTTAAAGACAGTGTTAATTCGTGTACTGAGAGTTTTACAATCTCATTACAACTTATTAGAGTTCATTTCAAATATTCAGTTGACTATGTACTTTTACTATTGAATTCACAATACAGCTGAACTCTTTTTTGTACGGTGGATATTAGGGACCGCATAAAAAAAATATATTCAAAAATATCATAAATAGCTATAAAAAGTATAGTTCGATCTAGATTATACAAAGTTTCATCGAAAAAACATCACTCAAAACGCTCAAATCTTAGAAATTTCCTTAGAAGTTGTTTCTATAAACAAGATAAAGCATTAATTTACACGTAGAAACATTTTATTTCAATTTTATAACATTGTGAAAATTTTGAAAAATATATCTGTAACAAAATTAAATAATGCAATAACTTATGTTCTTAACCAATGTATTGATTAAATGCTTAAAAGCCGTTAAAAAGTATTTTTATCAAAGATAATTACTACAGTAAATGCTTAAGTTTTTTACTGCTTTTTGATTCACATTATGCATTTTAATGGCCATTTTTTACAAACAGCATAAAAAAAATCGCACAAAAAAGGACCGCATAAAAAAGAGTTCAGCTGTATAAGAAAAGTGATCAACTTATTTGAAATGAACTATACCATCGTGATATTACAAAAATAGTGTTATTGAAACAATATTACACAACTGACTTCTAAAATTGGAATCTAGAATTTGATTAAATTGTTTATGTAAAATTTAAAATAAATTCTTTTTTGTAGCACTTCCACCATTATATTTTTATATGGGAAAGGTTAAAAATTCGGACTTACAGATTAATCGATTTGAGACTATAAAATAGAAGGTCTTCTCGTAAGCTGATTACTGGAACAAAGGAAAAATGATTCTTCTATAAAGGTGACTTTTATGTCAGTAACATTTTTATGGTGAGGGTGAGTAGGTTATATCCTGACTGAAAGCGACTTATTCTAAGGACACTTAGCACCAACGAAAAGGGGAGGGATAGCCGGAGTTGTAGCCCTGCAGTCCGAGCTTGAAGGCGGGGCTCGGAAAGAAGTAAAAGTTTTTTTTGTTCATCATACTTTTTGGGGAAAAATTGCTCGTTACTTATATTTTTGGAGAAAAAATTTGGAAACTTGGGTTTAACCGCCGAGCTCGCTATTTCTATCCACGGCCCTAGATTTTTAAAAGGATTTTCGCCATTTTAGCACCAAATATGAAAAGTTTGTACCCAAATTACCTTAAGTCAAAGTATTTCCGTAAGGTCCGATTAGAGAAAAAAGAATTCTTTCGTCCCCGAAGTCGTTCCTAACAATCCGTCAAAAAAATCACATCACCAAAAAAAGACTTGGATGGAATTTGGTCATATTTGGCCCATAACAACTTCCATAAAATTTGATTTGAGAAAAAAATTTTCATTTTGATGACGTCAAGTTTATTTAAATTTTTCATTGCCCTAAAAATTCGAAATAAAATGATAGAATGATGAAGTTGGAAGCGAATTATAAGTTTTCGTAGAGTACAGTTAAAATATGTTCCAAGGACTTTGAAGGTCGTTATATAAATAGTTTCCAGCATATATACCGATATTTTTTAATGAATTTTTGGTCTAACAAATTGAATTCAAGGTTACCAATTCAATACTGTATTAATTATATACTACTTTTAAAGTGAATGAACTGTAGAGTATTGTATATAAAATGTAATTTATAATACTTAACCTAATAAACCTTATAAAATTTGTATATTGCAAATGATGCAATTTTTAATTTAAAATTTTAGTCTTATAAGTTCGTTTTTTATTATTAATTGATTTTTTTTTTTGCTAATGTAATAGCTTAGAGATTTAGTAATAAAATTTTGAAAGGAACCCCATTTTGATACGAGTATCATAGTGTAAATGATACAAGGATCAATTTTTAATTTAAATATTTATCAAAAAACTCAATCTTTTTTAAGTGAGATGGGGTAAGTTCTATTAATCGAAATGTAGCACCGAAATGCAAATAAAAAAGTGCCCCCTGTCGCAGCATCCTGCATAACATAGCGAATTTTCGTTTATAAAAAATTAGTTTTTCTCAGAAACTAATTGACAAAGAATAACTGTTCAAAAACCTTTTTTATGTGATTTTTTCTCGTCTTTCTAATGGTAATAAAAAAAAATCGAAAAAGTTTTTGAACTTGGGAAATTTTGACAAAAAAATAGTTTTTTTCCACGAAAACTGCCCAAAAAACATGTTTTGGGCATCGGATGTGTCTGGCTAACGAACTCATCCAAGATTTTTCGATTTCAAACATTTTCACCAAGTTTCATAAAAATAGATAAATACATACATATGTACATACACACACACACACACACACACACACATATATATATATATATATATATATATATATATATATATATATATATATATATATATATACATTTTGGTGAATAGCATTGCCGGATGCTAGGTACCTCAAAACAAATTTCTGTCATAGACAGTCCGGGGTTCAAGTTACGCCATGACAGTGGTTGTAATAGCTGAATTTTCGATCCGAAGAAATATTTTTATTTAAAAAATACTTATTTATTACTAGATAATCGCCGTGGTTTTGATAAGACATGTTATATAAAAAAAATAAAAAGAAAATTGTAAAAAATGTTTATTCTATATTCTTATCATAAAGCCCCATTGCTTCGTCTAGGACTTTTGTTAAAAAAATAACTAACAATCTCAAGATGTTAGGATAATCTTAGGCGTGGCTTAACGGAGCCCGAATTTTGACGGAAGAGTTTAAACCTAAAGTAAAATTGTTTCTGTAGACATGATTAAACAATCGATATTAGAATATTGTACTATTATTATTCAAATGGAAAAAAGCTATCTGTCAAGTTAGCTGTGACAATTTCTTTTGAATACATTTTTATATTTTATATTTTATTTGCGGAATCAGAAGAACTTTGATCGAAATTACAAGCAAACAAAGACATAAATTTTGAAATTTCATCATAAACTCTTGTAAGTAGGCCTAGGCATTTAATGATTCATAATTTCGAAGAAAACTAGAGTACCAGGTTGTTTTAATAATAATAATTCATTTTGAACTAAATTATAACAAAATATTATGCAACCATAACCTTACTAATGTTACTGTAAGACCAATATATTTTAAACTGTTATAAAAACAGTACAGTATAACTTCTTTTTATGCGGTGGAAAAAAATCGTACGTAAATAGCTTCATAAAAAGTATAGTTCGTTACAGATTATAAAAAAAAATTTTTATTCAGTGGATCGGCACCGAATAAAAAATGTTTCATAGAAAATACATAATTCACTACCTCACGAATTCCCTAGAAATTCCTTTGCTAAAAAGCTAATATTCAGATTTCGTACTTTCTCTTACTTATTATTATTATTATTTATATTATAGGGCATATTTTAAAAATTGCATAAAAAAGGTCGTACAGAGAAAGACCGCATAAAAAGAGGTTATTCTGTAGATATTTCTGTAAAAAATATACTTACACGAAAGTAGGTGTTACTTGGCTGGTACTTGTTTTTTGATCGAACAAATTATTTATGTAAATAAGAATTACGCATAGAAATTTACACACATCTGTGACACATACCGTAAAGTAATAAAATTATAAAACACACTGTAATATTCATAATCAAGTCATTAATTGATCCTGTTTTAAAAAGACCAAAAATTTAAATTTTCATTCAATTTTGAATTTACAACAAAAAATTCAGTTGGAAAAAATATACAAAATGTTGGGTTATTGTATATTGTAGAATTTTTATTGAAGTTTAATAAACTGATAAATAAAAATTATATATACATAGTAAAAAAAAAAATATTGATAAAAATCAATGTACAGGATGTACAAAGGAAAAGAAAAACTGAATTGTAGTAATTAATTTTAACTATAATTATCGCTGTAGTGTAAATCGTTGTGCGAGTCCGATTCTTCAGATGATATATAATTTACTTAAAAATTAAATTCTACTATTTAGGTGTAATAACAGGATTCTAATGTCATGGTCTAAATGTCATGTTTTTGCGTATCAGTTCAGTAACATTTTTATTTTTGAAAAATTCGACAAAAATATAATTGTTAAATTGTAACAAACGTTAATTTCAGTTTTTATAACCTTAAAACTTTACCTCTGTTCACATATTAAAGAAAAAATGAATATTTATTTAAATTTTGGTCGATTATTATTATTGTATACTCAAGCTAGTAGAAATATTGAAAATTATCAGAATCCACATGTTTGTTTGCAAATTGTGACGTCATTTGGAAGTAATGGCGCGTTTTTAATCATTTGAATCGTAATTTATTTTATTATATAGGTACCATTTTCAATTATTCACTCTGTATATAAATACTTTTGTTTAATAAAAATCATAAAATTGGTTAAATATTAATTTTTATAAATGAAAATTAAACAATTAATTATTCATTATTTGCTTACTATTTACGTAGACACAGGTATTTTAAAAATATATTTATATAATAAAAAAAAAAACTAAAAATTAAAAATAAAAACGAAGTATATTAACTGTACAGAGCACGGCTGTAGCCATCAGGGTCGGAAGGGGGGCGGGTAGAATGCTAGGTAGTTTCTTCGACCAAAACAATCCTATTCTTTTTGTTACTTCTAAAAGTATAGAAAGTAAAAATTTTATTAAATCTTTAAGGAAATTCATAAATATTGAAAGAGCAAAATTATTGTACTTATAATCTATATGAATAATATTGCACAAATTTACTGCACAAATAAGCATGTAATAATACACAATCTTATGCATTACAAAATTACTATTATTTAATAGAATATTTCTTCTACATTATCTCAATTCCATATAGAACGATAAATAAAAAGTAAAAATTTAATTTCATTTTTTTCTGCGCATATCTTTTGTTTACAGTACTGCAACATGATGCAAAAAAAAAAAAATTGTTAACAATGAACTTATTTAAAAAAAAAAAAAAAACAATAATTCTAATTATAGGAAGAATTTGTTATTATAGATTCCACTTATTTATGCATAATATATTCTGCATCAGAGAGAGATTAGATAATATTTTTAATTATAATTTTCATAATACAAATAATTAATATTTTATAATTGTTATTGTTTTGTAAATATATTAATTAATATATTTTTTTATAGATAATATTATGTCAAAATCTCATATAATAAAAATGTATAATAGAAATATTGTACAGTTTTATGGTAGACTTAACTGTTATTAATGTGTTTTGTCATCTCATTTCTGATAACATTGTACGAGTACTTGGGACAGTTGACCCAAAAAATTGGAAAAAATTATATAGTCAACCAACAGTTAAATTTTATATTTTATGTAAAATATAGCTACGCTAAAATTATCTAATGTAGTTCAGTTGGTAACGTGCTACCCTAATAAATTAGAGTACTCGCGTTCAAATCGCGGTCGTGTTGATAACTTTTTAAATAACAAATTCAAAAAACAAATTATTACACTAGAGAAAATGATCGCCAGTATGTTTCAGTATTAGAAAATGTCGAAAATGGACATTTCGTTTTTCGTAACTAACTCCAAAAAGTATAATTCTATGTACTATATCGTTAGCCAGATCTTTTAAAATAAAGTCAAGGTTCTTTTAACCACTGTTCCTTTTTAAGCCTCTTTGCGAAAAACTGAACTTGAAGTTTATGTATGTTTCAGCTTCTTGCTATAACAGTTATGGACGAATTAAACTGAGGCTTTTGTTGAATATATTTACCTATTTTTAGACGACAAAAGGTAAGAAATTCGGCAAGTATATTATGTTAGACACGTATTAAGTGAGGATTTTGTGGTTCAGTAGCTAGAGTTTACTCTCTATATGAGTTTAAAAAATTTCAATAATAGTTTTTAAAAAACGACACTATCGCCGAACTCATAAGAATTTTGATCTTAGATTTTTACACAAAGTCTCGTAGATCCGTAATAAGTCAAACTATAAAATTGAATTATTGTAATATAATGCCCGCTATTGTACCCACTTCCTAACATGCTGTAAGCATATTGATGGACACTACTGTAAAGATTAATCTAGAAAACGAATAGTTGAAAATGAAATAATGAAGTTATTGATTTAATCGCTAAATCAGCAAAACGCCGAAATATGAAATCGAACGATTAATGCGCTAGGTAAGGGGAGTACTTTAGCGAGCGTGGCTTGAGGCCCAAAAACGGGTCGATATAGGTTCATTCCGTATTTAGATTCCGTAATGTACTGTCGTAAAGTACTTTTAGAGTTGTTAAGATTTACTTTTGTGTGGTGCTTTGTGTATCCCTCAGGAAGAGGTAATATGCACTTCCTTTCTTAATATTCAAACGACATATGCAACCCGATTTGGTACATTTTACTAAAATTCGAATTATTAATTGTTTAAGATATTTTGGGTATTTTCATAATTATATCTTTCGGTAGTCCCCCAACCACACCCAATCGGCTTGCATATGTAACGATATTAGATTATCAGTATATTTATATTATTTTTATCTTTCATGGTTGAGACATTGGTTTTTAATTATAATTTTGTTTAACCCAAATTGGTAACAAATCTGTAAATGAATATTTTATTTTAGAATATAAAACTTACATTATTATTCGCTAGTTATTGAATTATTCAATTTCCTGTAACGACGCTTGAGTCACTTTTGAGTCATTTATTCGCGTCCCGAAATCTATAACTTTTTAACTCCATATTTTAGCCTAAATACAGCCACTGCTACCACCCTTCTTATACATCCTAATACATTACATTTATGGTGGCGTCGGTGGAATAGTTCGAATCAACCTCTGTAACCACCGTTCCTACCACCCCTTCATTACATTACAATATTTTTTTCTTAGAATGATTTCACCAAACTATGATTGTTAAAATTTCTTTGTAATATGATACAATGACACAAATACCGTTTATGTATTTTTTTTTAAATAACTTAATAACAGGATAAATAAAAAATAAAAAAAAATTAAAAATGACAAAATTAACAAAACAAAATTAATTGTACATCATATTTCATCATATTTAACATCAACGACCATCACTAATAATAACGGATTTGTCATTGTTAAAGAATGGAAACATAACCTACAAAATGAAAAAATTTAAATAAATTTTATAAAATACTTAAATACTACTAATTGAGTAATTATGTCATTTTAAATATTGCAATTAATTATATTTATAAAACAAAAAAACCAATAACTTAATCGCCCATCAATAATAATAATCGATTAGAAATTCTTTACCAACCAATAATATGCTTTCATCAAAAATTGCAAAATTTGTTTTGTTGCATTTTTGTTGAAATCAAAAACATGATAATAAACAAAAATATATAAGTATGTGGCTGGTTGGCTATTTCTGTAGAAAAAAAATATGTGACATTTGGAATCACGCAATATTTCATCATTTATAGTTTGATTGGAGAAAAGTATTTCTTGAAAAAATAAAAAAGTTATACACATAGTTATTAATTTTATTGTTGTTTATGCAATTATGTGTATTCTTCTTGGTACAAAACGAAGAACCAAGACGAAGACGAAGAAAAAACGATGATCGAGACGGTATTTATGTCTGCTGTGGTGCCCACGTTATGCATTGTCAAGAATACATTTGTCTTTGGGTTGCGCAAATGAAAAATAGAAAAGGAAAAATGTATAATGTAAAAAATTTATCACTCCGTTCCGTTAAACCAGACTCAAAAACTATAACATATTTTGGTAAAATTTCAGATAAAAATACACAAAATTTTTGTTAAATCATTTAAATCCAGCTGTAATCTAATAAATTTTATATATAATAATAATACAACAAAAATAGGTAAACTTAAAAGATCGGGTATGTACAAATTAAATTGTCTACATCGGGCAAACTGGCAGAAATTAAAAGAGAGACTGGCAGGAATAAAATCTGATTGAACGTCCACCAAGCATTTGATCGACATGGAACACGCTCCAGAAAGCCACATCACAGTTATATTCGAGGTAAATAAAGGTTAAAAATTAATAATTCTAGAAGCAATAGAAATCAGTGAAAATAATTCAGATTAACTTCTCAACGATTATACAGATATTCATTATGATTTTGTATACGATTGTACTTAGTCATCTAGTTTGTTATTTTCAAAAAAACGTTGAATTTAATTTGTTCCACGCTCCTCACCTACTACTACTGTCACCTCCCCCCCCTCCACTGAAATTATTATAATTTACATTTTGTTTGCAAATGAGCAATTTAGTTTGAAACAATTGTTATAACTAAAAAATAAACGTGATTTAATAAAGAGCCGAATTACGGAGCGACCTAAACGATACTAACAGATCAAGGTGCATCTATCTTCTACATAGAAGCAGAATTATCTTTGTCAAAGTATTGTCTATATGACTCGATGTGGATATTTATGTTATTTATCGGAATTTGATTATTGTAAAACATGCAGATAGTAAGTAAGTAAGTAAGTAACGAAAAAACAAAACAAAAACAATTGAACAGTTTGTATCGAAAAGTGAAATTATTTGACATTTGGGCATTAAAGAGAAAATAATATTGTAGATTAAGTATTTGATGATTTTAATAAAAATTGTTAAGTAATTGTCTATGGATATGTATATCTGCATAATTTTATTTTGTAATCGTTTCTGAGGACGCGGGATACTATCGGCTGTACCTATATAATTTTCATTTTTAATGTAAATTCTTTGCTTCGAGTATGCTTACAATTTACAAATATCACCTATTGAAACCGTTGAAACCGACAATTCTAATCGTGTTTTTTAAAATGAAACTTGTTCGTACAAAAAGAGAAGTCAGTTTTTTTTTGCTCTTTTGCATTTTAAGTTTGATGATTATGGGTTTGCGAGTGTCTGATACCTTATAAAAGTTAATTGTGTTAGTTCTTAAGCCGGCATAAATGTAAGAGCTTTATAACGAACAGACTGTCCATACAACTTGACTTATAAATAATTATAACGAAACACATTCACTATCTTCCAGTTGGAAAATATGAATTACAAATTTATTGTTCTACTAAAGTATTATATAATAATATTAAGGCGGTATTATTTAGTCTAGAGACATGAATTTCGATTATTCGTACAGACTAAATAAAAATACACTGTCATTGAGGTGGCGGCACACAGCTTCCTTGTACTCTTAGCAGCCTTTTAATCAATCTTTGAAGTTAATTTGTGTTTAAATTGCATCTTATCTGTGAGATCATCTGCGAGATTTTTCCACCTTGATGGTTCCTCGCATTCTAAAATCTCCAGTGAACCAAAATCAAAAAATTAAGAATTTTCTGAAAGCATATATATATATATATATATATATATATATATATATATATATATATATACAGTAATGGCACTAACTAGGATCTAAAAAAAAATAAAAAACCAGCGAGATCGCACTTTGCAAATAAATTTTCAAAAATCACCGCTTTTCCTCGACTATAAACAGCCGCCATTTTGAAAATATATTACGGAACCAAAGGATCCTAGTTCCTGCCAAAATGACGGTATCGAGGAATAATATGCACTTTGATTTATGTCGATATCTCAAATACTTTTTGAGATACATGAGGAACCATGTCGAAAAACGTACTTCCGAGAAAAAAGCATTTCAAGTTTTTTTTTTCTTTTTTTTTTTTTATAAATTGAATTATAGTAAAGTACCTGCACTAAAATGCCCATAACTTTATGATCTTTCATTTTTTTAAAATAAAATTTTAGGAGAATATTTCTAACACCTTAAGGAACATAATTAGGGAGAAAAAAAATAGATTTTTTTTTTCTTAGCGAATCTCCCCTTAAATTTAGTGTTTTATCATATTAATAACGTCATGTTTGAAACAAAAGTACCTTATTAAAGACACGGATAGGGTGAACTGATTCTTAGCTATGGTTATAACTGCGGTTGCACGGGTGTCCGGGTCGAAAAAAGGGGACCCGGAGCCGGTGTTAGGGGCCCGGGCAAGTGAAGAAAGTTTTTTTGTCTTTCTCGAACTGTATTGTTGGAGAAAAAATATCTGAAAACTTTTTACTGTGCCTGGAATCCCATCATTTCTCTCGCCGACTCTGACGATAATATTTGTATGGGACCATCTAGGAACCAAACCACACCACCCAACGTGTAAATATTTTCATTTCGGAGGGAAAAAAAATTTGTTTTTTAAAAGTAATCATAATGCTTCCACTTCAAAAGTAAAAATCGATTGTTTCGAACTTCTGGATTCAAATACTCCTTTAACTTTTTTATATCTAATATACTTGCATTTAGGAAAGAGTTAATATACCGTTCGGCTTCATGATTGCGAGTGACTGAACTGACAATAATTGTTTATAAAATGTCAATAATATAAATTTAATAATATTTAATAAGCTATAATAAATAAATGTACAGGGCAATTATTAATGGCCTTTTTAAAGACCATTAAGATTAAGAGGAGAGTGGTAATGTACATCTTTAAATTGTTTAATCGTTTCTATTTGACAGAGTATTAAAAAAAAAAAAACTGAAAGGTACGTTAAAATTAATTAAAAATTTTGAAGGTTTTCATTTTTAAAAGCATTTATTTAACTTGCTATGTTAGTATGTTGGTTTAGATCAAATCTTGGAATCAAAATTTAGACAGGTTCTAATTGAGCTAGAGGTTTCAAATTTTGCATACGTGTCTCACCTTGATGACAATGCAATATTGTATAATTAGTTTTGTCCGAAATCGCCCCAAACCAAAATTGTTGATTTTTAGTCCTGTGCAACTTTTTAACATTTCGAATTGTCAGATATTGTCCATTAATTTTACATTGCAATTTTTTGTTTCCATAGTTATGTCTGATTAGGGTAAATTAACCGATTATAGGTAAATATAGGTAAAAAAATATAGGTAAAAAATATAGGTAAAAATATAGGTAAAATATAGGAAAATATAGGTAAAAAAATTACTTCTTTAATTTTTTTTTAAAATTGATGTTAATCAGACTAAAAAGTAGAAAATAAATTAAAGTAAAAAAATGTCTTTTAAGAAAAAGCTTTTATTTAAAAATGGGCTAAAAAAAATAAAATAACTTTTGAGTGAAGTTTGAAGCAATATGCAACATAATTTATAAAAGCTTGAGGCGTTTAATTAAGTTTGGTAACTACTGAAAAGTAAAATAGCTACAGTTATATCCGAAACAGAAATGCCTAATTAATGACAACGTCTCAAGCTTTTATAAATTATGTTGCATATTGCTTCAAACTTCACTCAAAAGTTATTTTTTTTTTTTTTAGCCCATTTTTAAATAAAAGCTTTTTCTTAAAAAATAATTTTTTTACTTTAATTTTTAAAACGACACATCACATACTATAGTTGTATCAATTGAATAATATGAAACAAATATTTTATTTATGTTTGGGTATAGATAAAAATTAAAACGTTTTGTGGTGACGGTCATTGTTCTTTTTGGAAAAAATTAAAAACCGGTCCGCTATGGCTACGGTCCGCCGTCAGTGATGATTATATGGCGACAAATTTGAAATAACAATCTATACAAAAACTAAAAACAGAAAATTACATATATTGGACATGAAGTATGTACTTAAATATGTTTTATCTTTTGATGTATCAGAAACAAAAAAAAAAAAAATTATAAAACACAGGTTATGAATTTAAATGGTTGTGCAATTAATTTTTTTTCGGTCTTTGATTTTTTTGGTTACGGAAATGCACTTTAAAATATTAACTGTTTAATACACGCT
The DNA here is from genome assembly GCA_035578155.1 of Brachynemurus nebulosus. Lineage (NCBI taxonomy): Eukaryota > Metazoa > Arthropoda > Insecta > Neuroptera > Myrmeleontidae > Brachynemurus > Brachynemurus nebulosus. The sequence goes on along the minus strand of JAPWDM010000009.1, from coordinate 895,137 downwards.
ACGAGAGGAAAAATATTCGAAGACGTCTGCCTTGTACTATACCCGACGAATACCTTGTACTATAGAATAACATCAAAAAATTGAGGGAAAAAAATGACTGATGGGCTGAGTTTAATAGCGATTAGACAGAGTCGGAATTAATAAAACTGACAATTAAAAAAAATTTTATTCATTAGAAAACTCAGAAAACATTGATTAGCTGTCAGTCACGTCCAGGGCCGACGAAAAAAATGACGAGCCCCGGATGAAACGACAAATTTTTTTAAAAATTTTTTCAAATATATAGTCGATGAACAAAAACACGTTTTTGTACTTTGGACTGGGAGTTCTGATGCGGAATTCCAGGCTACAGCTCCGGCTTCTGTCTCTCGCTGATCCTGGTTATGTTACATTTTCTGTAATTAATTGTAAGAAAAAAAGTATTTATTTTTTTTTAACTAGGAAAAAATTTTTTGATCTTTTGGATTAATTAAATTTAGGTTAATTTCTAGTTATGTTTCATAACCTATATTATTTAAAGTAGCGACTCTAGTGGCGATAGAGCTGAAGTATGAGAGAACGTGACGTTACAGACCGTTTTTGATCACGTGGATAATAACTAAAGAAAGTACTTTTTAAATTAATTTTTTTTTGAATTAAATAATTTTCATCAAATATTGTTTTTATTCTTTTCCCCTGATACTATCAAATACCCCAATAAACTAAAAATAAATAAGTAGAAAGCATTGATGACGCACTTCCCAAAAATAATTATTTCAAGACATATTTTTTTACTAATTTCGTCATTTTTTTTTCGTTGATTTTTACTGTTATTTTTTCTATGACTTTCCGATGACTATCAATATAATGAATTAAATCACTGAAACCGCCAAATCACCGCTACCAGGTATAAATTCCGTTAACAAATAATAATTTAATTTGTTACGCTAACAACATAGCGTTAAAAATTGGTGTTCCCATTTTTACGCCCACGAGTGTATCGATATTATTTGATTACACGATTCTTTAATGGTCATTAAAGATATTCATCTGACGATGTTTAACATTTTAAAATAAATACTTACACCTTTGTATTGTGTGAAGATTAAATTTGAGTATTTTGTAAATCAGATTATTAAACATAAAATTGATGATCTTTAATATTTCGCGCTGACAACATAATTTCTATAATTTATTTTATTACATTATTAACTAATATAAAAATTAGAAATCAGAGTTTTCCATGGAATAAAAAAAGAATTTTTTGTATGGTTTCAAACAATGACGAAAGAATATAATATATATTTTGTATAGTAAAAGGATCTGTAACAACATTGTTTTATTGAAGCAAAAGTTGTGTTAATTTTAGACAGTGGCGACAACAAAATTAAATGTTTATATTATGTATGTAGAAATTCATTTTAACCCTAGAATCATACGTTGGTCTACGAGTCAAGTTAATCATACATCGGCGTCATTTTGACGAATTGAATTTTTACGGGGAGTTTTAGAGTTTATTTGGAAAAAATATTTTTTTTTAAAATAACAATACTATAAAAGCGAATAAAATATTTAAAAAAACTGGATTTGGAAAAATTTCTTAATACATATAAATATTTATTAATTTTTTTTAATCTTTTTATCGAAGCATATTTTCATTATAAAAATTAAAAAATAGATAAATACATCAATTGTATCATAAGACATGTCTTTCAAATAATTAATTTATGAACTATTATGAGTCGGTGGACATGTGTCACTTTACAGAATGTGAAACTTCTCGGTCACAAATAATCCCGTAGATATTCTCATTAGGCACATTTGTAAATTTTCTAAAATTTGTTAGTATTTTTTCGAATAAGATCTCAAAAAATAATAAAATTAAAATATTTTCCACAAAATAAATTGTTAATCTTTTATTAAGTCACTTGAAACGCATTCTTTATAGTTTTCGATTCAGTATATTTAAACTTCAGTATTATGTAGTCTCTATAAGTCAAACAGCTGTAATCATCTTTCACATTATCATTATCATTGAATAAATTAATTATAACATCCATATCTTTAATAAATTTTAGAAAAACTAGGAAAACTTTTATATGTGGAGTACAAAATCTTTAAAAAAAAATCGGTTTATCATACATCGTCGTCGTTTTGACGCACACTATTTCAGTATAAAAAAAACGACAATAGCTATAAACAAAATTTATACGTCTTATGTGTTATAACAGAAGTTTCACAGTGAGCAGGCAACAACAATTTGTAGTAATGGAGCAGGTAGAGAAGTTCGTTCGTCATTTTGACGAGTACGTATGATTCTAGGGTTAAATAAGTTGACTACAGTTACTATTGAATTCACAAAAAAAAAGTGGTCAATTTATCATAAGTTAAGTCAGTTTATAACTTTATCATGCTTTACATCCTTTGCATACTTGATATGTAATATTAAATTATTATTTAACATATAATGTATATACGCAAATATTTTTTCAAAGAGACGGCTGCTAATATACATATGTCAAAAATATGTCAAAAAAATCTTATCGGTGCTTATTCCTTGTGCTTTTTTTCTAATAGGGTTTTTACATTTGTAAGCAGAACTAGTTACCATAGTATTATCTTTAAAAAGATATAACGATAAACGCAATTTAAAAAGTGAAAATTGTGAAAATTTTTACATTATTTTTTCAAATTTTTTAATACAAACATGGCTTTCTTGGGTATCTTAGAAAGAGAAACATTTATTGGCAATTTACATGCTATTTATAATATTTGTCTCTTTTTAACGCGTACGTAATATAAATTACTGGTTCCTTCATTTCTAATGTCCATGGTTTCAAATTAAATTCATTTACAAAATAATATATTCATGTCATTTTGCCTATTTTGGCTTTTTCAGTAGCCAGAGAATTTGTAACGTCAGTACAAGGCTATTAACAATATCTTCCATTTCCAATTTAAACATCCTGGTTATTAGCAGATATGTATCCTGTAATAAATTCATAATTTTTGCCTGTACATTCTCCAAGATATTTTTAATTAGGTAGGTGTTGATTGAAAGTTGATGAAAGTCATCAGCATCATTCTTTTTTTTTTCGTTTGATTTTGTTTTAAAATCGAAAGTTTGCACACAAATTTTAATAATTTTTATTAAACTAGTTTCATTTTCAAAAATCTCTCTCAATTTCATAGAGCAATGTCCTCTAACTGTTCAACTATGACTGACATTTAAATGGATATTCAAAATGTTAATAAATAAAATAGCTACATAAATGGAAAATTTTGATTTTGACATGTTTTTAATTGTTAAACTTTTGGTGTTTCGTATCACCAAACGATACAAAAGAGGTTGAAATTTAAATGGGAAACAGTACGGTTACCATACCAGAGGGCTTTGTTGATACATTTTAATGTTACTTTCTTCTAAGTCGTGTTACTCAAAAATGTACCTAATACTTTTGTTTATGACTCATCCTGAGAAGTTGGGATTCCCTGAACGGTGGAAGTTCAAAAATCTTGGATTACGTCCGATGCCAGGATTCTCAAAAAAATTAGTTTTGTTGCCAAAATTTGCTGAAATTCAAAAAATTTTTGAAATTCTTTTTTACACCATGATAAAGTATTTTTTTTTCCTGTATAGTAAACGAATTTTTGAGAAAAAGTAATTTTTTAATCGAAAAATGGCTATGTTATGCCGGATGCTGCAACAGGGGTATTTATATTGGCTAACTTCAAAAATGTATCACTGCTTGCATGAGGCAGAGTCAAAAGTTCAAAAACGCATCAGACGCATCACAACGAAAAATCAAAAGTTCATTTTTGCATTTGATGCATCGAAACAATGCATCAAGAAATTTGGTGATGCGTGTGCATGTAATGTGTTTAATGTAGAATTATAACTACTTGCCATATTATGTAGGTATTAACACCAACAGGAATAATTCCGAAAAACAAATTGTTGAAAAAGATGAATGTATTTACCTTTGATTAAAATTGTTTAAACTATTTGAATACATCTTGCACTCAAAATAGGTATGTAATATGTTTTATTCAAATAATTTCAATATTTTATATTTCAAGTAAGTTCTATAGCCAAATCAGAGGCTAAATGATGCCAATATCCCGTTCAAAAACATCTAATGTGCATCAAATTTCAAGAGAGCATGAACAGCGCATCATGTAGTCATGATGCTGCATCGATGCGGTAAAGCTGACATTTTTGAAGTTACCCATTTTTTTGCCATCTTATTTTCATTTATATTCGTGTTTATAATTATTATCATTTTTTTTTATATTAAAAATGAGTGAATTTATTTATACCTCATTTCAGATACAATTGATCATTAGTTTTCGTTAAAAAATTAAATAATTCTTATATTCGAAACAAATCAATCTTTCTACTCTTTTCTAAAAATAAACTGCAAATTTAAGATTTACATAAATGCAATAATAAAAGAGATAAAGCCAAGAAAACGGAAATTATTTAAATTCAAAATGACGAAGCATGGTTAAATTTAACTGAAATGAATCATAAAGTTTTTTTTTTATTTAATTGTTTAAAAATATTGCCGACCCCTGGGGAAGCTTTTTGCGTAGACGTGCGGACTCTATAGTTTAAGTAATAATTTACTCAAATTTTTGAAAATTTATTTTAAAATATCTTTCGTAACACAATTTAAAAATGCAAGAATGAGTAAGACCAATTTACAGTATTTTTAGTGCAAGAACAATACTAAAACCAAATTTACTATAGGGCTTTGGTCCAGGTTAGAGTATCGACTCACACCCCCGCCATCTTCTCTCTCCCACACTCTCAAAAATTTTATTTGGCACCTTATAGTCGATAAATTTTTTTTATTAATATATCTAAGACATATTTTGTAATAAAATTTGTTAATTAATTCGTTTGAAAAAAAACAAATATTGAACTTCACCGCACCGGTAAAAGTAATTAATATTTATTATTCATTAAATTAAATCATTTATAAATTATTCATAGTTTTTTTTTTCAACTAAATATTTTATTTTAAACATTCTGTTGAAAGAGATGAAACTATGCAAGTTTTTTAACATCGTATCGTAATGTTTTGAATGTCAAACTATGATAATAAAATTTTTATGTTTTGTTACTTTCAATCAAAAAAAAAAAAAAAAAAAAATTTATGAACTCTCACTAATGATATATTATAATTGTTGTAAAAATGAAAAAATTTGTAACATCTTTGCTCTGTTAAGGAGGGCCACTAGTGTGACATTTTTTAAAAAAAAAAATCGAATTTTTTTTTGCATATTTCGATAGTCTAAACCTTTAAAAATAACATACTAAAATTTCAAGTGCATATCTCAAATAGTTTTTGAGTTACAGCCATCGGAAGAGCGGATTTTGATTTTCATTGTTAACTTTGAGGTATTGAGAAATGTATGAAGGTTGATAGTTCGGGAGTTTCTGGACGTGGCTGCCAGTCACATGTTGCGGAGCAGCTAGACCCTGGCACACTTAAACGACTCATCTAGTTTTACTATGACCGTTGTAGTGAGTACATCGTAAATAATTTTACTAAAAATTCTCACTGATTAAAACTAAAAGGTAAGGTAAAGAAAAATTACATTTTTCAAATTTGCTGCAGTTGTAACTCGAAGACAAATCATCATCCGATCGATTTGATTGTTATTTCAACTTCTTTTATATATGTTTCTCCGTACCATGAACCTCCAGTTTTCCGATCGAATAAAAAATGTAATTTTAGCAGGCCAAAACTCATCAAATTTTCACGCAAAATTTGAATTTTGTTTTTAAAACTCCGCCATTTTGTTAAATTTCAATTCTTTTTTTTGACTGAGGTTCACGATACGTGAAATACCTTCTAGTTCAATAAACTTTTTGTTTTTCTTTATTTCCAGCACTGTGAAAAAACCCTATCACTGCAGCAGTTGAGCGACTTTTTTTCGGAGCCTTAGGAAATTGCGAATAACTCGCTGAATTTTCAATTTTTCGGTCCGAAAATTTTATTGCGTATTTATTATATATCCATAAATACATCCTTAAAATATTAAAACATTCCGTGCAGTAGTTTTCTTTAAAAAAATTCCCAAAAATTCCCTTTTTTTCAGCCGGTCACACTAGTGGTCCCCCTTAAATAGATTTAGAGTATAATGCGGCCCATACACGGTTCAACTTGTTGTACTGCCTAGTTATACTACAAGTTGAACTGTTTGCCATACACTATTAAACTATTCATTCAACTTGTTGTCCAACTTCAGTTACTCACAATTTTTGAAAAAGAGAACTTCGTTAAAATTAAGGATAAAATTCTTGCCTTAGCCGTATTTGCATAATTGCACAAAGTAGTGAAGAAAGCGTGAGTAAATGAAAAAAAAAAAAATGGAGCAAAGAGTGGTTGGGAAAAAAATTTTCTAATGAAAAACTATTAAAAAAATTAGTGAATATGAACCGATTATAAAAATTATATGCGAATAAACGAAGAAATTATTAATGATATTTTAGTAAAAATAATACCATTAATAAACAAAGAAGATACGTTTATGCGTGATGCAATTTCTGAAAAAACACGCTTGGGAATTACATTAAGGTTTCTTGCAACGGGAAATTCTTTTGAAGATTTAAAATTTTCAAGTGCGGCACCACCGCAAGCTATTGGAAATAACAAATAAAATCAAATATTTAAACTTTCCCATTGTTATCGCTGTAAATATTTTGTTGATTTACACCCTTTACACCATATATGTACTCGTTTTGTTGTTCAACTACCCCACACACAGTACAACATGTTCATAGACCATTTGCTCCGCCCACGTAAAATCAAAATATTTTGATTTTACTTCAACCGTTTATGCAACCATCAAAATAGTTGACCAACTGCCCCACATACGATTCAACATGTTGTACAACTTAACCAAGTTGTACAACAAGTTGAACCGTGTATGGGCCACATTAAAATAATAGCAAAAATATTACCGAAATATTTAAATACTCGTCATGAGATATCGGAGCGTTCATAAACTACGTAGATCTATTTTGATGTTTTTGAAACTGCTCTCCCCTCCATAAAGACTATAGGTGACTTTTGCCTTGACCTTCCTTCCCCTCGGTATCTTACACTGGCGGACTGGAAGTGCTGGGAAAACAAGGTACGCTCCAGAAGAAGCGTACCTTTAAAAAATTTCCTTAAAATAATCTTAAAACAAGAAGCATTTTTATGTCATTATAAACGTTCCAACAGGTTGATACATTGAATGTCACCTCTATTTTATTATTTTTCTCTTTATACTCTAAGCATTCAACCTTTTAAACGGTAGGTTATTATATCATAACATTAAAATTTTGTCTAGGTTATTTTTATGCAACATATTGGTAGTTTACAAGACAACATACCACTTGATTTCGCGGCTATATACATGTATTACCACATACATCGGACTGGATTTGCCGGCATAAAACTTGTGTATTAACAATTATGTCACGACAGTCAAAGAGACAGTGTTAATAACCCGTTAGATCAACTGTTTATATATTACAATCAAATGAAAAAAATTTTTTTTTTATCGAATTTTGTATTATGGTAATATTTTAGTTACCAGTTTTCAAGGCGAAATTATCAAAAAAAACATTCTTGTGATGACTGGATCTGATTTGTAGACTTTATTTTGAAATTATCTTATATATATGTTCTATTATACCAGATTTTAGCAAAATTGGATTAGTGATCTCAGTCCGATTAAATAACTAATTTTATTTACGACTACCATAAAATTGCTTGTTTATTGTACAAAATACTATCTAAGTAAGCGACGTTTTACATACAGCCACATATCTAGCAGTACAAAAAATGGCCCTTTACACGCATATATGCTAAAAATAACGCCTACTACACTTTTATTAATTCTTATAATTATTATATATTATACAGTGATATACATGATACATATTATGTTAGAATCTGTACAAAAATTTTACCTACACGGAGAGAAAATTCATATAAAAATTACTGTGCTCAGCACTATAATCGACGTGTAAAAGCCAAACGTATTCAATTTTGTACGGTAAAAATATAAAAATTATTATTAATCATAGAAAATTTAAAGGATAGAATATTCTTTCCGTAATATTAGCTCCGTAAAATTTGTAAAACAACACAGTAAAAAGTTCCATTCCCGACAAAAAAATATTTTTTAATTGTTTTTCTTACAAAAATTACCATGCTGTCTTATAATATTTCAAATGCTATCTGCTAATAGTAGAAAGAAAGAAAGAGAAGGTATCAACGCTGTCACATAGCCAGGCAGGCTGCAGAAGGTATCAACACAATCATACATGAAGGTCACATAGCCAGGCTGGTGTGGCAAGTTACATAGCCAGGCTGGTGTGGTGTGATTTACAAATACTAAACAGTATTCATTAGAATGTCTTACAGGACGGTCACAGTTTAATTCATCATTTTGTTACTTCACTATCTTCAGTATTAGAATATATTGTTGCCAATCATTTTGTGGGCATCGATTGTTCCTCAGTGCGTACAGCCCAAGTAACATAAGGTTGCGGGTCAGATGCGCAAATGAAAGAGTACGACAACAAGAATTAAACTATAACATATATGCATAAGAGTGTGATAGAAGTTGTGTTAGCACATTAAATTTTACCATGCTAGCACAACAATTTTTATGAAGCCATGACTAATATTTTTTACGTTTCAATTTAATAATATTTACATGATCGTAAAATATTTTTTACTTTGGTCGTCGATCGCGTATGCATTATAAGAGAGCATGGTAATTTTAAATTAACTTGCGCCGCCTTAGAGAATATTGCGCGCTCCCCCAGTTTGGAAACCGCTGATGTAGACTAATGTTTCAAAATTTTTTGATTCCCAAAATATGTTTTATCCATAACATAGCCCACACATGACCCCGTTTGCACAAATTTGTACGCCATGTGTCTGTCTGTCTCCAGCCAGTAAATAATGTTCAACTTGAGAGCAAAAATTTTATAATAAAAATAAATTAACTTTCATTAAGGTAAAAGTATAATAGTTTTATAAAATTTATTTCAGCAATAACTAACTGGTAACCAGTTTATTGAATTTGTTCAAACATTTCTGGCATAAATAAACTAACAATTATTGTACCTTTGATACTGAGAGATTGAATACTTACTTTTATTTATATTTCTAATATCTAGAGTAATTATTTAAAAAGTATATAAATACCTATGTTATGTATACTATGATTCAATTATGAAATAAGTTTCTTTTATTTACTTTTAAATGAAAAAAACCAATCCAATATCATTTATTTATAATTAAAAAAAAATGCAAATGTTAAGAATACTTTATTAAATTTATTGTTATCAACATTCATGTGGTTATTTGATATTATAGAATAATGTAGTCATTAGTCAAGATGGAATTAGTCATTATTTGATTCCATAAATAAAATATTTAATCGGTCTGGACGATTTTGAGGTAACTGAGACGCCTGAAAGTGTATCTTGTAAGCTTAAAAACCTGCGAAACTACATAGAGACAAACATTTGAACTTGAATTTTTCATGACCTCCATAATTCCTCCCCACTGTAGATTGGGCGAGCGAGTAATTTTTAACTGACATGGGTGTAAATATAATCAACGGACTAGCAGTAAGAGAAAGAGTTTCAAAAGAACTTGAAAAAGAGAATACTTTCCACAGATTATGGAAAAGCAGTATCAAAAATCTATGAGCAGTTTCAATTTTCATGTTCCTAATATCAAAACCACGGCTTTTGGATCTTTGAAAAAAAAAATTGTTATACATGATGATGTCATCAAGTACATTTTTTTTTTTAAAATTAATACCTAGAAAAGAATGAAATGAATTAGAAAATCTGTTGGTGAAATCTGGATAATTTAAGTGTGGATATTCGCATTTTCGCTGTAAAAGTAGCCAAGCTCGTTCAGAAAATGTGACTTATTTTTCGGATATGTTTTTTCTGTTAGGTTGTAGCCTTACATCGCGACCAGCGGCTTGAGCACCACTTAACTGTCTGAGAGTTTCGGTCAGTTTCGATACATTCAGTTGTGAGTGGTCAACTTGTTTGGAAGATCATAATTTCAGTTGTGGAAGGCTTTATTTGGTCCGTAACACGATTTTTTAAAGGATTTTAACGAAACTTCTCTAGACATTTATTTAAATCGATACGAATAATACGAGCCTATACCGAAAAAAATTGACCGCCCCAATTTTGAGAAAAACGGCTTCAAAGTTTTGTAACTTTAATACGGGCTCTTATGGGGAAATTTTATTTTTTTTGAATAAAATGAAAACGTGTCAAAGGAATTTGATAAAAATTTAATCTATACATATAATGAAATTGTAACGAGACCATTTCTGTACATGGAATATTTTTTGAAAATTGTACTGCAGTATTGCAAATAGTTATCGATGTAGATACCAAAACAGCGATTTTTAGAATTTTTGTTTGTCTGTCTGTTCACGCATCATGCAAAAATTATTGGACGGATTTTAATGAAATTTGGTGTGATGATAACTTATTACCTTGGTCAACGTCTAAAATACTTTTTACTACAGGAAAATTTCTCATTCCCACGGGAAAATGGAAAAACCATTTTGAGCATGTGCACACATTAGGCAAAAACTATTGGACGGACTTTGATGAAATTTGGTGTGGTGATAACTTATTACCTAGGGCAACATTTAAGATACTTTTTATTCCGGGAAAATGCCTCATTCCCACGGGAAAATAGAAAAACCATTTTGTGCATGTATCCGTATTACGCAAAGACTATTGGACAGACTTTGATGAAATTTGGTGTGGTGATAACCTATTATTTGGGTCAACATTTAAGATACTTTTTACTCCGGGAAAATTTCTCATTCCCACCGGAAAATAGAAAAACCACTTTGATCATGTGCATGCATTACACAAACATTATTATTCTTTGCAAGTTCTGTATAATTATTACACTTACATACTTCTCATTGAGTTTGTAATAATGCTTTGCACGAACGACGTCGCGGGTACGGCTAGTATGTTATAAAATGCAAAGCTACAAAGCATATTTAATAACAAATAAAAATAATTGACTGCGCCGTTTTTGAAATATATTTTATAAACATTATTTTACAACGTTTTTATAACGCTTTTTTAACAATGCTTTTATATTGCTACAATATAAGCGCGCGGAAATTCAAAAAATATAATAACTGAAGAATATTAACACTATGAGGCCCGAGCATTTTCATAGTAAACTTCCCCGGAAGCCGGTAATATTTAAAAAAAAAAACTTTATACAAACAAATACATAAAATGATTCAAACACTGAATAGATTCAACACAGTTCAACATGTATGTGTAAAACTGTAAACATACTTACATACTACATACATATACACTGACATTCAAATCAATTTTATTTAAAAATATAAATTATATTTTTTATGTATTTTTTGTTTATCTTGAAATTTTTATGCACAGAAACCAAAAGAGTAGTATGTGTTGGTAATGGTATGTTGTATTTTTGTAAGTAGGAACACATCCGTGTGATGAATGATGATGAACATCGCACATATGCGTAACCAACTAATCAATTAATCATTGATCGCGGTCGGCCTCTGGGGATGTTTTGTTTGGTTTCGGATACCGAAGCCATGGGACTGAAAGTGTTAATACATTATTTAATTTTTGATAAAATTTATTCGTTGAGCTATACTTTTGTATCTGACTATCTCGCACCAAGTGCCTTTAGTAAATCCGATTTTAATTCTAAGGCTTAATACACAATCAATGAAATAAGGAATAAGAAATAAGGAATAATAAGTATGCCATCTAGTGACGTTGAGTGAAACTTTAACTTCACTGCTCATAGGTATATGTATTTAGGTGTTTTTGTACATCGAAATTCATGAAAAAGTAACGTTCACTCCTTATTTCTTACTTCTTATTCCTTATTTCTTATTTCATTAAAGTCCCATTCAACGTCACTAGATGGCATACTTCTTATTCCTTATTTCTTATTCCTTATTTCATTGATTGTGTATGACTCATAATTGTAAGAAATATAACATAATATAGGTCAATGTAATCTATATAGTTACAATTCATAATTTCATTATTGAGAGTTAATCAGAAAAATAAAAATTTCAACTACTATTTCTCAATAATAGTTTATAATAATTCAAAAGAAATATTTCTTATAACATTAATTTCAATTATACCATATCCGCTTCTTACAAAAATTCTTCGACAATTCAAACAAAACAAAATACATTTTTATTAAAACTCATCTAACAATATAATATTACGATAATACATTATCGCACATGGATAATAATAATAATATCGCCATCTGTAATCATCAAACCATAAAGATAGCTATAAGAAATAATGTCACTTTTAAATTGAATATATGTATAAAATTATACATATATATCTAATAATAATTACATATATCTTTACAATTATTATAAGTAATTACATATCTTAATATGAATAAATCGTATACCATATGTCTTAAAATAAGAGCAGAATTCGAATTAATTTATTAGAAAGAGAAGTCCGTCAGTAAACAGACAAAATACCATCGTTTTAAGACGATTTAAGTGGTACAGTCAAAATTGAAACACTAAAAATTAGTCCAATAGTTGGGTGAAGGTTTTCATCCAGTTTTCGTCCACAGTTAGAAAAAAAATGCATTTCTTATGCATTATTTCTTATGCATTATTCACATCTTAATGATGTGGGTACGTTAAGAAAACGAAGGTCTCATTATTAGTTAATAATATTACTAAATAATTTCAGACTATAAAAAAAAAAAATAGTAATAAAATTACTAATAAACGAAAGTAATGAAAAAAGTATATAGTCATCTTTGCAACAGGTAATTATAAATTGAAATAAAAATTTTATGTTTGCCAGTCATAAACTTTTAAATACTCTCTGCCTGATATTTTTTTGAAAACGTTTTACAATGATTTATTACAAATTTTATATTGCAATAGTATTTCTACTAGTGCTAATATCTTGACCTAAAGGATTTTTAAAAAATTCTTTACTAAAATATTTTTATTAGTTGTGTCCTTTCTACGCAATTTTCTAAAAATGCAAATGTGTGTATGTATTTAATATAAATAGATACTATAGTCATAAAGATAAAATAAAGAATAAAGAAACCTGTATACAAGATATAATATTTTGAAGAGAGGTAAGTGTAAGGAAAATATTAACTGTCAGTTTTGAAATATAAAAAATTGAATAAAAACGCCGAATTCTTCTCTTCTTAAAAAAGAAGCGTTATAATATCTGTATTGTACATATTACAAGGAAGACTACGAATTATAACGAATCCATAGAAAGGATAAAATTTAAATTTTGATCTTTTCTGCCTGTTTTTGCTATGTACACATTTATTGCTTTTTTTTTTCTAATACATTACCTGTAATATTGCAAGGGAATTGTGACAACTGGTACATATGTATATACAATAATTGGTTAAAAATAATGAAGAAAGATTTAAACAATAACAAATAATATTAACAATAACAGCAGTAGTCTATGGAATAACTGTTTCAAAATATTCACACATTTCTCTTTTGTGTTTTTTTTTCCTGATTTATGAGGAAATTTTTACGGTGAACAGTATGTATGCATGAGATTATACAGGGTGTTTCAAGCAACCAAGAACATATAAATTTTAATATAGGGAAAATTTGTTATGATCAAGGGGTGCTTTATTTTATTATTATTAAATATTTAGCAAAACTTTAAATAATATCGCGTGAAAATAATCTTTAAAAGTAATTAAATGACAATAGTAGTAAATTTATTGAGATAACTACAACTAAATCTTAATCTAATGTTAAAATATTTATTAACAAATAATACTGCTTAGTAGAAAACTGGACACCTATTGTTTTGTTTTAAAATTTATTTTTTTGCAATTAAAGAAAATCTTAATAACTAGGGTAAAAGCCCCCTTTGTGGAATGGTATCTAATTATGAACATTTAAATATTAATGAAGTTATTTCTGAAAGAAACGTCTGATAACAAAAATTATTATTAATAGAATGATTGTTTTTCAATTTAAATTCACCTCGCATTTAAAGTTTCCTTACTTAATTAAAGAAATAAATATGTAAATGTCAAAACTGTTCTAGTATTAGATACCGTTCCATAAAGGGGGCTTTTACCTTACTATAGATACCTATATAAAAATAATACCCGTAAAAAACAAGCATACTCTGATCCCAACAATTTTTTTCATGTTAAATTTTATATGTTCTTACTTCGTTGAAACAGACTGTATGAACAATAGAGAGTGTTACGGCTTCAGACATTATAAAGATTCTGATTTTTCTTTGAGCGAGCTCGATTAAAATCGATACAAAATTTCTTGAAACGTCCCCTCTGTTATTTAATAATAGTATCAGGGCCGTGGAGAGAAGTGGCGGGCCCCGGGAATAAATTACATTTTTAATTTGTCTTCGAAAATATAAGTTACGAGCAAAAATGAGTCTTTCTACTTTTCCCCGGGCCCCCTACCGGGGCTGCAATCCTGGCCACTCCACCCTCTCGCCGGGCCTGAATAGTATATTACTTGGCAAGGATTGTAAGTGTTATTTTTGTGGCCTCGAATACAGTTCGAATACAGATTCTTAAGCATCCATGGCCACAAAAATAAACTTATGGGCCGAGGAGTATGCGTAAGTTATTATTGTAACCGAAAAAAAATGATATGAATAAACTGAAAAAATAATAAAATTCATGGAAAATGCAATTTAAAAAGAAAATGTAAAAAATTTTTAATACTAGGCGTCTATAAAAAACTGTTTCCATAGAAAAATCTATTTACTATTGATGATAAGCGTTTACTTACGTTCCTAGGCAAGTAAGTGTTGCTTAGGCGACAAGCCCCTTGGTATGTAAACGCCAATTTACGATTCAAGAGGTTGAAAAAATATTTTTTTTTCAGCAACTATTATACTGTCAAAAAATTTCATAATTTTCCGGTAATCTATGACTCAGTATCTACTAACCCTATCAAAAATCAAAATATTGTCTTTAGAAATCTAGCAGATAAGAGTGCGGACAGTCAATTCTAACAAATTCTCAACTAGTATTTGCTTATTTTACATTTTGTTTTTAAATGTAATTATAAGTACTTACTTATATTATAAAATAGGTAGTTTGCAGAGATAGCAATGTGTCTCCTGCTTTATAATAGCAAGAAGTAGTAGTTATTTGATAATATTCATATGGGTGTACATGACAATAAAATAATAAAACTGACCTTTTTCAAAAAAAAGATTAAAATTTTTTCAAATTTTTCTGTTTTCTGAGACCACCTAGGGATGCCCCCAATCGTATGTAGGTTCTACCAAAAAAAATATTTTGGAAATCCTTAGAGATAGCTCTTTTAAATGATATCTCACACGATATATAAATCAAAACTTCTTTTAGACCAAACTGACCCACAATTTGAATCCAAAATAATTTTTTTTTCTAATCGTTAACGTTAAGTAAAATTTCAAATTCCTACGTTACGGACAAACGGACACAATTCCGTTTTTTCTTTAAGGTACGGAATTCTAAAACGTAAACAATCAGATCAGTTTTTTTCTACGATAAACTTCTTGTTGTAAAATAGTCTTTGGTAATTTTCGCAAAAATTCCGTTATTAAAAAAAAAAATAAAAAAAAATATTTTGTACGATAAAAAAATTTCATTAAATCTTACCTTTGATTTTCTTTTCTCTTCAACTTTTCTATGTAAAACTTCCCCAAAACAAAATATCACAAAAATTTTTAAAACACTATTCTTTAAAATCACTCAAGTTAATTCATTCTCTTGTTACAGTCACTTTTTATGCAAAAAAATAAAAACATTCAAAAAAAAAAAAAAAATTACAAAACAAAAAAAAACCGTTTCCAGTCAGTCGTTTGTTATCAGAGCTTCACCTCAGTAATGTGAGCTTTAATAACAAAATACTGAACACAAAAATTTCACAACAATTTCACACTTTTATCGCCGCAATAATAAACAATTCGATTTGTTGCAACAGATTAATTGGACCGTTTGGATTCAAGAAATTATTTTTTCTTTAATTATTATTCTCTCAACTCGTATTGCGCTTTGTACCGTACTGGAATCATTACAGTATCATATTGCGACTATATATGTACACTTAAGTACTTTTACTGTGTATATATAGGTACCCAAGGCGGTAGAATATGTGCATATATGTATCGTTAACTATTGTGGCTATCGCGACTTAAGAAACTTGAGCAAGTTTCAAGCAGAGAGTACGGAGTTAGGCTAACTATAGGTATATAATATAAAGTTTATCGAGTAGAGGTAGAATATTTATAAGAAGTCTTCTTCGTGCGATTGTTCCGCGCTCGCCGTTAACTGGCCATCATCGTCAGAGTAAGGTAGGTTGTCCGCACGCAGTCCATCAGAATGTCTATGTGTTTGTGTCTATCTATGAGCGCTGCGAAGTATATTTTTAACATCATTGCATTGGTAAGTGTTTTCAGTGCATGCTAGTTGGATTAAAGGAGTTGAATCAGTTGCAATTTTAAGTGGATATATAAATAGGGTTGACCGGGGTAATTGTGAATGGATTTTCATGAGTTGAGATAAAAGCGTTGTTTTAAGTATTTTTTATTTTATATATCACATTATAGTTGATTTATTTTTAATTCTACATTATTCAGGATGCACCACACAAATTTTGAGCAAATTCGTATGAAAAACAAAAATTTTATAAGCCATTCACATTTCCCCGGTGCGGTTTTGCAAATCTTATGAATTTCGGGGTAAAAGTGAATGCCATCAGAAAAATTATTTAGAATGGATTACAAGAGAAGTGTGGTACGTCAGAGTAAAGCCCAACTCAAATTCTTCACATTTACTCCACTTTCAAATTTTTCATCCAACTTTAGCGGTTACAATTTCTCTTTGTTTAATGCAAGTTACGCATACCTCAAATTTCTACAAAAAATCAAGGCAAGAAAAATAACAAAAATTGTAGGAACAAATTTATTACAAGCAAAAAATGATATTTTGATGAAATTTTGTCATTTTATCATATAAAAAATCAAAAAATTACACGTATTCACACAAAAACAAGGCAAATAAGACTTTTTCAAGGAAATACATTTAGTTTACATGAATAAAAATCAACGGATTTTGTATTGTTTCTACAACGGAAACTTGTACAATAAGGTCACCAGCACCTTCATCAACATTTTCAACTCTGAAAAGGACACTACTGAAATTTTTAACCAAATGGGGGCATTTGTGAATGACGGTCACAATTACCCCATAATTTTAATCATGGGGTAATTGTGAATTGGTGATAAATTGTCTAATTCTTTTAGCAGTTAATAAGGAACTCTCTCAGGGTTTAGACCACCTCTTTAGAAGTACTTTTAACCATTTCTTACCTTTTAAAAAAAGAAAATGTATTTAAAAAAAATTTTTTTTGAGGATTGGTCGAAGTAAGATACATAAAATTTTGCAAGGGTTTTTTCAAAATAAAAAAAGATACTAATACTTGGAGAATTGTTATGAAATTTTAATAGCATATTAAGAAAGGACAGAAAAACATATTAAGAGTTGATTCTTAACAATATTAATGTTATTTTAGAAATTATAGGCGCCGTTCACAATTGCCCCAATTCACAATTACCCCGGTCAATCCTATTATATTCAGGGGGAGATTCGCCAAAAACACATCAAAAACTCGACCTTCTTTATTATTATTATTTTATACAAATAAATATTTTATTAAAAAACTAGCTGTACCCGCGACGTCGTTCACGCGACACATTGTTATAAAACCAAGGAGAAGTATACAAATGTAATAATTTATATACAGAACTTGCATAGAACAATAGTTTTTGCGTAATAGGATGTAGGGATGATTGATATTCATCGATGGTAGAAAAACATCGATGTTTAGGAGGAAAACATCGATGTAAAAACATCGATGTTATGTCCTCGATAACATCGACAGACCGATGTTACGAGAATAATATCAAGGAAAGGATTCTTGGAAAATAATCACCAGTTGTAATTTGAAAAATTATTTTTATTCGGTGCGACGTACGTTTCGGGGTTTTTTGTTAATTGTTAATTTAATTTAATTTTATTTTATTGATAAGGCCTGAGGAGGGGGATGTTTTTTAAAAAAACCCCGAAACGTACGTCGCACTGAATAAAAATAATTTTTCAAATTACAACTGGTGATTATTTTTCAAAAATCCTTTCCTTAATATACAACATCACCAAAAACCCTTTATAAAGAGAATAATATCGAAACATCGATATTACTTTAATCTATCCAGTAGTTAAAAGGTCCTGTAGCTGATTTAAAGCAAGATCCATTACTTTTATGGCAAGTTCTAGGACCCACTTATCCAAACTTGAAAAAAATTGCCATTAAATATTTGTGTTTCACAGCAACTTCAACAGCTTCAGAGAGACTTTTTTCAAAATCCGGGCAGCATTTGTATCAACTAAGGAACAGATTAAAAGGGAAACTTCTAACAAAGTGACTTTTTTTGAAAAGTGTACCAAATAAATACTGGCAATGTTAATTTTTAATAAATAAAATAATAGATTATAATGGTTGTTTATTTTGCTACATAAACATCGATCTTTTCGAACATCGATGTCTTTCTTTCGATATATATCGTATATCGATACTCTTGAATCGATGTTAACATCGATGTCAACATCGATGTTTTTCTAATATCGATCATCCCTAGGTGATGGCTTAAATTAAGGTAGTTTTGGTGTGAACTTTTATTTTTGCTATTAAAATAACTTGACAATTTTACCAATTCCACTGTCTTTTTTATGTCACCGAAGGATGACATCCTTCCTTCGGTGATATTATAACACAGGTCTGTTATCAAAAATTTGAGAGAGGTGGCAATCGGTAATAATAATAATAAAATATAAAAAATAATTAATGAGTTGCACATGCATGTACTAATAAATGCAAGAGGGGGATGTATTTTCACTGTGCTTAAAAAATAAAAAAACCAGCCAAAAATCATAAATTAACACTTTCACCATTATATGTGAAAAATACATAAAGAAATGACTACAGCAATTTTGCGTTTTCATAAAAGAAAGCTATTTTTTTTTTTTACAAACAAATATATTGTGCTCTTGTTTATTTTTTGTTGCATATTATCTTTATGAATTGTGCAGTCGCCTTGTACATTGTATCTTTTATCCTTCTAATATAGATCAATTGTATATATAATCTATCTCGCTTGTCATTATTATTAACATGCAGACTGTGCAACGTAATGAAAAAAAAAATATTACTTATACATATCGATCGTGTTCCATTTAGAAATCCCAAACAACACTTACTAGTGCATTTGATGTTTCACAAAAAAAACTACTTTTTTAAAAAATTTTATTGCAATACTAACATTTTAAATGCTTTTAAATGCAATTAAAAGGTTAGTCTAGCATAAAATTTAAAAAAATTAGTTTTTTGTAAAAAAACAAATGCATTGTGTTACACAGTGTCGTTGTGTGTCCTTAATGGAACACGGCCATAGTATAACTAGGCAAAGAAACACCGTATGTGCGGATAACTCGGATTACAGTAAAATGGGACACATTTTACTGTATATTAAAATTAACGTTTTGAAGAAATTTAATTAAATTGAAATATTTTTATTAAAAATTAATGCGAGAATGTAACAATACTTACCTAATTAAACAGAATTTCTACAGTGTAAAAAAAATGGATTTGCAGTCAAACTCTTCACGGGTTTGATGAAATACGTTTAAGCAGAATTAATATCGGTTCGTTCAAAAACAAATTAATAATTAATAATATTCCATTTAAGGTCTTTAAGAAAGTGGAGGGGGAAGGTTAGGTTGGCTATATTGTCCTATGTTAAATACATAGGATACCGTAATGGTTGCCAACTTTAAATAAATGAAACTTATGCCGTTAAAACTTATGAAATTATGTTTTTTTTTTTGTTAAAAGAAATACAGTTACTAATAATGATATTTCAAATTTGATTGTTTCCAATACTTTTTATAATCTAAAATATTCTTAATGTATTTAAAACAATGCACAATATGATGTGTAAAGTACGGCAACAGTGTAAAGTTTTAATAGTTTTTCCCACAGAATATCACAGAACGAACGCTAGTATCTCTATACTACTGAAACCAGAGTAACGACAAAGGATAGAAAATATCCCACCAATATGTTATATACAGTGATGGGCGCGTAAACTGCTTACAGTGTTTACAAGCATAGTTTACACGTAAACACGACTTCTGTTTACAACATATTTTTTGGATGTAAATATGTAAACAGCGCAAACAACGTAAACAGGTTAAAAATTAAATTGTAAATTGTAATAATAAAAGAATTACATTACTTAATAAGCAAAACCCAAAAATGTGTTTTATAACTTCATATTTATTTTTCACAACTTCGTATTTATTAACAAATTCAAAATTCAATTGAACAAAATATGAACTGAAAAATGAAAATTTTAATATCAGATTTTTTTCTAACCTATGCACTTTTAATCTTTGGATGGCCACATTGGACAAAGTTTTTTTTACAAATTAAACACAAAGCACTATATTTTCTCCCTTCTTTTTTTAATTGAAAATTTAATTCTGTATATATATATATATATATATATATATATATATATATATATATATATATATATATATATATATATATATATATATATATATATATTCCTTTTGGGAACTGCCATTTTTTACTTTATTTTTAAAGTTTTAAATTTAAATTACGTGTAATTTATGACTCTTTACGTGTTTACCGTGTTGACTTTACTTTACGGTTGTTTACTCTGTTTACATCTCTTTACAAGGTAAACGTAAACACCGACTGTTTACACGTAAACGCCCATCACTGGCTATATATGTGTACGCGAAATTGTATGTGTTAGTGCGATGGATGGTTGTGTGTATGGGTGTCTTGCATACGCATATACATAACATGCATGTAGCACGCATCATGCACGTATACCGTGTCAACATGACGGCAACAATATGACAACGATTGAAACACACCCATTGGTAGCTACTAAGTGAATGACAACATAGTTCTGCAAAATGCACATAAATACCCATAAGTGATTGCAGAAAAGAGATAGTTGTATTCCTTCCAGTCACAGATGAGACAGATCAAGCCTACGTATAAAAAAGTGAAATCTTAAAGTTGCAGTAACTAGCAATTTACACCATTACTGTTTTAGTCTGTTACTGACTGCCGTGGTGTTCACGTCAAAATAAAAATCATGTTTTTTTAATCAACTCGTGAAATTTAAACAGAAAAAAAATATGAAGTGTGTCTCTATTGAATAAAGAATTTCTCAAAATAAAGGGATATCTTTCTTAAAATAAATAAATTTATTTTTAATTGTTGACTGGTGGTAACTTACGGTGGCCATCATAGTATATAGTATGCGAACTGCATATGAAGGGCCTATAAAAGGGGTTAAGTCACTGTAATCAATTTTTTCAGGAGATCAATAAAACTTAAAGAAACGTTATAAACATTGTGTTGTTTATTTGAGAAACAGCTGTAAGCCAAGTCAGCAACAGTACACAAAAGTTGTGGACTTGACTCCTTATTCCCTCTACGCGCTCGTTTGACCCCTTGTTCCCTCTACGCGCTCGACTTGACCCCTTGTTCCCTCTTTGCCTCTAGTTGCGAACAGGTTTTTTTAGGTGACTTGACCCGTTTTTCCAATAAATTGTTATAACACGTGATAATACTCTTGAAGAACTACAACAATCAATCAATAACTCATTTTTCAAAAAAATGTGACTTGCTCCCTTTTTCCCTTCGACCCGTCATATATAATCATCAAAATATATTACTAACACATTGGTATATTCGTGTCCATACATCGTGTGTTGTGATTGTAAGGGTGATGTATTACGTCACTCATTGATTACAGCGGGCACAATTTGGTAGACATTCTAGTTTGACCCCTTGCGTCTAGTGTTCTATGGTTTTTGAATGTTGATGTTGAACTGTATGTCAACCTAACCAAAAAGTTTAAATAATTTATTACAGTTTGTTAATGAAATTTCGTCGTTAGTGAAATTTAAATAGTTTAGTTTCTCAACAACGATGCTCCAAAAAAATCAAAATTACAAAATAATAATGACAGTGAATTTAAAAGTTTTTAAAAGTTCGGACATTATGAAAAAAAATACAAAATAATAATGACAGTGACTTTTAAAAGTTTTTAAAAGTTCGGACATTATGAAAAAAATAGCAAAAAAGTCAATTACATACGATATTATAAAGCAAAATTAATAACAAAATTCGTGTCACTCAAAATAAAGGAATATATACTAAATGTGTTAGAAAATGAAATAAAGAAAATGTGTTATACATATCTTAAATTTTTAAAGAATAACAATAATTTTAACTTAAAAGAAAAATATTAAGATTAATAATTTTATAAAAGTGTATAAACATATAAGTATATATTTTATAAAGTGTATATTTTATAAAAGTGTAATACTATGTTCAAATTGTGCGCGCCATCATCGCTTCTTTGTCACAGAGCAATATTGCCATATTTACTGCGGCTAATTACAATGTTCAATAACTTTAATATTAATATTACTTATATAAAGATTTTTATCTCAGAAACAAAGAACAAGACTGTTTTGAAACTTGGTGCAGGTATTCATAAACCTGTGATAATTGCTATGCATATTTTTTGTAAAACGAACATTTCTGACTGTCAAGATACAGCTTTTTATATAAATGTGTGTTAACCTATGTGAAAGTGTAACTTCCAAGATTTTTTACTCGCTAACTAAGAACAAGATCGACTTCAAAATTCGACAGGACATTCTTTATTATTTCAATAATAAATTGTCAAATTTTTAAGAAGCTGTCATTAAAATTTTTTTGCCTCTTAAATTTCTTATCAACCTTAAAAACAGTGTGCAAAAATATGATATCGAAAATTATCTGTTTTTCGTTATTACATGTTTAATTTTCTTTTTTATTAGAACAAATATCTTTCTAGTGATTTTATTAAAGAAATGATTCCCATCGTCGGTCGAAGAATAGATTTTGTACAGCACTGGGTAGCGAATTTCTACCTAAAAACAATAAAACCTCATCCCGGTAGGGATGTCGTTTTTTAATCGATAAATCGAGAAATCGATTAATCGGAAGTATGGAAACCGATTTTTAATCGATTATTGATTTTGAGATCGATTCACACATCGATTTTTATTTTATGGAAATCGCGAAACGATTTTTTTTTCAAAACATAAATTGCTTTTTTATTTTATTTATACGTTGCTATTTATTTATTAATTTATATTTATTATCGGTACCTATTACGATTATTAAATTTTAAGCATCAAACGCATCAAATGCATATAATCAGTTGTCTATGCATTTCAAATCAAATTGCTGACAACTGTACCATATACAAAACAATAAAGTTTATGCGGGAAATTTAAAGCAAAAAAAAAAAAACTTTCATATTTTTTTTTATCCCTTAATCTATAAAAAAAACTTTGTATGTTATTAAATAAAAACTTCTCAACATTTAGTACAATTTAGATAATATTTATACAATTCTAGAGAAAGCAACGACAACTGCAAATGAGTCATTCTCATAAATGTATCTCTTAGACAGACTCGTAATATAGCTATCTCTCAGAAGATCTACTATCTAATATATTGAAAAAGGATAGTAGAAATTATATCTTTTATATGTGACAAAACTTTATTTTTGAAATGAGTCATTTTCTTTATATATATGAATTTGACTAAAGTGCCCTGTAAACGATCAAATTTGTTTGACAAATTTGTTTGTCAAACTTCACGTTTTCATCAAACAAGAGCTTAAACGATCAAACCAAAGCTCAAACAAATTTGACAAACTTGCGCGTAGTTTGTCACACTAGTGATCCCCATAAAATAATTTTGTTAGATTAAACTTGGCCAAACAGAATAAATAATGAAAATTACGGAAAAAATGTTGCTCGTACAGAGATTTGCAAAAATTTTGTCATATTTGCTATTCATTTCGGGGCAATTTAATAGAGCTTGTTTGACAAACACAACAAACACCGCCGCTCACCTTCAAACTTGTTGGTCAAACACGTCAAACAAGTTGATCAATCAAGATTTTCATCAAACATGTCAAACACGTAGATTGTTTGACAAACGCGTCAGACAAAGCTGCATACTATCAAATAATTTGACAAACACGTAAAATTTGACAAACAATTTGATCGTTTACAGGGCACTTAACATTTTTATATCAAATGAAAACAAAAATTGTCAACTTTGTTGTGATGTTGTGATTCATCTCTGTACCATAGAATAAAATTCTAAGAAAATGTTGGTAATTAAGTACGTACAGGCTTAATATTTTTCATCTTAAAAGACTTCGAAAGTTCATCTTTCTGAATTATACATAAATTTTTACTTAAAAATTACCGCAACTTTTGCAACAGCAAATTTGAATCGATTTCTTGGAATCGATTTTGAATACAATCGATAATTTAAGTATCGATTCTTTTGTTGGCAATTACGAATCGATTCAAAAATAGATTTTTTTTTTAAAAAACGGCATGCCTACATCCCAGTGTTGTCAGACAGTTTTTCCAAAAAACTGTAGGTGGCAGCTTTAAAAATTTGTCAAGTGCGTGTTTGACACGCACTAAGTAATGTTCCTCACAATCAGTGGTCATAACTAAAACTTCGTAAAATATAACAGTCCGGACACATACGTTCACGATGTGACACATACGAACACGATCGTTTTGAAATCAAAAAATAGGTTATACTTTAGGAATAAAATTCATTTATTAGGAAAAATATTTTATCCACCTTCATATCTCGTTATAAAAAATTCCTAGAAACAACTGATTGTACGGAACACTGTTAGCGCAAGTACAACTTGCACTTGACTTGTTTTTATTAAAGTTAATTATGTATATAATAAAAATTAGAAATAAATAAAGGTTTAAAAAATATTAACTACGATTTTTTTATTAGAAACACAAAATTACAAAGACAACGTATTTATTATATCATCGTTTTTTTTTTTTATTAGATTGTATTTTCAGATACCTCGTTTGTAGTACTTTTCTAAAAATAATTTTTTTTTTCAATGTAACTAAATCAAATATCAATCACAAATATGCGTATAAGAGTAAAAATGTAAGATGAAATTTGAGTGTAGTGGCATTTCAAACGCGCGCTCCTAAAATTTTGTTTTCTTCCGGACCGAGAGATGGCATGTAAATAGTGGTTTAGCACCGTTGTACAGAGATAGTTATCTTTAGTGTATTTGATCTGTGTGTAAAACGCTAAAACGTGTTTCACGTGTTTTAGGCTGTATAAACAATCAATGAAATAAGATTTAAGATTTAAGAAATAAGATTTAAGGAGTATGCCATCTAGTGATGTTGAATGGAGCTTTAACGTAACTGGTCGTAGATATAAATATGTAGGTATTTTTTTACGTCAAAATTCGTGATTTTTTTCACTTAGTGACAAAATAGTCATCACGAACGTTACTTTTTCATGAATTCTGATGTACAAAAAATACCAAAATACGTTTACTTATGAGCAGTTAAGTTAACAGTTTCATTCAACGTCACTAGATGGCATACTCCTTAAATCTTAAATCTTATTTCTTAAATCTTAAATCTTATTTCATTGATTGTGTATACAGCCTTATACGTCCTCCTTTGTTTTGTTGAAATGGCGGAAACGGACAAACTATGACGAAACGAATAGGTATAAAATGAGCGAAAAAACGGACACTGAGAGCCATCTTACGGTTGGGGAGAAAGTACAATGATGTGCAATATGGCCCTATTTTTGATAGGATTCTCTATGTATATAATTTTTTCTGTGAATTATGTGGGCTTGTCGGTAAGTATGTAATTATCACAAATATGTAAAGATGGCTCTGTGTGTATTAAAATAAGTTATTAGACAAAGATAACAATTTTTAGAAGCTGTCCCATTATTAATAATTTTAAGAAAAAACAGCGAAAGAGTTTCAACTAGTTTTCCTCATTTTGATCCTAGGAACTCAAAGTCCTTGATTTACAGTTTGTACTTGATACGTATTTTTTATGTCACCGAAGGATGACATATTAATCTCGTTGCGTGATTATAGTGGGGAACCATATAATATAATAATTATAGAGTTGTACATGCATATATTGAATAAACGCAAGAGGACTGTATTCTCACTGTACTTAAAAAACAAGCCAAAAAATCATAAATTAACACTTTCACTGAGGTGACATTACTTAGTGCGTGTCAAAAACACGCACTTGACGAATTTTTTAAAAAATAATTATGTAAATTCTTGTTGAAGTTGTTTATCATAGCCATGCACATATCGTTATTTAGTTAGCAATTCAAAAATTTGTGACTGGAGTACTGCGACTGACCGACCGTATGCTAAAATTTCTTCAATTATTTGCACAGTTCTCATCAGTACTTGTGCACATAAAGGTAGTTAATCGAGCGATAATAAACTTATAACGGGATAGTCACACGTGACAGTGGTTTTTTAAGCTTATTGTCTACAATATGTCTGTTATTTTTATCACATATCATCAAGATAAAAAATATAAATCTACATAATATGTGCAAATGTGTAGCTACCTATTACAGTGTCTCACAAAATGAAAGAAAAAATATAAAGTATCTTAAGGTAGTTGGTCGATAAAACGATTTTTTCAAAGGATTTTAACGAAACTTCTCTAGATATTTATTTAATTCAATACCAATAATACGAGCCTTTATCGAAAAAAAAAAAAAAAATTGACTATACCAATTTTGAGAAAAACGATTTCAAAGTTTTGTAATTTTAACACGGGCTCTTATGGAAAAACTCTATTTTTTGTTTTTTGAATAAAATGAAAACGTGTCAAATGAATTTGAGAAAAATTTAATATGTTATAAAATACAAAGTTACAAACCATATTTATAAACAAATAAAAATTATTCACTACGCCGTTTTTGAAATATAATTTATAAACATCATTTTACAACGTTTCTACAACGCTGTTTCAACAATGCTTTTATATTGCTACTACATAAGCGCGCGGAAATTAAAAAAAAAAAAACAAGTGGTATACAAATATAATAATTGAAGATTATTTAATACATTATTTAATTTTTGATAAAAGAAATTTTTTTCCCTGATATATACTTTTGTACCTGACAATCTCAGAGCAACTACGTTAAAAGTATGTTCTATTATAATCAAAAAAATCGATCAGGTAGTTTTTGAGTGAGAACACCAGTTAATTATAAAAATATTGTTTCGAGAAAAACATATTTGAAATTTTGAATCATAATGACACGGACATACGAATAAGTCACAGATGTTATTTTACACGTTCTTAAGAACATCTTACGTTCAAAGGTTAAAACATACGAAGGACTTCGAATATTGTTCTAAAAATTTGGTAGTACAGCAAAAACTCTTTTTATGCGATCCTATTTTTTAAAATGTCCGCATAATGAGAATGGATGGTAAGAAAAAGTAAGTTTGAAAATTAATTTGCGGTAAAGTTACTTATTGACTGTTTTTAAGTATTTAATCAGTACATTGATTTAATATAAGTTGTTGTATCCTTAAGTTTCTTTACGTTATCACAATTTTTGTAATATTATAGAAATGAAATAAAATGTTCTCAGGTGTAGATAATACTTTATCTTTTTTAGAAAAGCAACTTCTAAGGAAATTGTGAAGTTTTAAGCGTTTTGAGTTATGTATTTCCTATGAAACTTTTTACAGCTATTTATGAAGTTTTAGAATATTTTTTTGTACAGTTATTTTTATGTGGCCCCTATTCAGGGTCGGTTTTATCCTAAGTACTGTCCTGGGCTCCGTGAAAAATGCCCCCCTTCTTTTTCCCTTCTTCAGAACTGTCCCTACCCATAAAAGATAAAAAACAGGATATGTTGCATATTATTGAGATATTTCACTAATATTTTAAAAAAAATTGAATTTTTCTTTCATTCTAAAGGTATTTCTCCCCTTAAAAGACAAGAAAATAAGATATTAGAAAGAAAGGAGGTACTTTAAGGGGAGGTTTACTTGAGAGTCGTTAAAAAAAATCGATTTTTTTTTGCAGAAATTGGTAGCTAATTATGTGTAGAATATGTTTCCAAAGTGATTTTACTGAAAGTAATTTAAGGAAAGGTTTACTTGAGATTTGATAAAAAAATCGATTTCTTTTTATGCCGAAATTGATAGCAACTTATGTGTAGAATATGTTCCCAAAGTGATTTTACTGAAAATAATTTAAAAACAAAATTCTTGCACATTAACCGAATCCAACTTTCTATAAAAAAAAAAAATTCAAAAAACGTAGTTCACGCAATAATGAGTATTAAATATAAAATTTTGAAAATACGTTTCTTTATATATATTTTATAATATCTCGGAACTACATTTTTGGAACTGGTGGACACGATAACTCAAAAACTATTCGATGGATCCTTTTCTTAAATTTTTCATTTTAAAGATAATTCAATTCTTCGGCACCTCTACCTAAGTTCGATACACTTTCAATATTTTTTTTATCTTTAAATTTACTTTAAAGAGCGAAAAATAAGACAAAAATCGTAATCAAAAGCGCAAACATCCGCCATTTTTTTTCTTTCAGCAATTTATTGATATTATAGGTAGAGGTGCCGGTACTCTTCATATATTTTATAAATCTTTTTTGGCTTTTGGATTTCGGTGGTTTATTACCGGCGCTAGGATGTCCACCAACAAGGCATTGGATTTTCGGATCGTCACACTGCACTATCTATAAAATGGACACTTTTTTATATTTTTCCTTGAAAAAATTTTTTTGTGTTGTTTAATACTTAATAAATATAAGTGCACAAAATTTGAAATTGATATTTACTTCCGTTCTTGAGAAAAAAATTCTAGAAAAATACATAATTTTTAAGGACTCTCGAGTAAACCTCCCCTTAATATAAGAATCAGTTCAGTAATAAGAAAAACTATTCATACTAATATGTACGTGGAAAACAGAAGTGCGTTACAAGTTCAAATAAAAATATATTTCTATTCCCTCTAAGAGTTTTGCTAGACAATAGCTTTTTGAGCAGAGTGTATGATGGTGGAGTGACTGGGTAAAAACACTAAAAAGAACAAATGATTAAATGAGATGTTTTGTTAAATATCTCCAAAATTTATTAACATTTTAGATAGTAAAATACATTTTTTTAAAATAGCTGTAATTATATGTTAACTTGAAATTTGATACTCGATATAATAGTACCAATAAAATAAAAAAATAATATAAATATAGAACTAAAAAATTTATAAAATCAAATTATGTAACCAAATCGAAACTACATATTGAAAATTCTTTAAGCATTTAAATGGATATGTTATGATTATTACTTCTAATCGGCCAATATGTAATTATTGTCCGGTCAGAATCAATTGTAAGGTATGCGTACAGTCGCATTCCAATTATCCAGAATTCGTTTATCAAGAAATGTGTTTTTAACACAGACCAATGAACATATTATATACATTATATTATACTAATTATATAAAAGCCAGTTACGACCAAGTTCCGACGTTAATAGTATTCTGTAATATAGTAATGGATGGTATCCGTAGTAACGTTTTCAAATAATTATTGTAAAAATTTTACTTTTTTGAGAGGAAACTGCAAAATTTTGAAAGAAAAAAAGTGGTATTCGCTTTATTTTCAAAATACGTACGTATACAAATTATATCCTGCAATAATTATAGTCGAATTTGCTCAAAAATTGACATTATATTATTTCATTAAATTTCATCCGTCTCACCCTGTTACCTGCTTCAAGGAAAATGCCTAGAAACTGGCTTTACACTTTGTCTAGTAGTATAATATAATAGTGTTCATTGATCTGTGGTCTTTAAAGTTTCCATCATGAATTTCTCACTTATTAAAAAGTATAATGCCAAATTCTGTTAAACCAAATATCATTTAAGTCGGGATAATTTGAATTTTACAGTCTCACTGATGTTTTTCTATACATATAAAAGTTTTAAAACCCGCGATGAAAAAGCTCTAAAATGTTTCAAATCAAAATTCCTGAAATTCCACATTTCTTAAGTTAATTTTTTTCAAACCTGATTAAGAACTATCCTATATAGATACCAGCTTTCAAAGTGGATTTTTAAAATTTTTTATTTTATTTTTATCCTGAAATATCTTGGAAACAATGAAACCAGTTTTTATTGAACCTGGCTAATAACCATTCTGGCATTACCAGTTTTCAAATAAAAAGATCGCATTAAAATTGCTTAAGCTGTTTTGGAAATGTAGAAAGTAAGAGACAGTTGGATGTAAGAGGTGCTAAGGGATTGATTGACTCTAGAATCATACGTACACGTCAAAACGACGTGCGAACTTCTCTACCTGCTCCAATACTACGACTTGTTGTTACTTGTTTGCCGTGAGATTTCTGTTATCTAATTTATTTGTTATTATAACACACCACATATATTTTTTTTGTTTGTAGTCATTGTCGTTTTGTTTGTATTGAAATAGTGTCCGTCAAAAGGACGTCGATGTATGATTAACGTATGTTTTTTTTGAAGATTTTGTACACTACATATAAAAGGTTTCCTAATTTTTTTTTTTAAATTTATTAAAGATATGGATGTTATAATTAATTTATTCAATGATTTTGATAATGTGAAAGACGATTACAGCTGTTAGACTTATAGAGAGGACATAATACTGAAGTTTTAATATATTGAATCGAAAACTAAAGAATGCATTTCGAATGACTTAATAAAAGATTAACAACTTATTTTGTGGAAAATATTTTAATTTTTATTATTTTTGGAGATCTTATTCGAAAAATTACCAACAAATTTTAGAAAATTTACAAATGTGCCTAATGGGGAAATAACTACATATCTATAGGAATATTTATGATTGAGAAATTTCACATTCTGTAAAGTCACACATGTCCACTGACTCATAATAGTTCATAAATTAATTATTACAATTGATGTATTTATCTATTTTTTATTTAATTTTTATAATGAAAATATGCTTTGATAAAAAGATTAAAAAAATTAATAAATATTTACATTAAGAAATTTTTCCAAATCCAATTTTTTTAAATATTTTGTTCGCTTTTGTAGTGTTGTTATGTAAAAAAAATGTTTTTTGCAAATAAACTCTAAAACTCTCCGTAAAAAGTCCATCCGTCAAAATGACGTCGATGTATGATTAACGTTTCTCGTAGACCAACGTTTGATTCTAGGGTTAAGTTATTTTGAAGTAATCGTAAGAGATTCACAAAAACACACACAAGGAAGAAAATTATGAATTTTTTTGAAACTTTGAATCCATTTAAGTCTGGATAATTTAAGTTTTACTGTAGGTGTAAGTATAATCAAATAGACTAAGTACTTGTACGTAATATATTATGTATATGAGATATACATAGAAGTAAACGGTTTAGAGTACTACTGCTCTTAAATCAGAATAACACGAAATATGTATGCTGTTTTTGTAGGAAGCCATTCATCCGTTAAGTAGGTAGCTATCAATATTTTTAATAATAGTTTTAGAATTTGAAAAAAAAAATTATATACCAACTTGTAAGTGGATAGCATAAAATTAGCTTATTATGAAATTTGATACAAGAAGGAATTTTTTTTTTGTATGGTTTTATGATGACCATCACAAATATTTCTACAAGGAGTTTTTTTGTGAAAGTATTTCTCCAAAGCTAAGTGTCGTGACTGAGGTTTGTATTGTGAGAAGTAGTAGTCAAACATTTTTAACGGATTATTATATTATTCGCATTTTCATTTACTCTCTGTTCAGGGCCGTCGAATACTATATTAGAGAAAAGTGCAAAATGTGGAAGACTCCCAGGAATATTCATCAGCAATGGCCTCTGAATTATCTCCGAAAATGAGAAAGTTAGGGGAGTTTGACTTTGACCCCTCTAAAGTGGCCAGGAATATTCATTAGCATTGACCCTGCATTACTTTTGAAAATGAGAAAGTTATGGGGGTTTGACTTTGACCCCTCTAAAGTGCCCCAAAAAGTAGCTGCTATAAAAAAGATTTACAAAATTTTGCCTTATTTAGAAATGGGCTCTAGGTGCTTTTTGGGTCGCTGATTACGAATTTGACGTCCAAATTGAAGAATTACATATTTTAGTATGGGACTAATGTCATTTTTGGATGAAAATTCCACTTTTTCGGGCAAAAGTTTAAATATAAACATTTTGCTGCAGAAATGTGCTCTAGGGTTTTTTTTTGGGGTCATCAATCAGGATATTGAGGTCCGAATTGAGCAATTCCATTCCAGACTGGAACACGTGCCAAGGAAAATTCCATTTTCTCAGAAAATATATAAATACCTATTAATATTTTTCCCTGAAAATGTACTCTGCGGAATCGTTTGAGTCATTGAATACGAATTCGCGGTCTAATTCAAGTAGTTCCAAACATCTCATCAAAAGTTGGCGAATAAACCACGTTCTTCGGCATTATCTCGTTTAGTCCATCGGAACTTATGGTCAACGTTCATAATATTCTCATTTACGAAGGATCGGTGGTAATGTAGGGGTTAATGCTGTTAAATGTTCCTGGGGGTCTAGGGAACACGTGAATGAAGGTGCTGTTCCACCGTTTCTCCACTTTTTTCGGTTTACTTAGGGACCATCCATAAAATACCCTAAAAAGATGACAGCGTGGGCTACCGTAATCCTGTGTGACGAAGAGGGGGAGAAGGTCCAAGCAAATATGACGTAACGCAATGGCACAAAGCTTACAGTTATCCTGACATGGTTTCATTGTCAGTACAAGTTACCAACTTAGAGGGGGAATTCGGCTAAAAAGTAATGCTAACACCGATCTATCTTTTGTGAGTTAAGTAGGTATATATGAGTGTAACTCACCTCCCTTTTTAAATTAAAAAGTTCTATAAAAGAACTTTTAACCGTCTAATCACTTCGTATACCGTTAGTGATCGACAATTTTTCAATAAATTCTTTATTTCTAAAAATAACATTTTCGTTTCCTTGAAATAATTAATGGTGGCCAAGGGATAATTAATATTCTACACCGGCACTCAAAATGTGGAACATTCATAATTATGTATCGACATAACGTTTCGCGCACTATTTGCATACCGTATTATAGTCAGCGAATTGGCTGTTAAATCGCAGTTATTGACATTTATAGACAAGACTAAACCATGTCCAATACGTAGAAGCCTGTCGCAGAAGACGTGGACGTATCATAATGTACTTAAATATTATAGTTCACTAGCTCATTATAATAAACTTGTTGTGGAGGACACGTAATCGAGCACCACGTGACGGGTGTATTAATAAGGAGTTATCAAAACAATTAGGCAAGATATGCATGGTATTGGTCAATATCTACATGTTATGTTGGAATTTCATAGGGTATTTGGTGGTAAACTTTGCCAAAAACTGTATTCCAAGAAGATATCTATGGGATAAGTTGTTTGTCTTCACCATTGCTGAAAGAAACCGGGTTAAATTTGAGTAAAGCAAAAAAATTAAAGAATGATTTGAATCCGTTTACAAAAATTAGTTTTTCTTGGAAACTAGTTGACATAGAATAATAGTTTAACGACCTTTCTTAAGGGTCTTTTAGACGGTCATATCAGTTCTCAGTTCAGTTTCAGTCGAGCTGTCAGTTTTTCCTACGTGTAAAAATCAAAATCGGAAAGGAGAACTGAAACGGAGACTGAGAACTGACAGGATGGATAGACCTATTTGTTTCGTTTCAGATCTTAGAAATCGTATGTGTAAACAAGCGCATCATGCCTCAGTCCGTTTACTCACGTCAGTTTTCTTGAAAATCTGACAAAGTGCACATTTTATATAGGCAACTGTCGCTATGTCCAACCAGGATCACGATTTTGTTGAGGAATTTATTAAAATTTATTAAACATTACCGTGTTCATGGAATAAGACAGATGTACGTTACTACAATGCAAATATTAGCGAAGCTGCCTGCACTCTGCTATTAAAGAAATATAAAGAATTCGGTGGTAAATCGATATGGTAAAATCTAAAATAAATAGCCTATGTTTAACTTACAACAAAGAACTTAAGAAAGTTAAGGATAGTGAAATAAGTGGAGCAGGAACTGGGGAAGTGTATAAACCATCACTATGGTATTATGATCTCTTTTCGTTCGCCAGCGACCAACAGCCGACTGTAACAAGTGTTAATACCATGGACGGCGACGATGAAAATCAGGAAGGAATAGGAGATACGTATCTATATTCATTCGTAAATAATTCAACCAATCACATGGTTTTATGCGAAGTTCCTTCCTTAAATTTATATGCGACAATGAATTTCTTTTAAGAAGCCAAACCTTACTCCAATAGCTTCTTTTCTTCCGCTCTTTCTTCAGCACCAAATCTAACGCTATTGCAGTGAAATAGTTTTCATTCATGAGTTATTATATTAGCACTTTTAAACTAGTATAGGAATATAAGTTGAAGACTTTTAAAGCGAAACACTTTGTTTAGAGTAACTCAGATTATACAAAGAACTGAAACGACTGAGAACAGTGAAAATTGAACGGACCGTGTAAAACCAAAACCTTCTTCCGAACTGAAATGAAACGAGAACGGAAGCTGAAACTGAACTGAGAACTGATATGACCGTCTAAAAGGCCCTTTATGTGATTTTTTTCCTCTTTTCAATAGTGTAAAAATATTTCGCAAAAATTTTATGATTAAGTGGAAATTTTGGTAGAAAAACTAACTTTTTTTTCACGAAAAATGCCCCAAAAATCATGTCCCGGGCATCGGATGTGTTTGGCTAACGAACTTGTCCAACGGTTTGGGACTTCCAACATTTTCACCAAATTTCCTAAAAGTAGGATATTTCGTTCGAGAGTTATCGTGCGAACAAATATAACATATTGTATCATTTATAACTAAAAATTTGTATTACCGTTGTGTAGCCGTTACGATATTGCTTGGTGCGACTCTTCCAAAATTCCCCTATATTTATTATAAGAATAATATGCAGTTCCTTTTTGAATGACATTAGGCCAATCAAGCAAGCGTCATCTTGGTGCCATTTACGTATTTGTTACTAACTTGTAGAGCATCTGTAAACGTGACGGTTACCTTATATTAAATTATCGTCTACTTTTAATATCTAGGTTGCAATAAATTTTAATATTTTTATACAAATAAATTATAATTATCTGAATAAACAAACAATGCTTTACAAGAAAATTTTAGAATTATTACTACCCATATTTAAATAAGTAATAATAGTTTGTATTACATAAAATCCCCTTAAGTTAGTTTTTAACAATAACAAATTTTCATTTAAATTTAAATTTACCGCTATGTATGGAATGTAAAACGGAAGGAAATAATAAATCAGAGTTATGGAAAAAAAATTCGGTGCTTAATTAATTTGGGAAAATTTACAATAATGGATTAGTAGCGTCAATATAAAATGAGGTTAGTTTAACGTTGAAAAAGACAAATGATTCAAAATTTGCAAAATTGAAATGATTTACAAAATATCACTTGCTCATTTACACAAACTTCAATTTTCATTTATATTTTTTCAAAAACGAAATAATTAAAATTGTTACTTACCAGTTTTTATTGGCAAAGTGTGTATTACATTAACAAAAAAAAAAAAACATTAATACTTTTATTAATAAACAATTATTATGGAATATTAAATGCTAATGGGTCATACTAGAGAGTTTTATATTGTTCAATTATATTTATTGTTTCATAATTCTAATACGTACCTATTTTGATTTGAAAAATTGTTAAATATTTCAAACACAATAATCGTTTTAATTTGAAAATTTTGTAAAATCTGACCTTTGTGAATGAATTAAATATCATTTTCTTTAATGATTTGTAAAAATGTAACACTAATACGAATATGAATTTATAACAAACAAAGAATTCGTTATGGAATTCGAGATTTGAAATTAATCAATCATGCGCAGTAGTATGATTTATATTCTAAATTATAAATTGTTCTATAGTTAAATATGATTAATTGTTGTATAGTTTTGTGTCAGATGAAAAACTGTCAATTTTACAATATATAAAATGTATTATGTGCAATTCAGTTTTGTTTAAATATAATAATTAATTACTAGATTTAATTTTATAATTAACGTACGTAATTGTAAAATGTAAGTAGTTAGTATACTATTGTATTATATGTATTTATTTATTAATGATTGTTTTTTAAAGATGTTTAACAGTTTGTTAATTAAATACTTGATAATTATGAATTATGCATATGATATTAAAAAAATTATGCATATTTCTTGCATTTATTCATGATTTGTTGATGAATAAGATCTTTATATCTACTGGAAAAATTGAAGAATTTTTTCTCATATTTCGCCCCTGATAACGCCTCTAGCATACCTGATAGTTTAAGGGTTATTTCTTAAAAAAATTGGCGACTTTCAATGAGAATATTTGCAAGGTCAGGATGGTAATGATCCAGTATCATCACAGACTGGTACCAATTTATAAAATTTCATTTTAATATTAAATTCCGATTACAAATAATTAACAAAAAATCTTCATCTATTTTTTTAATTAGTTCTTTCATCAGATTACAATAAAAAGAGTCCCTGTCCTAAAATTATAAAATATTTTATTTAAATAAAATAACCTAGTCGTCCATAACAAGTAATATTAATAATTTATAAAAAATTATTTTATTAAATTATCGATCAGATTGATTAGACAAGGTTTGGATTTTGAATTATACAGTTTTTGTTTTGTTTCTTCTTTTTGGTTCTTTTGAGTTTTTTTATATTGGATAAAAGAAGTTCAAAGGCATCTAAAAACAATAGAAAAGAGTAACAAGAGTTAATTAGAAAAAAAAGAACAAAGAACAAAAACCGTGATTCTTTTTTTTATAAAAAACAAAATATTCAATGAACTATTAAATAAAATTTGGAGAAAAAAGATTGATTCTTCTCTATACATAGTTCAATCAATAATGTAAGGTAAGATTGGAAATAAAATGATAATTTTGTTTCTTAGCGAACTAAGTGTTATTGTTCATTGATGACTTTCCTCGACTCAAGCGAGGTCGTTTGATAATATAATTGACAGTGTAGAACTTTGTCTTCGGTTCCGTGGTGTATTTCCAATGCTGTTAAGTGAACTATACACTGAGGAAGGAAGGAATTTCGTCATTTTGATAGTAAAAGTGAAAAGTTGACAAGCAAATTGTCCTGGCAAAGCTTGATTTAAGGAACAATAAATTTTTTAATTTGGTGATGTCATCAAGTCAAAATGACAGTGGTGAAATGGGCGGGGAATTACGCAGGTGTTTGAAATGGTTATTTTTACTCTAATCAAAGTTAAACATGTAGAACTACTACAAAGAGGACTTGTATCGAAGTAGTCATATTTTTAAAAAGAATTTCGTCATTATAACTGCAGAAATTAGGAGCTCACCTTCAAATATATTATTCTAATCGAACCAATAATTCAAATTCAGATCACTTTTAAAAATCTCGATTTGCGAAAAAAAAGATTTTTTGATTTTGATAACGATCAGGTTTGCTAAAATTCTTCAGTGCCTTAAAATCCGTAAATAGGATCACAAAATGGTGGTACTGGAAACGAATTATAGGTTTTTGAAGTTGTTATTTTCATTTTCACCAAAATTAATGACGTGGCATCACTAGAAAAAATATTTAGGCCGAATTACTCATATTTCTGGAAGGAATTTCGTCACTTTGATAATTAATAGAAGTGAAAAATTAAGAAAAATTGTATTGTTTGCAAATGGTTTGCAAATTTATGGTTTGCAGTGGAATTGCTAAGGCAGTGATTCAGTTCGGCGGCGAAACAGTAAATCCACTTTTGCTTCGGTCAACTTTACAGGTAACAATAATTCTTACTTTCCCATTTTACCAGAATTTTATAAAATTTATACTATGTATTATATTGTTACAGTCATATAACTGTTCTAATTCACGTTTATGACGTTTTTATATTGTTTTATAGTTAAATTTTATTTTAAAATTTTTCTTTCCATGTATTAATTAAAAGTTTTAAAATGTACATTACCGTTTGATTTAGATATAGTTTTGAAATTTAATGTTTCAATAATAATCGTTAGTTTTTTTATTGGTCACAAAATTATTGTAATATGGTCCAAAAAAATCAAATTTCAATTTTGAATAAAGAATTGTGATTGAGTAAAAAATTCAAACGTTTAGTTCGTCTAGGTCAAACAATTTAAAGGATATGGGCCCATAAACTTAACTCTCCAGACATTTCAAACTTAAATTATTATTTAAGATATTTTATCAAGTCATAATAATAATTTTTACGTATATTTTTCACATTCGCTAATGCTAAGTTGAGAATTAAGGAACTAAATTCATAAATTCAAATAATCTTGGCTCGTAATGTGTCTGTTGCAAAATAAAGTCGTATTAGGATTAAACAAATTATAAAAAAAGGTCTTGAGACTTGAGATATGCATGCGAAGAATGTATCTGTGTAAAATCTAATTATTTATAAAATTTGTCAAGGTGTATACTTACATAGTCCAGTCATTATAGGATTTTACTTTAAAAAAATTCTATAGTAATGTATAATACAAGCACAGACCATTGAACATATTATATATTATATTATATAGACTAATTATATCAATGTATAATTCAGGCAGCCAGATACGACCAGAGTACGACCAAATAGTATTTTGTAATATTAAAATTAATGCAATAACCGATGGTATCCGTAGTAACGTTTTCAAATAATTATCGTCAAAATATAATATTGATAATAAAATTTTATTGTTTTGAGAAGTTTTGACAGAAAAAGAGTGGTATTCGTTTTATTTTCAAAATACGTACGTATACAAATTATGTCCTGCAATAATTATAGTCGCATTTCCTCAAAAATGGACAATACATTATATTCCTTAAATTTCACCTATCTCACCCCCTTACCTACTTCAAGAACAATGCCAACAAACTGGCTTTACGCTTTGCCTAGTCTGTGAAAATACAAGTCATACTTACAGATGAATTATTTAAAATAAATATGTATGTTAAAATAATTTTTTAAATGTAGTTATCAAACTCTTAACAATTTGAGATAATTTTTATATTTTTCATTAATTTAGAATTGCAAAAATAATATTGTATGCAACACGCGTAAAGTAGGCGCTTCTTTACTCATCGTCATTGTCCAACTCGGTAAGCCTCGTTCAACAACTGTAGGACTCGTGAAAAATCTTTATAGTGTTACATCTTACTTCAGTGAATATGCCCGAAATGACTGATTGTGTGGAGAAAACAACCAGAACTTGTTATCGAAAAATCAATAGTTTTCGACAAATAATTGTGAAAAACTTTTAAAACTCTGTTTTATTCTCTAAGAAAGGGCTTCGGGTTAAATCTAGTATACTTTTAGCGAATTTCCAGAATGGAATTCAGCTATTACAGCCACTGTCATAACGCGACCTGAGCCCGGGACCATGGCAGAAATTTGTTTTGAGGTCCCTAGAAACCGAAAATAATATTCGCTAAAATTTATATATATATATATATATATATATATATATATATATATATATATATATATATATATATATATATATATATATATATATATATATATATATATATATGTGTCCGTGCGAAATGTCTTACGCTTATAAAATTTCGTGAAAATATTGGAGGCCCCAAACCGTTGGACGAGTTCGTTAACCAGACACGTCCGATGCCCGGAACATGGGTTTTTTGGCAATTTTCGTGAAAATAATTAGTTTTTGGCCAAAATTTCCCCTTATTCAAAACTTTTTGTGAAATTTTTTTACACCATTGGAAAGAGAAGAAAAAATCACATAAAAAAGGTCTTTAAACTATTATTCTATGTCAACTAGTTTCCAAGAAAAACTAACTTTTATAAAAGGAAATTCGCTATGTTATGCAGGATGCTGCGCCAGGGGTATTCTGGATATTGCTACTTCCTACATTTTAATAAATGTTTCCACCAAAATTTAGCTTGCGTTACTTTTGTAAATCTTTTTATATTTACTGGACTAACTACTACATTCATTATTGGGATAAATTGATAATATGACAATAAAAGAATAGTATTTTTTTTTCATATATTATAAATAAGCAAATGTACTTGACTTGGCCAATTTCAACTCGCCTTTGCTTACTTACACACAATACTGAGAGAATTTTATTCACATATCTATAATTTAATACCCGTACTAAGGTAAGTAATCATCGCTGCGATGTAAAAAATAATAAAGAAAAAAAAAAGATGAATCTTCTTGTCTGTTTGTTAAAAAAACGTTTGGTTGGCCTTGTTTGAAAGAACGCAATATGTAAAGGTAATTGTATCGGAATAAGTCATAAATAAGTACAGTTAATTTTATAAAATAAAACAAAACAAAAATCAAATAATGTCTGATGAATCCAAACTGGAGATTTGAGAAAGGTGTCACTAAAACGTGTTCATATTTTGATAAAGTTAAACTGGGACACACGTCCAAAGAAAAAATTAGCACACGGCTTTATTGTACTTGTAACAGATTATTCTGATTATTATCCAATTTTTGATCTTATTGCAAACTACCCGTACCTGTGACGTTGTTCACGCGAAACGTTGAGTAGTTTCTTTTTACAATTTGTAGTTTCTTGCAACACAAAATGCATTAAATTGTCTCCAAATTGACAATTGTGTATTTATTGTATTTTTCGGTACACAATTAGCAACATTTTTTTTTATTTAAAATTCAGAAAAATTTCCAAACTACAAAATTTATTTACAATTTTTGTTACTATAGTTACGACATTTTTTATGAAATATGTAAATTAGCGTAATGTGTGTAGATGCTCAAAATAGTTTTTCCATTTTCCCGTGGGAATGAGACATTTTCCCGGAACAAAAAGTATCTTAAATGTTGACCCAGGTAATAAGTTATCATCATACCAAATTTCATTAAAATCCGTCCAGTAGTTTTTACGTGATGCGTGAACAGACAGAGACAGATTTACAGTTTTATTATATGTATACTTTATCAAATACGTATTATCAAATAGTTACTTTAAGACAAGGATAAGAGAAGCTACTACTTAACTTTTTCTTAGTCGGCTATATAACTATGGAAGGTATGCGGTTTAACTCCCAAATACTCTCAATAGTAAAAATCCCATTTAATAGGATTTCACGATAGCGCTGTGGCTCCTATTACTTCGGTTGCGATGAAATTCGTAGGGAACCATTTAGGAACCAACCTGCCTAATATTTAAACAAATTTCGTCAAAAACGATCGAACAGATCCGAGGTTATACAACTTGGTGAAACCTGCGCACACATAGATGGACAGGTAGAGGGACCGACAGACAGACACGAAACCAAAATTGTTTAGTAAGCTCTAAAACGTAAAATGTGCGTGAATGCTTCAGCTATTTTAGTAGTCTCGAAAACGAAAAAAAGACTTTAATATGAAATTTTGAATAATTTTTAGTCAAACCATTATTTGTACGCGACCA
The DNA here is from genome assembly GCA_035578155.1 of Brachynemurus nebulosus. Classification (NCBI taxonomy): domain Eukaryota; kingdom Metazoa; phylum Arthropoda; class Insecta; order Neuroptera; family Myrmeleontidae; genus Brachynemurus; species Brachynemurus nebulosus. Next base: position 853,502 of record JAPWDM010000009.1, on the reverse strand, counting down.
CAAACTTTAAAGGGATGATTTCTGTAAAAAAAAATTATTGTCGAAATGCAAAATATTTTTTTTTTTTGCATTTCGGAATATTTTGATGCAAATATTTTAAAATTTTATTAATATATCCATAGTAGCAATTATTAATATGCAAAATTGACCAATTATATTAGATCATATTATTATTATATTTTATTTGTTTTGTAATTTGTCTATGGATTTTTTGTTAATTGTAAAGTATACTTTTTGTACTTTTGTTAGAGATACATTTATTAATTTAAAAGAATTTTGATTCTGTAAAAAGAGAAGTTATGGCGACAATGAATAAGAAAACTAGAATATTTAAAATTCAGCCAGTTAATTTAAACCATTTTACACATAACTGTGGTTGTAGACATCATATGGGCTTGGCCCATGGACCTTGTTCATGTCTTCCATCAGACTATGGTAAGTCCTTTCCATCCAGTATCATCAAATACAGGCAATAATTCTTACATTTATGTTATTATTTTAACATAAATTGAAATATTTTTTATATTCTAGAATACCCATTAGTTGAGTTATGCGAAATTAAGTATTTACCTGAAGATACTGGAGCACTAGACAACAGAAAACTAAAAACATTTTTCCAGGCATCGGATCGAATTAAATTTGACGAGTAAGTCATTGTTTTATGTTTAACCCTAGAATCATACGTAATACGTTGGTCTACGAGAAACGTTAATCATACATCGGCATCATTTTGACGAATGGACTTTTTACGGAGAGTTTTAGAGCAAAAAACATTTTTTTTACATAATAATACTACAAAAGCAAACAAAATATTTACAAAAATTGGATTTGGAAAAATGTTTTAATATAAATATTTATTAATTTTTTAAATTTTTTTTATCAAAGCATATTTTCATTATAAAAATTAAAAAATAGATAAATACATCAATTGTATCATTAAACATGTCTTTCAAATAATTAATTCATGAACTATTATGAGTCGATGGACATGTGTGACTTTAGAGAATGTGAAATTTCTCGGTCACAAATATTCCCGTAGATATGTAGTTGTTTTCTCATTAGGTACATTTGTAAATTTTCTAAAATTTGTTAGTATTCTTTCGAATAAGATCTCAAAGAATAATAAAATTAAAATATTTTCCACAAAATAAATTGTTAATCTTTTATTAAGTCACTTGAAACGCATTCTTTATAGTTTTCGATTCAGTATATTTAAATTTCAGTATTATGTCGCCTCTATAAGTCAAACAGCTGTAATCATCTATCACGTTATCATTATCATTGAATAAATTAATTATAACATCCATATCTTTAATAAATTTTAGAAAAATTAGGAAAACTTTTATATGTGAAGTACAAAATCTTTAAAAAAAAAACATACATTAATCATACATCGTCGTCCTTTTGACACACACTATTTCAGTATAAACAAAACGACAGCAACTATAAACAAAATTAATACGTCTACTGTATTATAATAACAATTAAATTAGATAACAGAAGTTTCATAGCAAGCAGGCAACGACAAGTTGTAGTATTGGAGCAGGTAGAGAAGTTCGTTCGTCATTTTTGACGAGTACGTATGATTCTAGGGTTAAATGAAATTTTAATTTTTCTTACTGTTTTAGTCTTGTTTCATACGCTTGGAAAAATGAATGGAAATGCAAGTTTCAAAAGCCTTTAGAACTCCGAGAAAACAAACAAATACTTCTTACAACAGGCAGTTCCTACTTTGGACAATGGAATGATCTGGGAATGAATGGTTTTGGGTCTTATCTTATGCCACATGGTTTGTAAATCAACAATTTTCAGTCGTTAGTTTCTTTTTAATTCAAGGTCTAATTGAAGGTGTTATGTACACTGGTAATATGGAAAATGACCAATTTCACGGTCATGGATTGTTGACATATCCGAATGGTTTGAAATTCGATTGTATATTCGATCGGGGCAAAATGATACGTTGGAATATATATTTTCCGGATGGTCTGAAATATGAAATACCTTGGAATTATTGTACAATGCCCGATCGAAGATATTATGTACAATTCAGAACCATATGTTTTAAAAAAGATTGACATTTAAAAAAAATATATTTTGTAGGATGAATTTAAATCGTTTGCAGCACCAGCTAGATTGAGAGACATACCAGATAGATGTTATGAAATTGGAGATGTGTTCTTTGATCCAAATAAAATGATTGTTTTTGGAAATCAAAAAACGGTTAAACCACTTATGTTCGTATACATTTAATAAATTCTAAAAAAATAACATTCATCTTTGTGAAGTCACTTGCCTATAATATAATATGCAATTAGACTTACAATAGTGAATAACAGGTTGCAGTACTGTTTGAATTACGTTAGAGTTCCAATAATAAATAGAGTCGTGACTAGAGATGTGCACTGGTCTCGTGACGGGTAATTTTACCCACTTTTGACCGTCACAAAACGGTTTTGTGACCGATATAGTTATGACAAGACCGTCACAAATTACCGCCATTTGGGAGAATACATTTGAATTAAAAATAATAGCATGCTTTAGTAGGAAATTACTGTAACATGGTGTCATTCGTCCTATGTTTATTTACTGTATATTGTGTTCATGAACATGTAATAAATCGAAATACTATTTCATTTTTTAATAAATAAATGAGTATATTTTATGATCTCAAAAATATCTAAAAATGAATAGTTAAATAGATCTTGGTTTTATTATAATATGTATGTCATAATGTAAGTCATAAATTTAAGATATTGAAATAATAATTTGCCAAATTCTTTTTACAAACTATTATATTTTTCAAAAAAATCCGGTAAGTACATGAACTTAAACATTGATTTATTTTAGTAAATTATATAAGCAGACTGGGATCAGACTTTACTATCAAGATCATAAAATAACGCAAAAAACCTAGAAAAATTGTTATAACTTAACTAGGTAATCAATTTTTTGGAGTCACAAAACATCTTATAGTTGTATTTGACGGTCACAATTGTGACTGACCCTGTGACCGTCACTTACCCAACAGACTAGCTAAAAAAAATTTGTGACGTCAATAACCGTCATAAAACGGTATTTGTGACGGTCACGTCACATGAATCCGAAATACCGGTAATTGCCCATCTATAGTCGTGACATGTCATCCATTTTCTCTCCAAAACAGAGCGGGAAGCTTCAAAATTAATTATCACATGTTTAAGTAAATATTTTTGAGTACATAATTATTATTAGTAAGTTATGAATTAACGAACAATTACAAATTTTTAATTTAATTATTCTTTCTAGATTAATCTAAATGATTTTTGTTAATATTTAATTTATTTCTAATGTACTCTACGGAAACTGTGGACAGAAAATGCCGGAACCAATCAGCATTCAACACACATGTCACGACTCTAAATTACATTGATTATTTTCTGTGGAATAGCAACTCTTGTATCTTCCTTACCTACTCTACAAGCTAAGGTTATCAATGATAGGTTGTGATCTTAGGAAATGTTCCGGTAGCAATTATTTTAATTTGCCACTAGATGTCTCTTACTATTGTAAAAAATTTTTCTTAAAACTATGAATTTTTGTATTTATTCCTCTTCTTTTTGTTATATGTAGTGACAATAAACACACATAAGATATTGTGTGTATCAAGTTGGCGTTGCGCTTTTAGCCACGTTTGTGTCAATTTGCTGTTCCGGCAAGAGGGAGGGGCAGCTGGAGTTGTAGCTCTGGGGCCCGGGAAAAGTAAAAAAAAATCACTGTGAAAATATTTTTTTTTGGTTCATTTCGTATATTTTTTGAAAAACATTTTTGAAATTTTTTTTAAAAACTTGGCTGAACTTCCGGGCCCACAATTTCTCTCCGCTTGCCTTACCAATTTCTGCCACGAACAACTCAAAATCATCTAAATTTAAAAAAATCAAACAACAAATTTTTTGCCTCTGAAAAACTATTTAAATTTTGAATTTTTTAAAAATTATTCTTTGTTATGACATCGAAAAAATTTTGTACCTGTGCTGGGGAATCTGTAAATCTAAGGAAATTTTCTCTTTTGGGAGAGTTATCGCGTTTGTCTAACACAATTCGATATAATTAAGAAATTTTCAAAAACTATGGCTATTGTTGTGTAGAAAAACATAGTAAAATTTTAGGCAGATTGGCTAAATGGTTTTTAAGTTAACATGCACGCCAATTACACAAATTTTGAGTAGGTATGTACTTGGTTCTATAACTTCGAAAGTGTGTGAATTTTTTCGTTCAAATTTTCAGAAAATATTATCAAAATATAATAGTTATCAATTGGATATTTTCTAAAAACTCGATTTTTCCAACCCGAATGTAATATGGATAAATCCGTTAGGTTAAAAGAATTAAAGACTTTGTGAGAATCCAAAGACAGGGCCGAGGAGAGAAATGGCGGGGGCCCCGGGAATAAATCGCATTTTTTTAAAAATTTCCTCCCAAAAAATAGGTGGTGAGCAAAAAAAAGTCTTAATCTTTTTCCGGGTCCTCTACCGACAGCCACGGGCCCCCTTCTCGAGCGCGGGACCCGGAGCTGCAATCCCGACTACCCCACCCTCTCGTCGCGCCTGTCCAAAGAACCTTTAATTCACATTGTCAGTCAAATGTAACTTCATTTTTCTATTGAATCCGATTATTGTAGGGTACCAACCCAGAGACACATCGATTGGATCAAAGCAAATTGTCGACGAGCCTGGGATGAACCAACTGGCTATCGTCCGGATCTTTACAAACAGTTTGTCACAGGTGCTGAAAGTGTATTAGATGAGACACGACAAGATTTCCACGACAATTTTGAAAGTTTACATGAGTATAACTACAAACCATATATTAAATTTTTAGTCAAACAAAACCAGAGCACAGATAGTATCTTTTTTGATGTAAGTAATTTTATTTGATCAATCTACTCGTTTAAATAATGTATAGTCAAAAATTTAAATTAGTTTGTAAAAGACAAGTATGAGGGAATACTATCAGAAACGGTTGACGATACAATATCACCATCAGATGATAAAAGATTTGAGCGTAAAATTAATCAACAAAAATATACAACAATCAAAAAAATTGTTTCGTTTATCGATAAATATAAACGAAAAAAGGTTATTTCCGCTTCCTTTGATGAAATAACAAAATATAAAGAAACTATTCCCGATATCTCGTTAGTGAAAAAATCAAAATCCGATCACGACGTCTATAAAAATAAAGGATGGAAAACTCAAAAGAAAACACCAAGTTACACGTCATGTAAGATCTTGAGAATCCCATTTTTAATATTTTTAGATTCTACTAAAGATTTCTCTACACTTTAAGTTTTAAGACACCTAAAGATGAAACAAAAAGAAGGATTCACAGGACTCTTTTCAACACCAAATTTATCAAGAGAAGGTAGTGAGAACTTTGCAGAACAGGTTTCAAAAGTTACGCAAACAATACTTGATGAATTGAAAATTAGTGAATCTGAAGAAAAATTGTTAAATGAAGAATTTCTAGAAACGTCGAATGAAGAAGAAATAGAAATAAAATTGTTCCATCAGGAATTAGATATAAAGAAAGGTAATTTAAAATGCGTGTGCGTCTTGGGGGGTAGTAATTAAAGTTTGGAATGAATTTCTAGAGCCTCATTCAATATTAAAAAGAAATGAACGCCGTTTTATGAAGTCAACTGGTACAGTTCGGATTAGTGCAGCTGGTCCTAAATTGTACTGAGAAAATATCATTCTAGTCTGCTGTAATTTTTGGAAAATAAATCATACTAACAAAATAAAGAAGCGAATTTTGTGAGTTTATTAGTTTGGACTACTTCATCCTGTGAAAATTCAATATAAATAAGTTACGGGAAGGTTTATTAAAATAAAAATATGGCTACTTTAGAGTTATTTGACAAATGGAACGAAACACCATAAGGAACTGAAACTCCTTGTTGTTTTGTTCAAAAACTTTAACTTCTTCGTATGTTTATATATGTAATGATTAATTATTTTCATGCTAATTATTCCAGTTAACCTTATCCGGTCAGATTGTATTTATATACTGGACGCGCTGAACCGTTAGATGTATTTATGTTATCTGATAGTAGTGGTAACAGGTGTAACTCTTGTTCCTATACTTGGTAAAGTTAGTTGGATATTCTTACCAATTTACCATAATAATATATAATATGATATACATAAATATATATTTACAGAAACCAACAAAATTATGGGACAAAATACGCAAGTAAGTGACCCTCGTTCGAATAGCCAACATAAATTTAAAAAAATGAGATTTTTTTATTTTTGCTCAATCAATCGTTTGTGAATCGTTTGTGAATCGTTTGTGACGCTATTATTTTTGTTTGTGACTAATTATTTAATTATTTAATTAATTATTTAATTGTTAATTACGAGTGTGTGACATTTTTTAAAATTTATTGCAATATTGACTTCTGGGCACTTAATTGATCGAAAATCGTTTGTGAATTCCAAATATACCATTAAAAATATTTGTGACAGCGTATTCTTTAACCCTAGAATCATACGTTGGTTTACGAGTCAAGTTAATCATACATCGGCGTCGTTTCGACGAATGAACTTTTTACGGGGAGTTTTAGAGTTTATTTGCAAAAAATTTTTTTACATAACAATAATATAAAAGTGAATAAAATATTTAAAAAAATTGGATTTGGAAAAATTTCTTAATATAATTATTTATTAATTTTTTTAATCTTTTTTTTAAAGCATATTTTCACTATAAAAATTAAAAAATAGATAAATACATCAGTTGTATCATAAAACATGTCTTTCAAATAATTAACTTATGAACTATTATGAGTCAGTGGACATGTGTGACTTTACAGAATGGGAAATTTCTCAGTTATAAATATTCCTATAGATATGTAGTTATTTCCCCATTAGGTACATTTGTAAATTTTCTAAAATTTGTTAGTAATTTTTAGAATAAGATCTCAAAAAATAATAAAAATTAAGATATTTTCCGCAAAATAAATTGTTAACCTTTTATTAAGTCACTTGAAAGGCATTCTTTAGTTTTTGATTCAATATATTAAAACTTCAGTATTATGTCGTCTCTATAAGTCAAACAGCTGTAATCATCTTTCACATTATCATAATCATTGAATAAATTAATTATAACATTCATATCTTTAATAAATTTTAGAAAAATTAGGAAACTTTTATATGTGGAGTACAAAATCTTTAAAAAAAATATAGGTTAATCATACATCGTCGTCCTTTTGACGCACACTATTTCAGTATTAAAAAAAAACGACAATAGCTATAAACAAAATTTATACGTCTTATGTGTTATAATAACAAATAAATTAGATAACAGAAGTTTCACAGCAAGCAGGTACCGACAACTTGTAGTATTGGAGCAGGTAGAGAAGTTCCTTCGTCGTTTTGACGAGTACGTATGAGTCTAGGGTTAAAAAAATAATAAAAAATATTCTGTATACTGCTGTCATTTACAAAATAGTTATTTTTTCTCACACTAAAGAGCATTGGAGTATAGATTCAGTGCAACTAAACAGAGTGGCCAATATAAAAAACTACATTACTACAAAAAATAATTGATTTTTTTTATTATTTTTTTAAGAAATACGCTGTCACAAATGTTTTTAATGGTATATTTGGAATTCACAAACGATTTTCGATTGATTAAGTGCCCGGAAGTCAATATTGCAATAAATTCTAAAAAATGTTGGCTATTCAGAAACTCGTAATTAACAATTAAATAATTAATTAACTAATTAGTCACAAACGAAAATAATAGGGTCACAAACATTCACAAACGATTCACAAACGATTGATCGAAGAAAAAAAATAAAAAAAATCTCATTTTTTAAAATTTATGTTGGCTATTCGAACGAGGGTAAGTGCGTATGTTTACCGGAAAGAAGTTGGCACCGGAAGTTAAAAAATATTTTTGTTTTTCATATAAATTTTTCATATATTTTTATAAAAAAGATCTTTCTTCATATAACTTAATGTCTAATTTTTCATAATTTTAATTTTACTAAAATAATGGTTTGACAAATGGAAAAAAAATTTTTCCTGTGTTGATTTAGTATAATTTTATATTTTAAAGAAAAATTATTTGCTGTCGATGTCGTACAGTTACGACGAAATATTCGATATTGTATATTGTTCATTGTATGATGAAATATACTGTGTTTAATTAAATTTTCGTCATCGTTTGAAGTATGGTCTTCTTCTTCCAACTTACACCTGTTTTTCCTGAATAGAAGTATTTTTTGTGGAGCTAGAAGCCAAGTAAAAAATCAAGGGGTATTTTAACGTCTAATTATGAATTAATTATGTATATGTTTATGTCCCCCTAAATATTTTATAGAAATATGAAGTTATAAAACAAACATTTTTGTGTTTTGCTTATTGATTTGACTCTTTTTTTTATTCCAATTTACAATCTAATTTTTAATCTGTTTACGTTGTTTACGCTGTTTACATATTTACTTCCAAAAAATATGTTGTAAACAGAAGTCGTGCTTACGTGTAAACTGTGCTTGTAAACACTGTCAACAGTTTACGCGCCCATTCACTGATTTAAACTATTTGTACATGAGTTGACAAGTTCGAAGCAAAGAAATTTTGTTGAAGGAGAGAGAATTTTGTATCCGAAAAATACTTAAAATGTGGTAAATAATGAATAAATGAATATTACAATTTACAGCATACAAACGTCAAATTTGAGTGGTAAAATGTCATGAAATAACTGAGAACTGTCAACGAATGGAAGAAACAAATCAATTGTATGTAAATGTAGATCTATAAAGTTCAAATCATTAATAACATTTCAGTAAATACACTTTAAGAATAGTCTGATTTTTAAACACCAGATGGAAAAATGGCCAGTCTCTACGGACCTCCTTTTTATTTTCGAGAATATGGGTTAGATTAAATGTGGGCTAGATTAATGGCGTCAAGTACTTCATATTTTAATTCTTATATTCTATCTATAGAGAACCTATATTAATAACTTCTCTATTCAGGGCTCAGTGTTTTCATCTTCCTCTCTTCTTAAATTTTATGTTTAGTAGCAAATTAAAAGACATTGGGCCGATTCGTATCGGCGTAAGCCCAAATTGCTTCCGCTCATTTTGAATCAATTTGTGTTTGTTTTGAATCACATTTGGCTTGCTTCTAATATGTTTGTATATTCCTGTCTCACTTTCCATGTTCTAGAGAGAAGGGTCAAGTATTAGCGTTCGGTATATATCGTATACATACCCTCACCCGTCTCTTTAGAACGTGGAAAGTGAGACAGGAATATACAAACATATCAAAAGCAAGCCAAATGTGATTTAAAATAAGCACAAATTTATTCAAAGTGAGCGCAAGCGGCTTGCGCTTACGCCGATACGATTCGGCCCATCAAAATAAGATTAATAGTAAGGTACGAAATCAGGGAAAGTTGGATTATCGGCGACAGTTTTCAAAACGATCTGTTTGCTCAAGACGAGCAGCAAGTTCTTTGAGCATTTGCTGGCCCAAAAAATACAAGAAGGTGTAGTAGAGGCAAGAGAAGACCTGTCACTGTATCAGTTTGGATTTAGAAAAGGGAAATCCACCATTGGAGGAGGTGGATTAAAATTTTTATGTGAAAACATGCGGGAATGGGGAAAAAATTTCTTCTATTACTGTACCTAGGTAAATGGTAGGGTACAGAGAATAGTGGGATAGGGGATAATATACCCAACCATATACAGCATCTATATCGTTCTTATCAGCGTGCTAGCAACAGGATTGTTGCTAATACAATGTCATGCGTCGACGTAGCTTTGGTTACAAACAAAATAAATTGTAAAACTGACGGCCGCACGCCGTATATTCACGTACTTACTTGCATTGTATGTACATACATATAACGGTTTCGAATGCTTTTCGTCGTTATAAAATTTTGTATATATTTAGTTTCGTTGCGTTGTCAAAGTAATGTGGCTCTCGCGCGCTTTTAGCCGAGCTCGCTAAATTATTCAATACAAAAATTTTTACTTTCAATAATACGTGACCATAATTCTTTGGAATAATCAAATTGTTGGTTTTAACGGACAAAAAAGTTAACAATTAAATTTTTATTGAAATTTACTTAATTTTTTTTTTCTTTTTTGAAGGATTTTTGTTTAATTTGTGATCAAAACTTAAAAAGACATTATTTTTTATACTTTTATTTTTGCAACAACTTGTATTTTTTTGAATAAAAAAAAAAAATGATAAATAGTTTTTATTTAAAACTTTTTAATGACAATCGTTATTGGATCAGAAACAACCGTTGGGACTTTTAAATTCTTTTTTTTTTTAAATTGTTTGTTTTCTATTTTTTAAAATCCGTTTTTGATTAATAAATTTTTAGTAAGGTAAGAACACTTTTCAATGTATGTTAAAATCTTGATTTTTGCACTGCTCAAGTTATTCACTTATTATTACATAGGTTCATATTTTTTGGAATACGCTGGAGTATTTATGGGTTGATAGTTTTTCGAGTTAAATTTAACAAAAATTTAATGAATAGAATAAGTTGGTATAATTCATATTATAATTTAATATTTCGTTAATATGGGTTTGAAATTAGTAAAATTTATCAAACTTTTGTTTTATTTTTATCGTGTTTGCCTACAATGAAATGACCAATGAAAATTTTCCTACCATTGTTTTCGTTGTAAAAATCGGTTTTACCTTTTTTTTCACGACAAAACGGGAAAAACGACAATTTTTTTTATTCTTATGGGATTTTATACATACGAGTTAAATTGTCCATATAAAAACTTCCTTTTTTCACTAGGATAATGGTGGCACCCGAGAGTATTAAAAGAAGTGGGTCTACTTTTTTGATTATAACAAGGTTTGATATGATGAGTCTTTCTTAGAATATTAATATATAAAATATTTTTTTCAGCATTTAAAATATTAAAAAAAAAAATCGATGTAAAAGTTCCCTTCTTCATAAAAGAAACCCTAAAAACATTCATTTGAAAGAAAACTATTGTAATTTGATTAATCATTTTCTCTGAATTGTTATGTGGGAAAAATAATATTTAGCAGTTTTCTTGACAGAAAAACTTCAAGAGAAATTCAAAGTTATAAAAAACCTCGATGTGCAAGTCATACTTACAGTTAACGTGATATTTTTGTTCCTTTTTGAAATTGTGCGAAAACTTTTAAATTGATAAAAAAGATGTACCTATTTCCAGAAATAATATGTGGGAATCTTTTCAGTATAAGTAAATAATTTTATCTATCATGTTACTATTATAAATGTGAAAGTGAGTTTGTTTGTTTGTTTGTTTGTTTGTTTGTGTGCTTGTCTCACCCTCAGGCCTCAACCGCTTAACCAATCAACTTGAAACTTTGTATAGTGAGTCTGGGAGTCGTAGAAGAACATAAGTTTGTTTTTATCACGCGGAAATATTTCATTCCCAAGGGAAAATGTGTTTAAAATGAAATAATGGAATTATGCCAGCTAATTGTTGAAAAAAAAAGAAGAAATAAAACAATAAATGATTGACTTAAACATTTCTAGAAATACGAGGCGAGTGTCCTAATGCATCTGAGTGAGTAATAGCCATTGCAAGCGAGTAGAATACTATATTTTTACTACTTCTTTACTTTTTGATTTAAATAAAACTGAATATAAATTTTAAATCAAAAGAATAAAATTTTTACTCTATCTCTAATTTCATTAAATGTTTGTATATGTATCTATGGAAACGATCAAAATAAAATTCAAATTGTTTTGTTTACTTACAGGTTACTACGCAACGTATATATGAAATTAAAACTTATTCACAAAACAATCGCTTACTCATTGAATAATGGTTAATACTACAGTGACTTTATAATATACTTGATAACAGTGTGGCCATTAGTAGGTCTAGTTTTTTATTGGTTGACGCCATTAACAGGCCAAATGCATTGAATTTGTATACCTTGTTTATTCTGTTACTACGGTTACTCACTTCAAATTTGACCTGAATATGGCGGATATGGTTCCAATGGCCACACTGTTATAAAGAATATTATACAGTCACTGTAGTTAATACGGTGATTTCATTGGTCGAAAGGTATTGAATTATAATCATTCCTCCATACCTTTGAATAATGCCTATTTTTCTCAACAATTAACGGATATGTAATGAATGTGTTCTTCCACAGGAGTAGAAAAATAATATTTACAAATAAATTTCCACTTTTTCAAATTTCATTCAAATTCGTTTCACTAGTTTTACTGTAAATGTACATGAAAATAATCTATGTATTTCAATTTGAAAAAAAAAAAGTTCCAATGATATAATTCCAATTAAAATCTAATTCTAAAAATCTAAACAGATGTCAGAAGAAAAAGAGAAAAAAAATTATGTATTAATTTACTTGTTTATCGCATATAAACAAAGTACATCTGTAGTAAATAATTTTTTTTATAATTAGATTTATTTGTTTAATTGCAAAAGTTTCTCTAAAGCACAATCTATTTTTTTTTTATTTTTTATTTTTTATTTTTTTGAAAAATAATAAATGTGAAGCATGCGTTGCGATTCTACACGTAATTATATGGAATGATATAATACAAGTTGTACAAAACAGCAAAATAAATATAATTTAAAATAATTGTAAAGTTATGCAAGTGACACTTATACTCTAGAATAGCGTTTCTCAAACTTTTTTTTGCACGATCGTGTATTTTCATGCACTTACCGATGTTGTTGACAATGCTAGTAAGCTACATTTCCCGAACGTTTGTTTATATCTACAGAAGCCAAAAACTAACAATGCGGTAAGTAAACATGTTATCTTAGAAAGAGATAACATACCATTAATTTAGGTATAATTAAATAATTTTATATTACTCATGCTGGAGAAGTACTAACTTGGCGCACACATTTCTGTACGCAAAATAGCTGTTTGCCGACTGTACTCTTCCCGCATACTTTTTTGCGTGTGGAAAGTAACTTTCCACACAAAAATTGACAATAAAACACGCAAAGCCGCCTCTTGATTTTTCATTTAATAAATATTTCATAATTATTTCTATAGAAACCACCAACAAAGTTACTTAAACGATAATTAATTCCGAAAAGAAAGACGAACACTTAAAAATATTATTTTAAAAAGTAATAAAAATGTTAAAAATAGTGATAATAATAGAAAAAAGTATGCGAAATTCGTAATAAAAAATAGTATGTGCAACTCGTGCGGGATTGTCGATTGCCCCACTCAAGCGAATGAGCGCACTCACTACGTTCGTGCGCTCAATTTCGCTTTCGTGGGCAATCGACAATTTCCCGCACTTATTGCACAATATACTATTTACCAATAATTTTTTATTTAAACCACCCACGGACTAGGAAATATTATATTATTATTATTATTACTATGGAGACGCAGTAACTGGGTATGTCGTTGAATCTTTTGGTATGTGGGAAAGATTTAAAAAAGAAATCTGGAATTTCATTTCATAAGTAAGTAGTAATTTGATTGGAATTTTTAATATAAAAATTTAGTCACACTTTCTTCACCCTTGAAAAGTATCAATTAGTAACACTCTCTTCACCCTTGAAAAGCATCAATATCAGATGCCCACAAACTTAAATATGGCTTGTCCATACTATTCTATTTTTCATGGAACCACCTATTTGAATTCATATTTTTATGATACCTAGGTAGTAAGGTACCACTCTATGGGTATTGGGTACCACAGTAAGGTATCATAAAAATATGAATTAAAATGGGTGGTTCAAATAAAAAATTGTTGGTAAAAATTATTTAATAAATACCTAATTTAATGGTATGTTATCTCTTTCTAACTTTCATTCAGTATATACATAAATCCGTAAGTGAAATCTTATATAATTTGGCAATTTAAATAAGTGAGAAAAAGAAAAAATGAAAATAAACTTAATTTATGTACTATTTTAAAGATCAGTATCGTTCAATTTTTTTAAAGGACATCTAGTATCATAAATTGAAAAGAGACGATAATGAATTAATTGTCGTGTCCAGGGAGTTGTTCCGCCATTCTAAGGCTTACTTACTCACTTTAAATCCTACATACATACAAGTGTTCTCCCGTTAGATACTATTACATTATCCTTATTATTATCGTAATATCAGGATAATAATATTCTATACCATACAAACTTTCTATTATAAGATTAATATAATATTAACAGTTTATAAATAGTTATAATCTGTTCTTGAACACATAATTATGTACGTTGGCGGAAAATGCGGTAACAAAGTCAAATTGTTCCACTCAAAAGCTGTCTATAATAATGGAACTAACCTCATCGTAATAAATAGTTAATACGATATCTAGTCACTATGTTAAAACTATGTCCGAACTCTTTCTAAGAGGAATTTAAATATTTATAATTATGTGTGCTATTGTACCTACATATGTGTAATCAACGAATTTCACCTGCGGCATAGAATAGTTAATAGTATAATACCACGTATGTACTTATAGAGAAGTGACGCTCTCCTATTACGTCTGGGGATATTGCAACCCAAGGATGTCCAATATATCCTAAAAATCATTATTGTGTTTTATATTTTCTAGCGGTTCAAAGTGGTTCAATATTATAACATTTATAACTTAATTTCGATCTTTTTAAGTTTCGTTTTGTTATAATTATTTGTAACAAATTTTATATTTGATCGTATAGTTTTTTAAATAAAATTAGATTTAAATTTCAAAACTTTCTAATATTTGTAGTTGTAATTAAATAAACAGAATTCAAACAGTCGTCAGAGGGTTAAGTTTACAGTTTGTTTGTAAATCGACATGAGTTTCTGTTTAGTTTCGGTCTATAGTCCGTTTGTTGCGAATACGACTTAAGGCAATCTCGCAGTTTAGAATTTCTTAAAATTCGATTTTTTTTGTTTCATTTTCTGAAAGTATATATACGTTTCAAATGTGTCCGCAAAAGGAAATTTAAAAATTTTGAAAATTTATAAAGTTGTAGTCACTTTAATACAGTAGGTTCTGATACCAAGTATTATACCACAAATCTTTAAATGTATTTTTCTTGAAACTACATTTGTCAATCTAATCGACATGATATCTCGGTTATAAAATTTTTTTCATTGTAATTCCTGTCAGAATCACAACCTTTCTAAACCATAATATCTTTCTTTTTTTGTTACGAATGAACACAAACCGTGATGAAATAAATTTATATTCGGTGACTCTATATTCCAAGGTACCTAAGACACCTATTGGTATCTCTGTTTAGTCAAGAAATAATAATGAATTGTTAGTTTTTGACATATTGTGTTGATTCAAAGACGTTGACCTTTTTTAGGTGAATGAATTTCTTTTTGTTTTCATTTCTTCACAGGATTATTTATTCATTTTTCATAAAATATGGTAACTTGGAATATAAATTAGTTTTTCCATTTTCATATTCGAAATTTCTTTTTGAAAATTTATTTCTATTATGTAAAAGAAAAACATAATAATAATTTTTCTTACTGGTATTATTCCGGCATCAGCGTATTCTTTTGTTTGTTTGTATTGCCAAAAAATAGAAAAAATAAAAAATAAAAAACAAAAAACATATATGGATTGTAAAGGATGATGGTTTTTAAGATGTTTTGATGTAAAGAACCAGAAAGTATAAAAGAGAGTATAGACTCGAAAAAAAAAGTTTTTTTTCTCGACTAATGTTTTATTAAATCAAAATAAGTATGTAACCATGTATTAGTGAGATTACAGAGATGAAAAAATGTTTTATTTAAGGGGAGATTCGCTAAAAAAAATCGTCTTTTTTCTACATAATTATGTTTCTTAAGGTGTTAGAAATATTCTCATAAAATTTTATTTTAAAAAGGTGATAAATCAAAAAGTTATAGCCATTTTAGTGCACGCACTTTACTATTATTTAATTAAAAAACAAAAAAAAAAAAACTTTAAATGCTATTTTCTCCAAAGTACGTTTTTTGACATGGTTCCTCGTTTGTCTCAAAAAGTATTTGAGATATCGACATAATTCAAAGTACATATTATTCCTCGATACCGTCATTTTGGCAGGAACTAGGATCTTTTAGTTCCGTAGTATATTTTCAAAATGGCGGCTGTTTATAGTCGAGAAAAAGCGGTGATTTTTGAAAATTTATTTTCACTATGCGATTTTTCGCTGGTTTTTATTTTTTTTCTTAGATCCTAGTTAGTGCCATAACTGTATATGTATATTTTCAGAAAATTCTTGATTTTTTGATTTTGGTTCACTCGGGATTTCAGAACGCGAGGAACCATCAAGGTGGAAAAATCTCGCAGTGTCGACTTTAAAGCCATTTATACTTAGCTCATTTTTGAATTTTTTTTTAAATTTCTTTTTGTAATTTCAAGACGTGTAGAAACAATGTTCTATATTAAGTTTTTTAATAAAATATTTATTTGTATAAAAAAAAAAAATAATAAAAATGGCCGATTTATGATGCTTTTTTGGCGAATCTCCCCTTAAGAAAAATATAAATAGATATTCCTATTTCTGTATCTGAAATATAGGTAGTCCTTACTTCTCTGACAGGTTACGTTTTAGAATACTCGTCCTACAGTTTAAAACTTCAACAAAACTTTTCGTAACCAAAAGGAAGGAAAACAGAATGTTTTTGTAAAGATTTTTTTCTTTTTAATTTAAGTTGCGTGTTTTAATATTGACTCTATTTTGTCTTTAACCCTAGAATCATACGCTGGTCTACGAGAAACGTTAATCACACATCGGCGTCATTTTGACGATTGAACTTTTTATGAAGAGTTTTAGAGTTTATTTGCAAAAAATATTTTTTTTACACAGCAATACTACAAAAGCGAACAAAATATTTACAAAAATTGGATTTGGAAAAATTTTATAATATAAATATTTATTAATTTTTTTAATTTTTTTATCAAAGCATATTTTTATTATAAAAATTAAAAAATAGATAAATACATCAATTGTATCATAAGACGTGTCTTTCAAATAATTAATTTATTAACTATTATGAGTCGGTAGACATGTCTGACTTTACAGAATGTGAAATTTCTCGGTCACAAATATTCCCGTAGATATGTAGTTATTTCCTGATTTTATTGATTAAAGTATTTTCCACAAAACAGATTGTTAATCTTTTATTAAGTCACTTGAAACGCATTCTTTGGTTTTCGATTCAGTATATTAAAACTTCAGTATTACGTCGTCTCTATAAGTCAAACAGCTGTAATCACTTTTCATATTATCATTATCATTGAATAAATTAATCATAACATCCATATCTTTAATAAATTTTAGAAAAATTAGGAAATCTTTTATGTGTAAAGTACAAACTCTCTAAAAAAAAACATCGGTTAATCATACATCGTCGTCCTTTTGACGCACACTATTTCAATACAAACAAAACGGCAGCAACTATAGACAAAATTTATACATTTACTGTGTTGTAATAACAAATAAATTAGCTCACAGATGTTTCACAGCAAGCAGGCAACGACAAGTTGTATTACTGGAGCTGGTAGAGAAGTTCGTTCGTCATTTTGACGAGTACGTATGATTCTAGGGTTAAGGGGAGGTTTACTTGAGAGTCGTTAAAAAAATCGATTTTTTTTTTTTTTTTGTAGTGGTAGTGGTAAGTGGTAGCTAATTATGTGTAGAATATGTTCCCAAAGTGATTTTGCTGAAAGTAATTTAAGGGAAGGTTTATTTGAGATTTGATAAAAAAATCGATTTTTTTTTGCCGAAATTGATAGCAAATTATGTGTAGAATATGTTCCCAAAGTGATTTTACTGAAAATAATTTAAAAACAAGATTCCTGCACATTAACCGAATCCAGCTTTCTATAAAAAAATTCAAAAAACGTAGTTCACGCAATAATGACTATTAAATATAAAATTTTGAAAATACGTTTCTTTATATATATTTTATAATATCTCGGAACTATATTTTTGGAACTGGCGGACACGATAACTCAAAAACTATTCGCTGGATCCTTTTTTTAAATTTTTTATTTTAAAGATAATTCAATTCTTCGGCACCTCTACCTAAGTTCGATACACTTTCAATATTTTATTTATTTTTAAGTTTACTTTAAAGAACGAAAAATAAGATAAAAATCGTAATCAAAAGTTCAAACATCCGCCATTTTTTTTTCTTTTAGCAATTTATTGATATTATAGGTAGAGGTGCCGGTACTCTTCATATATTTTATAAATCTTTTTTGTTTTTGGATTTCGGTGGTTTATTACCGGCGTTAGGATGTCCGCCAACAAGGCATTGGATTTTCGGATCGTCACACTGCAGTATCTATAAAATGGACAATTTTTTATATTTTTCCTTGAATAATTTCTTTTGTATAGTTGAATACTTAATAAATATGTGTACAAAATTTGAAATTGATACTTACTTCCGTTCTTGAGAAAAAAATTCTAGAAAAATACATAATTTTTAAGGACTCTCGAGTAAACCTCCCCTTAAACTGGCTCCAGACGTTGCTATAATTGCTTCTAAAGTTACCTCTTATAAAATTGTATTTTTTATTTGTAGTACATTTCTTAGAACATTTTTAATCCCATGGATCATATCCTAATGGACTGAAATGTAATCTTGTTCATTTTAACATATCTTGCTTTCTTTTTTGACATTCTACAACATATTACCATTTTGAAATGTTATCCGAAATATTTTACGTAATAAACATCTCACATGTACTATACTTTATTCAATTTTCTTATTTCTCGATGAAAAGTTCGTTGAACTTGTTTGTGGTGCCACCTACAACCCTTTTAATTTATTGTTTTTAAATGAGTTTGTTGATCCAAGTAAAATTATTTAAATGTGGATTTGTTTCGCATAAATTTACGTACAGGGCGAGAAAAGATGGGAAAAATATGAAAACTGGATTTCTCTGAATAAGTGATTTGGTTTTTTATACTCATTTGTTTTTGTTTTTGCTATTACTATAGTGGAAAAACAGGGAAGTGGAGGATAAAAGTGTTTTTAATTAAAAAATTTTGTTTTTGTTTGACAGTCTATTATTAAATCCCAGAGAGATAATAGTACAAAGATTGTCAATAGAAATGATACTTATGGTAATAGTTGAGAAAAGGGTCTTTCCAAAATTACAGTGCTTAGAATATATCACGGGTAAGTTAAGAGGCTATACTACTGTAAAAATTTCATTCTTAACCTTTAACCGGTAAGGTGATGTCTGTGAGTCGTATACAAATATATTCTTTCAGTTTTCTTCCTCCCTGCTTGTTTTTGTTAATTGAACGTTTGTGTACTCTTTTATGGTTTAGGGCAAATTTTACCTTGCTGGCATAAGGGGAGTGTTTGATACATGCATATACGTGTGGTCTCCAGTTTTGGCTATCTATGTTACCAGCCCGCGGTATGTTAATTTGTTGATGTCTCTCAGACATCACTTTACCGTGAGTATTATAAAAATTCACCTTACCGGTTAAGGGCTAAGCCAGTATTCTAGTCTAGAAATTCGAAAAAATCGATTTTTTTTCATATTTTCAAAGTTTAGACTATAGAGTAATAGAGACAACATATCTATCCCTACACTACTGGAACCAGTGTAACATGTAAGAGATAGACAATATTATGTTGTATACACACACTGGGTTTACATTGTATTAGTGCGATTTTGTGTATTTGTGTGAGTAACGGAGATAGTAGGGGCGGTCACGTGGCTCAGCTATTGCATACATAGCTATGACACCACACGCATGTACTAGGGGATGTAACAATACCAACAACAATCCAGTCCAGTATCGTGTGGTTCATCCACAATCATCGACTGCTACTGACAAACTGACAACTAAGAAGCCTAATGAGCACAGAAGTACACACTCGTGATTTCAGAAAAGAGATAGTTGCTGTACCTCTGTACTCTGGGGTTTAGATTTTTAAGAATAAGCCTCTAAAAGGATTTACGGAAATTCGAATTATTTTCCGAGTTATGGTGATTTTTTCCCTGTGTACTGTGTATCTTTTCAGTGTTACATTCAAATTTTTAATATAAATTACTCGAAACAACTTTTTTCGATACGGTTGACATGATCTCTCAAGTTCTAATGCACCGATTTACTTAAAATTTGGTACAGAGCTACTTAAATACTATGAAAATTGGTGCGACGTAGAGGTTTTTGGAATTTTTTTTTTACTATTTTTAATAAATTTCCAAAGTTGAAAAAGGGAGGCGAAAAAATGATTTCTTTTTTAAAATTGACGCCAATTTGTGAAAAAAATTATTTTTTCAAATCGGCTACGTCCAATTAAATCTACATCCTTGTTTATTAAGAATTAACTAAAATTTTATGTTTCAGATCACCAGGAGGGTTGGAATCACGTCAGCCAGGAGGACACCTTTTTTTTTAGTCCTCACTTTGGCGGCCTGTACGGATTTCAGTTTTGAATTTTTTTAAAATTTTTATACATTTTTATACTTTTCAAATGTCAATAAAAAACTTAAAAAAATAGATATTAAAAATGCTTACTTTTTTTTTCTTTGTTTTATTACGCCCGTAAAATCACCTGAAAATCGAGCCTCTACACTAGAATCCCCCCGGAAGAATGGCAAAAAAAATTATTAATACTACTTCAAACGAATTATTAAACTGAGACATACCTCTTATGGATTCTTATTCTAACTAAATAATTGTTTTCCGTATTTTGGTGTCGAATTAAATATACTGATTCAAAGCCTTTGGTGCAAAGCCTCTATCGGGGACCCAGGGGAGGAGTCGCCTGAAATGAAAAAATAATTATTTATGTACAGTAGTCTCTAGTTTTTAAGGACACCCAATGAGAAGTTGACAGTGTGGGTAGACTTGTCACCCAATTTTTTAAAAATAATATTTTCTGACTTCAATATTGGATAGATAACAACACAGCATGGAAACATTTAGGACGTATTTTTTTGTGGCTTCTTATTACACCACGATATCTGCTTTCCATTCGCATGATTATACTGAACAGAAAATGTATATATACTAACTGTTGAATTTTTTGATCACTATTTTCACCATGTATCAAACTCTTGGATAATCCTTGTATTATTGAGTTCATATTCGCGTACAAATATCAGTAAATGGAACCAGAGGGTAAATATGAAAATATGAAGATATTACTGAATGCTAGAATAATATTCCGTTTAACAAAACGTGAGCTATACTCGTATATGCATAATTGAAAATTTGTATTTTTAAATCGTATCACTGTGTTTCAGGAAAATTGTCAAGTGAAACTAGAAAATTAGAGATTGTTTATTTTTATTTGTTTTTCACACTTTTAATATGTAGTATTGTTTATTTTTTACCATTTTCATGCTAGTTTTTGACTTTTAAGTTGCTGTATGCTAAATTTAACAGTGTAGTTTTTAATTGTAGGAAAAATTCAGCGTGTTTCATGAAGTGTTTTAAAGAGGAATAAACAGGCTGTTGTTATAAAATCAAACGTTCTAAAAATGTGATTTTACCCATATCGTCCCTCTCAATGCTACAGTGGGATATCTTCAAAAATGGTCAGAGTGAGTTATTGACACTGTCGTATTCCATTTTCTGAGTACTTTAAAATGCTGTATTGAAGAATGTTGTCTGTTTGATATTTAAAAAAGTTATACCAGAAAGACTAGTGTCGAACACTGAGATATTGACCATATCTCAATCTTCGATTGGAGAAAAATGATATTACATATTTTTATTTGGTATTACGTTAAGATATTTACACGATGTTCTGTAATACAACAAAGTTTTTTGAACTTGTAGAACATAAATGAAGAATATTTCGTAAAAATTGGTAAATTAACAAATTTTATTTTAGCATTAAGCAATATTTCTAAGAGTTTATAACCAAACGGTAATTTAAAAATCATGCGAAAATGGTTTCTCGTGGTAAGAAAATATTAAATTTAACCCTAGTTTCGCAAAATCAGACTACCAAGCGTATACCTCAATTTTTATGCAATTTTAATAACAACAAGTAAATCTAAGAATGAGTTGTAAGATGATAATAGTAATAGTGATTGATAAATAATTTAGTATTAGTAACTAATAATTTATATTTTTAAATTAGAATTATTATTATTTTGTTTGTTTAAATTTCTGTATCGAAGTTGTTAATATAAGTTAGCAGAAGTATAAAATTAGTTAGTATTAGTATAAAATTACATTTTTATAGTTTTTTTTTCTATTTATTACAATAACTAAACGTCCAATATTAAAAAAGAAATTTTTTTAATGATTGAAAAACACAAAAGAAAATAATTTTCAGTTTTTTAAATCTTAAAGTTGGTTTTTAATGACACAACTTACTTAAATACATACCACTGATTCATCTCTAATCATTCTTTGGCATTTACTGTTACGTTAAAAATTCTAACTTTGAAAATTTATTTCTTCTAAACTACACGTCAGAAATTATTCAAAATAGTGTCAGTGAAAGCATCATATCTATCTCTATAATATACTAAAATTTCAAATTCTAAAATTGGAAAATTTCAAGTGATCGATTCACCTTAAGTATGAATAGAAAGGCATTTGGAACAGATTGCAATATCATCTATACGTATAATAAAACTGTAACGAGGCCATTTCTGTACATGGAATATTTTTTGAAAATTGTACTGATACTGTAAAAAGTTATCGATACGCAGATATCAAAACAGCGATTTTTAAAATTTTTTTGTCTGTCTGTCTGTCTGTTTACGCATTACGCAAAAACTATTGGACGGATTTTAATGAAATTTTATTGTGATGATAACTTATTACCTGGGTCAACATCTAGGATACTTTTTATTCCGGGAAAAATAGAAAAACCATTTTGAGCATGTGCATGCAGTACGCAAAACTATTGAACGGATTTTTATGAAATTTGGTGTGATGATAATTTATTACCTGGGTCAACATCTGAGATATTTTTATTCCGGAAATATATCTCATTCCCACGGGAAAATAGAAAAACCATTTTGAGTATGTGCATGCGTTACGTAAAAATTATTTTTCTATGCAAGTTCTGTATAATTATTATTACACTTATATACTTCCCATGGATTTTATAACAATGCGTCGCGCGAACGACGTCGCGGATACAGCTACTTCATATAATATATAATATATATTCAACTGTGCACGTTTGAATATGTATGAAGTGAAACCACGTAAAGAGAACTACACTACTGCCACACTACTGTAACTAAAGACACTACTCGGGGCAATGGAAACGGATACAAATAAATCAAAAAATACATTTTATTTTATAAGCGAAAGCTGTTACGCTTCAGTTCCGAAGAATTCATTTATAAGCTTACAAAATGAAATATAAAAATTGAGTACAAGAATAGAATTATAAAATTACATAATATCTAGGTAGCTTGGAGATTTATTATATAAGCTCGTTCGTGTCTATATAGTTAATTTTATCTATTGTGATAGCTGGATTTTTGTTTTCGATTTAATCTATTTTTGGTAGCTAGCTAGAACTAGATTTTAGTTCAGCGAAAAATATGGGATGGGTGTTTCTGCTGGATACTATTAGGGACAATATTTGTACAATGTAAAAGATCATTTCGTCCAATGGCTATAGAGAATCAAAATTTATTTTGCGTTTTGAGGAACGATGGATGAATTTTTGAGCAGGGGCGTAGCTACCGCCGTATCCGCCGTATCAATGATACGGGGCCCCCGGGCTACAGAGGCCCCTAACGTGTGTACGCAAAAATTAGTAAAATGTTATCCATAATGTCACTTAATCTCGTGCTCCCCGGAAAAAAAAAACATGTAAAAAAAACTGTCATACGTGCCTATAGAGTTTTCACTTCAGAAATGACAAAAGTCAAAAAAAGCAATCTCTTTTTTTCCCGGGTTAATTGCTCTGAAAACATGCTAAAAATCTGAAATTCAAAAAATTCATTTCATTAAGGACTCATGGAATTATTTCTGATAAAATTCAATAGCCTTGCATCCAGTTTTCCGAAGGTAATAACAGCATGCTTTCTTCTTGACCCTTCCAGTTACAACCACAACAGTTGAAAGAAGTTTTTCAAAATTAAAGTTGATAAAAAATTACCTAGGGACTTCGATGGGGCAGGAACGGCTATCAGATTTGTCACTATTGTCTATATAGAGGCAGAAATTTTAGGAAAACTGAAACTGTCTTCAGCTGTAGATGATTTAATAAATCAATTTGCCGAAAAAAAAGGCAAGAAAAGTGTATATTTAATTTGAATTGTTTGGCTAGCTCAAATTCTAGGAGGAAGCGATAACTTATAATCCATAAATATTTATTTTAATTTAATGCAAGCATTTTTGTTTCTTTTGTGAGAAATCTTTACCCTTCATTTGGGCCCCGCAACTAATTTCGATACAAGGCCCCTCCAAGGCACGCTACGCCACTGTTTTTGAGGAAGGTTTTCGGAAACAAAATTGTTGAAAATTGAAATTTTTATAAATTATATTTTATAAATTTTTCGAAATTTTGACCTTGATGTCCTTAATCTTACCGTGGTACAAAATTTCAAAAATTTTTCAACTCTGATAAAAGAAATACGGATCTTTAAAAAAAAAAATTCAAATTTCAAAAAGTCAAATTTTTCCCTTTAAAAAGTCGGAATCTTTTGTTATAATTATAACTTTCATCTAAGTTTAAATCGAAAACAACCGAAATTTTTTGATTTTTCCAAAAAGTAAAAAATTACGATAACTCGAAGACCACTGATCAAAAAGTGTCAAAATTTTGTTCCTTTTTATGTCCCGTATATAGAATTATTTTGAGACAGGTTTCTTTTCTGTAGCCTCGCAGCAGATCTGAATATATTTGTTGAATTTAGACGCCAACTTACAAATGGTTCGAGAAAAATGTCCAGGTCTGGAAAATTTCCATTCGGACGTTTGGTTTTCTGGACTGCTTATGGCCCCAAACCTGAAGATCCGTTAACTTCGCTATATAGACTTTGACCAATTATTGATAACTTTTGACTAGCTTGTTTACTCGAAGAAAAGATAATCATGTATGTCGATTGCCCGCTATTTGCCGAGAACATTGCATTGTGTGAAAAACTTTTAATGAGATAATTGAGACTGAGTTGTTGAGACATCTGAATTGTTATTATTCCTGTAGGGAAAATTACTTTTCTTATATAATTTTTATTATTATTATTATTATTTGCTTAATGATTTTCGTACACTGATTGACCAAACATCCCCCTCATTCCCCCATTGGTCCACCTGGATGAAGATTACCAACCTGTGTGAAAAAAAAACGAAAGTTACAAACATGTAATTTCTTCGGTATCGTAGGTAGTAGCAAAGTTTTTGTAGGGGAAATAATTATTACCTACAGTCTTGTACATAATTGTTCGACCAATCACTCAAAAAGTCTAGTAAAACAGATTATTGGGGGATGGAAGGAAGTCTGAAGCTGAGGCGGGTTGTTATTTAAGGACAAAGTATAGTTAACACGGAGTAGCTTACTTAGATAGTATTTTGTACAATAAACAAGCAATTTCATGGTAGACGTAGATAAACAAATTTTACAGCCTTCTGTATATATTTCCTATTAAATTCTCATTCGTTTCTGTTGACTCCGATCGAGGAATGATTATATCGTAAGACTTTTCGGAAAAGTGAAAAAAATTTATTTCCAGAACATTAAAAATAAAGAACAAGCTACAGGAATCTCGATTAATCTGTCTCATACCTTCTGATATGTAAAAAAGTGAATGATATTCGAATGCAAAAGTTAACAGTTATAAAATTCATCCAATTTAACACTATCTTTTGTGTAAAATCAACTTGTTGAATGAAATTTTTGTCTTTCAATGTACGTAACATATTTATGACTGTTGGTGTACCGACTAATATCGAACAAAAGTGAAGCTCCCGTCTTAATGATAAACTCCATTAGCTGAAGTTGCCGGCGGATTGAATTACATATGAATGCATTTGCAAACTTTAGCTATATACGTGGATATTTGTACATACACGAAATACTAATGTAGTTGTATATATTCCTATCAAATTGTAACCTGAATTTTTATTATATTGTACGTGATTTAGTCAAGGTAACTAATATATATTTCGGATGGTAATGTTCAATCCCATTATCGTTATTTCTCTATTTCATTTACCGTCTACACCGTAACGATTTGTTTTTGTACGGAGGAATTTTTATTATTTGATTCTGTAAATTTGTTTATTTTACTTTTATTTAAATTTTGAAACGGATTTCCAAGAATTTTATTTTTGGAAAAATTTGTTGAGAGGCGTTTTCACGATTCAGATGTACCTACTGTTTGTAGGTTTTATTCTTAGCTGAATAAACGCCAACTTAAAACATTTAATCGTCT
This sequence comes from Brachynemurus nebulosus, assembly GCA_035578155.1. Lineage (NCBI taxonomy): Eukaryota > Metazoa > Arthropoda > Insecta > Neuroptera > Myrmeleontidae > Brachynemurus > Brachynemurus nebulosus. Next base: position 827,147 of record JAPWDM010000009.1, on the reverse strand, counting down.
CAAATCGTTGGACAAGTTCGTTTCTTCAAGATTATGATATTTATGTTGTTTATGCCAATTTTCAGGTCAGTTTTCTTTCGGGGCTAAGCCCCGGAAGCCGCAAAGGTCAAAGCCAGAAATATAGTAATTTTTGTAATGCTGTAACTCACGTCCAATCTAAAAGGAGCCGAAAATCGTAACCTCTTAAGCTTCCGAAAACTGTATCGATAAAAGGAAAAAATTCAAAATTGTAACACTATTCCCGAATTTCTGATTTTTTTTTTTAATATTTTTGCTGTATTAACTCAACAACGATTCTATGTACTCAGCAGTTAATATAACTAAAAAAAAACATCTTATTACTCTGCAATAGAAAATATATACAATGTCTTAAGTTAGATTTACTCATATTAGATTTACTGTTAATGTTATAAGCTCAAAAGACAATAAAAATCTCTAAAGCTTTTTCAAACTATCTATAAATATAATATAGAATAATAAGAAAAGAAGGTGTTAGAGTAAGATGAGAATTTTTATGTGAATAACATATTAAATAAAATTACTTTGATCGAGTACTGCTTCCTGATTTCGACTCTTTTGTTATAACAATTGGTAACAAACATGTCTAACACACAAACACTTGAATGTGATCTGTGTAAAGCTACACTTTAGTGAGTTTGATTTTATTTGAAGTATCTGGTTTGTTCGTAGGTGTATGTGTTATTGAATAAAATATTCATTTTTGAAATAAATATGACACGTATAGATTTAGATATAAAACTCCTTTTAAAAAATCGAGGGGGCTCATGAATTCTTCAAGATCTTCGTTTTTTCATACTACTCCCCGCATGACTTCAAAATTCGTGCTATTAATTATTTTTTACTTTCTGAAGTCGGTTTTTTAAAAGAGCTTTTATTTGATACCTTTTAGCGACAATGCTTATTAGTCCATCCCATTACAATTTTTTATTTAGTTTTTAAAATTTTTTTTATTAAATTCCAAATTTCATACGTTTAGGTGGAATAGTTTCCAAAATACCAGTGTCCAAAAATCATAATTTTGGGCACTCACTGACTCTGCTTTGAAATTTGAAACATTAATAATGTTTAAAGTAATAATTACTAAGAAAATAAGAAATCAATATAAATCTACCAATTTTTCAAGTCATCAAAAATTTTTTTAAACTAGGTACTGACAGAAAATTATTTTTTTGATAATTGGATCAACATGCGTATGTATTTCAAATGCTATAAATTAATTTTAAGGAAATTATATTGAAAATATTAAAGCAATATATCGACTACCTTTAAAATATGTTTCAGTATTTATACATAATTTTAAATTAACCAAAATTGAAAAAAATAATACCACAGGACTAAAGTGTTTCTTTTGAACCTTCGTCTTGATCCCTCTCGTTCTAGTCCCTTCCTTTAATATATTTTACATTCGAACATGGAACAGTAACTACCATTACTTTGATTTTGTTGAAATTTATTGGGAACCACTTATGAACTAACCCCAAAAATACTTTTTAAGTTTGAGTCGAACAGGACCAGTTATAAGTAAAATATTGATATTTAATGGACCCATCTAGGAACCAAATTGCACTATCTAAAAAAAATGTTATCAAACATTTCTGATTGGATATTTAGATATACAGACAGACGAATACCAAACCAAAATTGTTTAGGAAGCTTTAAAATGTAAAATTCAATTTTGTAGGGAAAAGATTTTCGTATATCACAAGGTAGTAGAGAAGAGCTAAACGGTGATTTTCTAATAACTGTTATTGCAATAACAGTTACTGAAAAATAACAGTTATTTATAACAGTTATTATAATAACTGGTATGGTATTTGGATATTTTAACATACTGTAAGATATTCGATATGCGTATAAACGGTTCTGTTACTGACGGATACTAAATAATCTGCAATATCTGTTCAAATACTTGTCTATACAAGGATTTAGGCTTTATATACAATTTTAACAATTTTATGGATACAAAATTACAAATACAAATAGATAACTGTACAATAGACAATAGTTCATTTTTAAGGGTTTTTTAAATGTGCTACAATAGAAAATGTGTAACTTGCCTGGGGCGTTATTATTTTGAAATTCTCCGTAGGTGGTTAAAATAAATTACTGTGATCCTTGCTTTCGAATATATTAATATTGACCAATGTTATCGATATTTCGAAAGGAGTTATTTAAGTAATCAGTTACTGAGTATTCCAGTTATTGACGATAACTGTTATCTTTCTATACTAGTTACAAAATAACAGTTATCGATATATCGATCATCTCTACAAGGTAGTCACAATACTTCTGCTACTCTAGTAGTTTCGAAAGCAAAATTATTTCAAAAAATTTCGTATCTACATATATCTGGATCGCCTTGTACCGATGTGTAAAGATTAATATAGTAATAAAACACTTGTATATTAATTTAATATTACTCTTACACATCCAATTGATGTGCGTACTAAAATGATGTTTTTTAATGGGAAATCGCATATGGTTTTGACACATAATTTTTTACAGCACAGACGCATAGAAACAAGTATGTAAATTTTAGTATATTAGTATAAGTATGACAATGAATACGCAAGTAATGTAAACAAAATAATATTAATAGTGGTTTTATCACCATGTCACTTCCAACGCTTCGATGTTGTATAGTACTTTTATTAAATAAAATTAATTTAACAGTACCTTATAATATATTAAAATGTCATGTCACAATCAAGTGTAAGTATATGTCTAACGTAAGTGAAATGTTGAGAAATACTGAGTATAGGTACGAACTGAGCTGAAAATAGATCAATGTTTGTTTATCATCAAGAAAATTTAATTGAAAATTTTGAAGTATTTTATTAAATTGTGAAGTTTGATATGTACCTGTTTGTCAAATAAAGAATTTCCATTTCAGTTATATACGCACTAATTAATTACTACAGTAGAACCTCTGTTAACCGGACTGTAGTGTCACGTAAAAAGTCCGACTAACAGAGGTGTCCGCTTAATAGGGGTAGAGTAAATAATAGCATCAAATAATATAGTATTAATTAGAGATGTCGATTTTAAATCGATTAATCGAAGCTTAGAAAATCGATTCTTTTTTCGATTTTTTCATTTGAATCGATTCATGAATCGATTACTAAAAGTAAGAGATCGATAACCGATTTTTTCCAAAAATAACCTCATTTTAATAGTAATTATACAAAGAAACATGTGTTAAAATGAAACACCAAAAACTCTACTGTTAATTGTCACTTTTTACTCGTTGTATCAACGAACCCCTCCTATGGCTCTATATAAGTCAGACTATTAATACAAAAGGAAGGAAGAGACCACCTATCTGTGTAAACGACGATCCCTTTCCCACAAAAGCGACTTATTTAGAAAACATTTTTTTGTCAATCTGTTTGAAATTTTTGAATAAACTTGGTTCAATTCGTGGTATTCGTCCTACATATTCAATTGCCTTATTTTTTATAATTATAATTGAAAAGTTAACTCATTTATCGCATTTACAAATATAATGTAAGGCGTTTTTACACGATATTACCGATATTACCTATGTACTATCAAGTAAGTCCCTTAAACAGAAATTATACAGCTAATTTTATTAAACTTTTCAAAATTTCTATTTTTTAGATCGATCTCACAGAATCGATTTTTTTTAAGCCGATTTTTTTTTTGAATCGATTTTTTTGATTTTTTTGGAGAATCGACATCTCTAGTATTCATAACTAATTTTGTAATTCAAAATATTTTAATTTAAATTAATTTCATGAATGAATTTAGGTACTCTTGTATATACCACAATATAATGTTTAAAAATGCACCGTCGCATTAGAATCATTGTTCAAGTTAAAACATGAACAAATATACCTAGTCCATATAGATTGTGTTAAAGCTGCTAGTACAGATTTACCAAAAATCGACTCGTTTAGGTATAATAATAATAGGTAGCAAACTTCTTTTTAAAAACTAAAATGTGATTATCTTTCTTATAAGTATCTTTTTTGCAATCTGAAATCTTTAGTTTTGTGCTGTGGCGTCACATGCCCAAATTAATCGTTTTAATCATTTCAACCGCGAACTGCAAATTCGGTTGAGAAGGTAATAATATTTTTCTACTCCTGTTGACGAACACACTTATTACAAATCCGTTGATTGTTGAGAAAGTTAGGCATTATTCAATGGTGTGGAGGGATGATCATTACTTAATACCTTTCGACCAACGAAATCATCGAATAATATAGGTACTATTACAATGTGATCAAAAGTTTTCCTTGGAGATTTTTCGTTAACATTTTTAGGTGAATTTCCAAACACAATTTCTCAGTACTACCATGCTGCAACCTACGTTATGAAATTACGTCATAAAACTACCTCTGATTCTGGCAAACACCCTACTACTTTATTGAGAAAAAAATTATATTGAATGAAAGCATCTCTATTAAAAATATCAGCCTCGTGGCAAATAAACAACACGTGTCGACAAATTATTTCAATTTTGCACACGAAAAATCTTTAATATAATGTTTATAAATACACCCATAGGCGGGATTTATGGGGGGAGTAAGGGGCAACTGCCCCCCCCCCCCCAATATTCCTGCAGATAAAAAATTAATTACCCCTGTCGTAGCATTCTGCATAACATCACGAATTTCCGTTTATCCAAACTGGTTTTTCTCGGAAATCAGTTTATATCAAATAATGGTTTAAAAACCTTCTTTATGTGATTTTTTCCCCTCTTTCTAGTGGTGTAAAAATATGTCGCAAAAATTTTTGAACTTGAAAAAATTTTGACAAAAAACCATGTTTTCGACATTGGACATGTCTGGCTAACGAACTTGTCCAACGGTTTGGGACTTCCCAGCATTTTCACTAAATTTCGTAAAAATAGGACATTTCGTTCGAGAGTTACCGTGCAGACACATACTTTATATATATATATATATATATATATATATATATATATATATATATATATATATATATATATATATATATATATATAAGTATACCTAAATTTTAACAAATTTTTTAAACCTGAGTTCCCAAATCATTTAATTACTAATTTATCCAAGGAGATGAAGGATTAGAAATACAAATTTCTTATGAAATGCATTTTCTCGACATAATGATCTCGGTTGTGTTAGAGATTGCTTTTCATGAATCGTATGCTCTGGTTGTATACCGAAAAAGATGGTTTAACAAAAGCTATGTGAAAAATTTTTTTGCCACTGAAGAAGGTATAAAATATACCGAAAAATTTCTGGACAAAAATAAAGAAACAGTTTATTCTACAGAAGATAGACATATTACATTATAATGATGAATAACCTAAAAAATTTCAAAGTATACCTAAATAGTGAATATTATTTACGATTTTTAGGGACAAATTTCTACCGTAGGCCTAGGCTTAAGTCGCGTCATAACAGTGGCTGTAATAGGTGAATTTTCGATTCGAAAATTCGCTAAAACTTGAACAAGATTTTTTAAAATGATATGACAGATGAGAAGGTGTGAGGATGTAGAAATTAAGTCCAGCATTTGTCGACTTGGACTGGTTTGCTATTCTAAGAATCTTCCAGGGTGGTTTTTATATTAAATATATTCCTTGCTACCCCCAACCCCTCCTCCCAAATATTTTTTTTAAATCACGCCTATGGTTGCACCTGCGGTATTAATTGTGCCTAGAGAGAGAGGGAACTACGTTGGTTTATGTATCTTATATTACATGTTCTGTGTATATATAATTTTTTTTCTGTCAAAAAAAAAATTCCATTCTATTTTACATTAATTAATATCCTTGGGTGTTGTGTCGTTATGCCTTCTGTGTATTTTTTAACACGTTACAGAACAAAGATTACCCCCCTTTGGTGTTTTCGTAACTACCATTTAATTTAAATTTTTTTGCTGTTATTTTGTATCTCTTTTGTTTTACACCGCATCGTGACCGCATAAAAAAATCCACTGCATAAAAAAAGTTTAATCGAAAATACATAACTCTAAACGCTCAAAACTTAAAAATTTCCTTAGAAGTTGCTTTTATAAACAAGATAAAGCATTAATTTACACGTAGGAACATTTTATTTCATTTTTATAATATTATGAAAATTGTGAACTCTAACACTATCTCAAAAAAATTTTCAAAAACAAGTTTTGAGGCTTTCCAAAAAAAATATTTTTCCTAAAATGTGATCAAAATTAGTATCAAATTAAAGCCCATTAATTTCTTTTTAAAATGAGCAGTCACACAACTCTCTAGGATTTATAAAACTGAAATTAGAACATTTTATAGTGCTGGGCTTGAGTAACAAAAAAGGGTATTTTGCAATTTCCAAAAATATATAACTCAAAAACTATAAGAGTTAAAATTTTTTAAATATTATATTTGAATTCAGGATGTTAAAGAGTACAATTAACCAAAGCTTTAAAAGGATCTGTGATAGTTAGGTTGAAAATCATTTATTTTTGTTTGGTTTTAAAAAGACGTAACGTCATTTTCATATGTAACGTCATTTTTCAATCATTTGGTAGACCGTCAAGTTATTCCCGCCATTTTCTTTTTTGCAAATAAAAAGATTGTGTTTTACTGTACTGGTTAAATCGTAAAACAAAATTTCAGAATAGATTATAGAAAATTACATGACACAGACAGTCAGTGAATTTTTAATTACTTTTTATGAAAGGTTTACAACGAAATGCTTTTATAATATTTTAAGTTTTAATGTTATGTAGTTTTTTTGTCTTGTATTTTTATGTTTTTATATTGGTTGGTAAAATTTAATTGCACATGACTGCAAGCTTTTCTTCAATTAGTTGTAACTTTTTTGCATATGGGTAATATTTTCTATATGCATTCTAAAAATCTAAAATAAAATGATCCTTTAAGGTTTTTTTTCTTTTGTACATCTGATAATTTAAAATTAAAGCATACCAGGGATAATTTTTTTCTTTTTTAATTGTGTATTCTTAGAAAATTCAACAATTTTAAAATAATTGCCAACATTTTACTAAATTTTCTGGACGGGGTCGTTTATATAAATAGCACGATGTTATAGTAGCAATCCTATAGATAATATAAGGAATCCAGTTTCAAAACTGGTCATGTCCACTTTTTATGATTTTGAGATACTGACAAAAAACTCTTGTAATGTGATATAGGTATATGTTTAATATAATGAGTAATATGACAAGACCCATTTTGAAAACAAAGTAAGTTTTCTAATGCTAAAAACAATAGGACAGGATTTTTCTTTCAACTTGATTTTTTTTTAAACTAGACTCATCATATCATAGTTCAAGCCAGGGGCGTATCCAACTTTCAAACGAGGACGGGGTCACATTTTTTTAAAAACTTCGTAATATTTTGTTGTACTTACATATATATTACGATAGTTAATTTTGAAATTTCCCGCTCTTTCTTTGACTGAAAATAGCTGTGTTGTCTCAACTCTATTTAGTATAGGGACTCTAAATGGTACTACTGAAATATAATACCATGTATTGAAAAAAGTATCCAAATTGAATCGGATAAAATTCGCTATGAAACAAAATTAATTTTTAAAAATAGAATTAATCTGCGTTTTTATGCGTTTTCATTATTATATCTTCCATAATATAATATTGAATAATTATATCGTAAAGGCAAGTTTTCAAAATTTAAAAAGGTGATAAAATAGGTACCTAATGAAAATGATGTACCTACAAATTAGATGTTTTTTTATGGTATCATGAAAACCATAGAAATTTTATTTTTATTTCGAAAATTAATTTTAGTTATAATACGATTTACTTTAATGTATAGAAAATTGTACTTATTGTCAAGACTAGGGGTTTATTAAAATTTTATATAGAAATTTATAATAATTAAAAATACGCTGCCAACGGGGTGTGGCACACAGATTCCCTGTACTCGTAAAAGACTTTAAAACAGTATTTTACCAAATATGTAATAAACCGTGAAATTATATTTTCGCCCCAAAGTTCGTAAAAAATTGTTGTATATAAAGGCTAAATTATAAAATAATGGCAAAACTATTTTATAAACTAACCCCCAAAATTCTTTAAAAATTTGAGCGAAGTGGGACTAGCAGTAAATAAGATATTGACATTTAATTACTCCGAATGAAATGAAATTTGTATGGGACCATCTAGGAACCAGACCGCATAATTTCTGACAATTTCATAAAAAATACGCTGCCAATAGGGTGGGCACACAGCTTCCTCGTAGTCGTAAAAGGCTTTAAAACAGTATTCTACCAAATATACATATTATATACCGTGAAATTATATTTTCGCCTTGAAGTTTATAAAAAAACTGTTGTAACTCAAAAGACTTAAAGGCTAAATTATAAAATAATAGCAAAAATATTTTAGAAACTAACCCCCAATATACCCTAAAAATTTGAGCGAGATAGGACTAGCAATAAATAAGATATTGACATTTAATGGGATTTCATGGTAGCGGCGTAGCTACCGTTACTCCGATTTCGATTAAATTCATAGGGGACCATATAGGAACCAAACTACATAATTTCTGAAAATTTCATAAAAAATAATTGAGTAGTTCAGAAGTTATGCCACTTGGTGCAATTTTGGAATGACATGGTAGCGGCGTTGCTACTGTTACTCCGATTTTGATTAAATTCATAGGGGACCATCGCGGAGCCAAACTGCATAATTTCTGAAAATTCCATTAAAAACAATCGAATAGTTCGGAAGTTATGCCACTTGGTGCAAAATTGGAGACACACAGACGGACAGACAGACGGACGGCCCAAACCAAAATTGTTCAGGAAGCTCTAAAACGTAAAATGTGCGTAAAAAATTTGATTTTGAAGAGAAAAAATTTTTTATTTTTCAAAAGTGATCACAATGCTTCCGCTACTTTAGTAGTCTCGGAAGCAATAATTGAATAGTTCAGAAGTTATGCCACTTGGTGCAATTTAGTATATTAATGGAATGACATTGTAGCGGCGTAGCTACCGTTACTCCGATTTCGATTAAATTCATAGGGGACCACCTAGGAACCAAACTGCATAATTTCTGAAAATTTCATTGAAAACAATCGAGTAGTTCAGAAGTTATGTCACTTGGTGCAGACTGGCGACACACAGACGGACAGACACCAAACCAAAATTGTTCAGGAAGTTCTAAAACGTAAAATGTGCGTCAAAAATTTTATTTTGGAGGGAAAAAATTTTTATTTTCAAAAGTGATCACAATGCTTCCACTACTTTAGTAGTTTCGGAAGAAATTGTTAAAAATTTTGTATGAATCATTCTTTGAGGTTCGCATCGTATAAAAATTGGTGATTGGATTTTATTAAAGTTTTACACTTTCGTAAGTAGTCTTTTGTTCGATAGTATCTTTAGCTTGGACGAATTAATTTACTGTGGGGCCCTAAACATTCTCCTCTTGCCAGGGGGTTTCAGCTCCGAAAGATGTAGAGCACACAAAAATTAAAATTGAGTAAATAATATAAAAAATCTCAAATATTGATTCAAATATTCAAAATAGACTGTTTGATCGAACCTTCAAAAAACCAGGCCCTAGCCATTTGTCTCATTTGTCTCTATGCGATGATACGGCCCTGAGTGTCGATATTTATCTGAATTAAATGGTTGGCAAAGTGATCGGAAGACGACATTTCATATTACACGATCTAATGATATTCTAATTATAATGGTCGAAATGACTTCGGGCTAAAAGAATTCTATTTAAAATTAAAGAATTGCTTTCAAACATTTCTCTAATGCTTAAAAAAGTGTCGACAGGGCGGATTAGCTCACTTTGGGGCCTGAGATATTTTTTTTTACCGAGCTCCCTTCCATCACCACAAGATATGGAGCACACAATAAATAAAATAAAATATAAATCTCAAATACGGCAGTGTTGCCAATTTTTTTTTCCAGAGACCACTAAATTCGACTTTGAAACCGTTAAAAAACCACTAAAAACCACCAGCTCTTCATTGACAAGCAAAAAAAAAGCTTTTCGCTTCTCGACAACAAAAATTTTTTTGTAAATAAAAATTTTTATGAATTAATCATAACAAAATAGAAAAATAGAACAATATTATATAAATAAATGACAAAATAACCAACAGTTTTAGTGGTAGAACCACTAGAACAGCACCACTTAAAACCACAAACCACTAGAAAAAGATTTTCCCCACTGTGGGAAGTTCAAAACCACTAGTTTTAGTGGTAAAATCACCAAGTTGGCAACACTGCAAATACCTACTGATTGACACTTTGACCACGCCCTTGCTATTTGCTGTGCGGCCCTGGTATTTGACGTCATTAAATATATGAAACTTTTAGGCATACATTTTAAAAGCTGAAACTCTTTATTAAAGTAACTTTTTAAAAAAATACCTCTGCCGCAGCATCCTGCATAACATAACGAATTTCCGTTTATAAAAATTAGTTTTTCTCGGAAACTAGTTGACATAGAATAATAGTTTAAAGACCTTTTTATGTAATTTTTTCTCCTCTTTTAAATGGTGTAAAAAAATTTCGCAAAAATTTTTGAATAAGTGGAAATTTTGGCAAAAAACTAAGTTTTTTCAAGAACAAAAACCATGTTCCTGGCATCCGACGTGTCTGGCTGACGAACTCATCCAAGGGTTTGGGGCCTCCAATGTTTTCACCAAATTTCGTAGAAATTGGATACATCGTTCGAGAGTTATCGCGCGGACACACACACACACACACACATATATATATATATATATATATATATATATATATATATATATATATATATATATATATATATATATATATATATATAAATAATTTTTTTAGTGAATATTATTTGCGGTTTCTAGGGACCTCAAAACAAATTTCTGCCATAATCTCGGGCTCAAGTCGCGTCATGACAGTGGCTGTAATAGCTGAATTCCATTCTGGAAATTCGCTAAAAATTTAAAATTTCATTATATCCTAATCTTTTAAGGTAAAGACGAGGGCGGAGGAGAAGGGGGGAGACGTCGGTAAAATAGTACCAATTTAAAAAAGAAGTACATAATGTATTATTGGTATTTTTTTCTCATAAGCTTATTTTTGTATTTTTTCTGTTGTTATCTTGAAATAAATATGTAGATTTTGGGGTATTACCTTCAAATAATACGAAATAGGCAGCAACCCAGACGAATATAACCACCATTTTTTGTTTAAATTTTTCGTAAATGACCCATGAAAATAAATGGAAACAGAGAAAACATTTGAATGAAGAAATATGAAAGAATTTACTGAAGAGGAAAACATATTTCGAAATCCATTCAATTTTTGGTTTTATCTAAAATTCAATAAGTAAAGCTATAGCTTGTCTATAAGCAGTCTATAGCAGCGGTTTCTTTTTGCACTAACGCCCCCCCCCCCCAAAAAAAAAATTTACCTCTGCCACCCCCCTTCAAAAAATTTTATAAACAATTCGTAAATTATTTTTTTACTGACAAAACTCATATTCTTGGCGGACGGCAGGTCTATACGACACTTGAGAGGAAATCGTTGATCAGACACGTTATTCGATACTTACGCGCTAACATGACTCCGACCGTTTGAGAATTGTTATTGTTAAAATATTACGTACAGTAGCGAGCAGAAAAATCAGTGTTAAGGGATTTCATGGCTATTTTTTAGCAAAAAAACCTAATTTATTCCAACTTTTGGCAATTTTTTTCTATTAGTAAATGCTTATGGCTTGAACAATGGAATTTAAAAAAATGAAATTTCAACTTTTGACAGTGTTTTAAATAAAAAAAATTTTGACTTTTGGTGAAAATCTTCGTGTTTTTCGTTGATTTTCTACTTGCAAAATGAGATGTATTGAACGGAAACAGTAATTTTTCGTTCAAGTACAAGCCATAAGCATCACTAATAGAAAAAATTTTGTTTTTTATTTTAGGTAAGAATTTTACGAGTTATTCTGCTTACGCAAAAAATCAGCGATTTTCGCAACTAGCTGTCAATGGCCTAATTATTTTTTGTTTATTATAAAAAAATTTTACAGTGTCTCAAAATAATATATAATAATATGCCAAATGTTGAAATAAATTATATTTTCTTATATTGTAAAAAAAAAATTGAAAGAATATTTTTTTTTGCTAAAAAAAAACCAAGTAACTCTTTAATATAAAATGTCCATTATTTGGTAATTTTGTTTGAGCGCTTATTCTTAAAACCATGTTTTCCGACATATACAATACTTAAGAAATATATTTAACTTATCCCGCTACATCGATGAATGGACCCTTTGTTTATAAAAATTTATAATAAATTATGTTTGTATTTGTTTATGCAAGTGTTTCTTACACAGAACATAGAACGAATACAACTATCTCTTTTATGCAATCACTTATGGGCATTTATGTCCGTCTTAGGCTGCTTAGTAGTCACTTGCTCACTACCCGTCGCTGAGTGTAGGTCAGTCACAAGACAATGGATTGATTGTTGGTTAGCATTGTAGAACCCCCACACGTAGCGTTGTGGTATCACACATATGTATGCGAAGCAGGGTCACGTGACGCCACCACCATCTTCAGTTACTCACACTAACACAGTTTACCGCACAAATACGAAGTAAACACCGTGCACGTATATAACAAATTTTCTATCTCTTACTGGTTACGCTGGTTCCAGTAGTATAGAGATAGATATGTTGTCTTTATTACACTATGGTTTCTTAGATTAGAATATATATTACATGCTTTAGTAACAAATTACAATTTTGATTCTAACTTTTTAATTTAGATTTTATTTTTATTCCCATATAAATATTTAAATTTTGAATACCGGCTTGTAACAGTAGTAAATGACACTTTTGAATTTTTTAACATACAAAACCACAATAATTTTCAATTAATCCAAGTATTGAAACAGTAGCAATATAATTTCGAAGAATTTCTCACCAGCGGCAGACATACGATAAGTATGTGCGATAATAGTTGATGAAATTTCTCGTTTATCAAAGCGTACTTTGAGTGATTTTATATGTTTCATTATGCAATACATATTTGCATTATTTAATATTAAATTATTTTGTGGTTTAATCATTTTCAAATTAAAATACATAGAATGTATTCGAACGAGAGGGTTAAATTAAAGCAATATGTATTTATTTATATACCGTATTTTCCGGCGTATAACGTGCACTTTTGACACCAAAAATATTGTCAAAATTTCGTGGTGCGCGTTCTGCGCCGGAAAATACGGTACCTATATGTTAATAATTAGAATGATATTAAATTAATGCGTATAAAGAGAGCTGTTATTCTTTTCTTTAGTTATTTTTTGTTGTTTTCCCACAAAAATAAAATTTCTGCCCCAGGTAAAAAGTAGCCGACAACATTCTCTGTTCTCCGAACTGTCTCTATGCCATGTTTAAAGTAGATTGGTTACGTGATTGAGGTGTGAAAGCAAGGCAAACAAACAAACAAACTCACTTTCACAGTTATAATATTAGTTCAGATACATACATAGTACGAACAAAGCTAGTTATTTGGTCATTTGTCTATCATTTACTATCATTTTAGCTGTACTAGTATGATTTGCCGCTGTATTACAGTAGGTATGGGGATATTTGGGGACGTATGTATGATTGCCTAAATTCAGGGGCAATACATATATTGGTGTGTGACGTAAATAGCTGGAAATCTCAGCCGGTATTGATAACTGGTCGTCAAGAGAGCAGTAGCTGGTTTCAACTGATTGTTAGTCGCTATTAACCAGAACAGTAACCACTACAAACCAGAGCAGTACCTGCTCAGTAACTGCTTTTAACTGAGCAATTGAAACCAGTTACTGCTCTGTTGAAAATCAGTTCTGATAACGTCACACACCAACATAATATGTATTCCCCCTGAATTTAGGCAATCGTGCATATGGTGTCAAGTATCCCCATACCTACTTATTACAACTTGTAAAAATAAAAGTTTAGATATGATCATATGACGGAGAAGGAAACTGGGACAACTTTTCATTTGTAAGTAAATTGAATTAAATACATTAAATAACAGCTAATCGCAACAATGTATAAGGGGTCTTTTTCTTTTGTTTTATATCGAAGTTCTGTCGCTTAGATCTTCTTCTTGTAGTGAATATGAAATTTCGTCTTCCGAACAATCAGCCTTACCACTTTTTTCAGACAGTTATCGACGACTTTCGAACAGTCACCTTCCTCACCTCCACAGAATCCTTGTTGCTTGAAATGTTTCGCTTTTGTTGAAAACGGTCGTCTATTTTTGTATAAATTGTTAGTCATTCTTTTTTAAAACACAACAGTTGGCATAGTTTGCCTAAACGTATTGTGTTGAACTCGAAAATATTCAGTTTTCTTTCTTTTTTTCTTTATGCAAATGTTTCTTCGACAAAATGGAGCACTTTTCTCTTAAGAATTAAATAACCCATTTCAAAACATTTTACACACTTCATCGATTCCCGAACAATACACTTTTTTAACTTCGATACGTTTACAGAAACCGATACCTGCTGTAATAATATTTATATTTACGAAAGGACTGTTAGCAGAGAAAAAAGGGAATGTAATATTATAAATCTTGAACGGTAAAGACGGCAAAGGAAAAGGAAACAAGCATTGGTACGTGCCGTGTGCCGTTGGTTTGAATTACTTATTTATTTGGAATAAAATACTTCTTCTGTTTTTATTTCTCCCCATTTTATAACTAGTGTTTATTTTTGTTGTATAAGGTATACTACACATAAATTTTCTAATTCGTATGTGTTCGAGTATTTTATTATTAATTTTCGTTTGGTTTATTCGAAAGAAGTGTTTAAAAGGGAAAAGTTGTAGTGAGGGGATTAATAGAAATTTAAGAAATATCATGTAGAGAGAGAAAAGTTGTCAGAAGTAGAATAATGGGGCACTATTTAATTTACCAAAACACTATTGCTATTTCACTTTGAACATATATTTTCTCTTTATCACTCGATGTCCCTGATATTTGTCGTCTTCTATTTGACCGAGTTGTGAGTTTCTTGGCAAAATCGTTGAAGCCAAGAAACGTGCGGGGTGATGTTTTCATACATATATCCCTTTTATTGAAGTGTTTGTCGGTATCGTTTATTCAGATTACTTACAAATGACAATTTATTCCAGTTTCCGTCTTTGTCGTATCTAAACATTTATTTTTACGAGTTGCAATACAACAGCAAACCCTTATAGTCTAAGAGCTGGCTACATGAAAAATAGTGATGAGCAAAATTAAACACAAAACCATTCTTTTTTTACAGTACTAGGCTTAATAGATTGTTTTTATTCATGTGAGCTGTATTTCTTTGAAAAAGTCTCATTTTCCTTGCTTTTGTGTGAAATTCATGTAATTTTTTGCTTTTTTATATGATAAAATGACAAAATATCATCAAAATATCATTTTTAGCTTGTAATAAATTTGTTCCTACAATTTTTGTTATTATTATTTAACCTTGATTTTTTGTACAAATTTGAGGTATGTGTAACTTGCATTAAACAAAGAAAAATTGTGACCGCTAAAGTACGATGAAAAATATGAAAATGGGGTAAATGTGAAGAATTTGAGTTGGGCTTTACTCTGATGTACCTCACTTCTCTTGTAATCCATTCGAAATAATTTTTCTGATGGCATTCACTTTTACCCCAAAATTCATAAGATTTGCAAAACCGCACCGGGGAAATGTGAATGGCTTATAAAATTTTTGTTTTTCATACGAATTTGCTCAAAATTTATGTGGTGCATCCTGAATAATGTAGAATTAAAATTAAATCAACCATAATGTGATATATAAAATAAAAAACACTTAACGCTTTTATCTCAGTTCATGAAAATCCATTCACAATTACCCCGGTCAACCCTACTACGATTATTTATCTACCTTATTTGTTTTTATCTGGAAATATCTCCCACTGGCATTCTTATACAATTTATACTTATATTTTATCATAGTTCTACGAAATTTCGTATACTATGTACAAGAATAGTCAATTAAAACAAATTTTTATCAATTTTTCAACGTAATTATGTCTGGAAATATCAAGGTGAGACGTCCTTGAAAGATATTTTGCGTGGAAAATTTTTATCATATTCTTTTTTAACAATCGAACGAGACGTGGTCCTTGGTAAGGAACATTTTTAACAAATACCATATACCCGATGTCTTAGATGATTACGAAAAAATAAAAAAGAATGCTCTACCATTTTGGCGAATGTTGAGAAATGTGTTTTGAATAATAAATCATTTTTTCGTTAATGGCGCAATCAGTTTGTCCTTCAACGAAAATGTCTCTTTCAAGTTCTTTTTACGTTTTGTCTTGTTGAATTAAATTCAAATAAACTTACAATAATGAAAAAAACGAAAAACTTGGGCTGGCCACGAATATTGGGCAACTATTCGGTATTCAGCATATTCAGTAATTTTTTTCTGATATTCGTCCAAATATCGAATACTGAAACATTGTTGGAAAAAAAAACAAACGAAATTAGTTAAGGTAAAACGATCACTCGAAATTTTCCAAGTTTAGAATTTGAAATTTTAGTATATTATAGAGAAAGATAATATGATGCATTCACTGACACAATTTTGAATAATTTCTGACGTGTAGTTTAGAAGAAATAAATTTTCAAAGTTAGCATTTTTAACGTACGAGTAAATTCAAAAGAATGATTAGAGGTGAATCAGTGTTACAGATTTAAGTAAGTTGTGTCATTAAAAACCAACTTTAAGATTTAAAAAACTGAAAGTTATTTTCTTTTATGCTTTTGAATTATTAAAAAACTATTTTGTTTAATATTGGACGTTTAGTTATTGTAATAAATAGAAAAAAAAAAACGATACCGTCATTTTGGCTGGAACTAGGAGCTTTTGGTTCCGTTAATATATTTTCAAAATGGCGGCTGTTTATAGTCGAGAAAAAGCGGTGATTTTTGAAAATTTATTTTCAAAATGCGATTTCTCGCTGGATTTTTATTTTTTTCTTAGATCCGATAGTTAATGCCATAACTGTATATGTATATTTTCAGAAAATTCTTAATTTTTTGATTTTGGTTCATTGGGGATTTTAGAACGCGAGGAACCATCCAGGTGGAAAAATCGCGCAGTGTCGACTTCAAAGCCATTTATACTCAGCTCATTTTTAATTTTTTTTTTTTTTTTTTTGTAATCCCAAGACATGTAGAAATAATGTTGTATATTTAGTTTTTTGATAAAATATTTATTTACATAAAAAAAGGTCACTTTAATCTCCCCTCCTCCCTTTAATGAAATCAAAATTTGTTGTCGAGTTTTGCGTTCGATATTTATTTAAAATATTTGTAATTTTTTTGAATTATATCCAAATTTTGTTACTATTTTAAAAACTATATTAACTTTACCAATTAAGAACTATTGCCATTGTATCTACAGAAAGATCTTGTCCAAGATTACTTCGGACTTACCATTAGTCAAGATCGATTTACCTCTTCAGCAATTTTATGCATCAAATTTCCACATCAAAAGTAGTAAGACTACAGCAGTTCTGCTCCAAAAGTAGTAAAGTTACAGTAGTTCTATATCAAAAGATTTGTCAAAACTGAAATTTTGTATGTGTCGAAAACATATTATGCTACTAACTTTACTCAACTGCAGTCCAATTGCCAAATTGTTTCCATGTAGGTTATATCCTGACTGTATGAATTTGGGCAATATAAAAGTTGTACGAAATTTGTTTTAAGGTCTCGCAAGTTAACTTTACACCGGACTCGGCTTTTAGTCGGGCCAGCTCTATGGACAGACACGTGTAGCTACATAATCATGATATACGTACTGTTTAGTAAACTTACGTATTTAGAAAATTTTCAAATTTAGAATAATTAAAAAATGCCGTGAACTGATGCAATTCATTTTTGAATTAAAAATGTTGCCATAATAATTGAAGACATGAGTGGATGAAGGTGTTGTGTAACATTTTTTTTCAAAAAGTCATTTTTTGCAAAATTTTGAAATGCTGAAGTATCATATACATTAAAATTTGGTTTCATTGGATCCAATAGTTTTGTAGAAATTCAATAAATTTTTGTAAAATTATAAAAATTGTTACATAACACCTTCATCCACTCATGTCTTCAGTTATATACTGACAATTATCTTGTTATAAAGAATATAAATACGGCTAATATGCGGCGAATATTCGTCAAATATTCTATTGTTCGATCAAGGTGCCGCCCGAGTAGAGTATTCGTTGCAAGCCTAACAAAAAATGTATATAGGGTAGTAACTTTCTAAAATAACCTCGTGCTTAGTTTGTAAAAAAATATTATTGCATTTGGAAATTTCTCCTATTCTGTTTGAATTGTTTTTTTAAACTGTTCGGCGTGTGTTATTATACCATACAAAGTAAAATAGTGAATGCTGAATACTTTGTTTGTTTAACCTAGTTTTTGTGAAACTTAAACCGTTAAAATTGTATTAGTTTGTTAGGTTATGTTTTAAAATTACTATACTAACACAACAGAATAGTAGTTTTATAGTTTCTTTTTTTGATAAAATAGAATTTAAAATTCATCATGTATGTTATAAAAGAAATAATTTTATATAAAATTTTATTTTAATTCAAGGAAAATCGTATTCATCAAATACGATTGCTACTATAAACAAGTTCGGTTCTGCTATAACTAGGGCGTTTTAGTGGGTTCCATCAAAATGGCCTAGTGTAAAATAGTGATGTTGGATGATTAATCGATCAATCGCTTTAGTCGACTAATTTTCTTTACATTTAGACATTTTTTTTGTCAAATATTACCTTCGACTAAATGACTAAAGTGATTAATTTTTTTTTTTTAAATGACTAAAAACGACTAATTTAATAATTTTTCTGTACTGTTTATTGGATTTCAAAAAATGAAAAATAAAAAAAAAAACCTATTCGTATGATTTTTCACTTTTATGTGATTAACATATTGTGATTATGTCATATCTTTCTTTTTCTTAAAGAAAAACTAAAAGTTAATAATTAATTTCAAAAGAAAATACCATAGTTACATAGGTTACTCTATTCATGAATTCGACTAAAAATTTAGTCGATTAATCGACTATTCTATGCTCGATATTTTCGACTAATGACTAATTTCGTCGGAAAAACAACTTTAGTCGATTAATCGACTAACTGCATCTCGACTCGACATCACTAGTGTAAACTAGTGATGTTGGATAATTAATCGATCAATCGCTTTAGTCGACTAATTTTCTTTACATTTAGACATTTTTTTGTCGAATATTACCTTCGACTAAATGACTAAAGTGATTGATTTTTTTTTTTTAAAGACACTAAAAACGACTAATTTATTAATTTTTTGTATTAATTTAATGAACTTTTAAATAATTAAAATTAAAAATTTATCTGTGTTTATGATTTTTTATATTTATGTATATGATTAACACATTGTGATATGCCAAATGTACCTCTTTTTTTCTTTAAAAATATACTAAGGTCAATAATTAAATTCAAAAGAAAACATCGTTTTTGCAAGATTTACATACTACATAGTAGTGATGTCGAGCTGAGGAGCAGTTAGTCGATTAATCGACTAAAATGGTTTTTCAAACAAAATTAGTCATTAGTCGAAAATATCGACCGTAGAATAGTCGACTAATCGACTAAATTTTTAACCGAATTCATGAATAGGGTAACCTATGTAACTGTCAAAAACGAGGTTTCCTTTTGACTTTTAGTATTTTTCTTTTAAGAACAAGAGAGATATCAGACATTGCAATGTGTTAATCATATAAAAGTGAATTTTTTAGTTTTCATTTTTTGAAATCCAATAAATAATACAGAAAAATTGTTAAATTAGTCGTCATTAGTCATTTAAAAAAAAATCATTTTAGTCATTTAGTCGAGAATAGAATAGTTGACTAAAAAATGACTATATGTAAACAAAATTAGTCGACTAAACTGATTAACCGACTAATCATTCGACATCACTACCACATAGTAGTGATGTCGAGTCGAGATGCAGTTAGTCGATTAATTGACTGAGGTTGTTTTTCAGACAAAATTAGTTATTAGTCGAAAATATCGAGCATAGAATAGTCGATTAATCGACTAAATTCTTAGTTGAATTTATGAATAAGGTAACCTAATGTAACTCTTTCAAAAACAATGTTTTGAATTTAATTATTGACTTTTATTTTTATTATTATTATTATTTTTTTTTTTTAAATTACTTATTACAATGTATTATTCACATAAAAGTAAAGAATCATATAAACAGATAATTTAATTTTTCATTTTCCGAGTCTTATAAATAATGCAGAAATATTATTTAATTAATCGTCATTTAAAAAAAAATATTGGTCATTTTAGTCATTTAGTCGACAGTAAAATAGTCGATTGAAAAGTGATTAAAAGTAAACTTAGTCGACTAAACCGATTAATCGATTAATCATCCGACATCAATGTGACCCTATTCATGAATTCGACTACAAACTTAGTCAATTAGTCGATTATTGTATGCTCGATAGTTTCGACTAATGAGTAATTAAGAGTTGAAAAACAACTTCAGTCAATTAATCAACTAACTGCTCGTATGTTTGACATCATTATTGTGAACCACGCTTTAAGTACTGAACCTTAAAGCTCAAGCTTTTTTAAGGTTCCGAAGAAAAAACTTTTGAGGTCTTTGGAGAATATTTACGCAATTTTTTAGAAACTTTTCCTGGTTATAATAACGTAAAATTTATGCAATATGCTTTTAATTTAAAATTCCAAAAAGTATTCAGAATTTATATTACTGTATTTTATATGAATATTCATGGAAATTTCGATTTATTAAATACTGAAGCTTATCAAAACTTGTTGATATTAATATATGCAACTATTACTTCCATTTTCTCTATGAACTTTAACATATTGTATTAATTTTCAATAATTTTGCATATCAATACCACAGATTTTCAATTTTAATATGTCACTAAAACACCTACTAATTATGTAATGTATAAAATATATAATTATTCATATTTGTTGGTATTTTTGTTCTATTTCTGACTTTATAAATTGTTCTTTTCCGACAATATAATTAACTTTTCAACAAAGTATATTGACAGGGTCGTGGAGAGAAATGGCGTGCCCCAAGAAAAAAGCACATTTCTTAAAAATTTCTCCCTAAAAAATAAATGATGAGTAAAAAAAAAGCTGATTTTACATTTTCCCGGGCCCCAATTGACCGCTACGAGCCCCCTCTTCCAGCCCGGGCGCCAGGGCTGCAACCCCGGCTACCCCACCCTCTCGTCGGGCCTGTATATTGGTCCTTTCAGTTCGGGGGTGCTGGGCTTGTGCCCCCGAGTAACGATGGTAATGACGGCACTGGTTTTTGCTGGTACTGGAAAATATTTGTTTAATTCTTTGTTGATTAAAATGTTGAATTTTTTTTTATTTTTGTACTTTTGAAAAATTGTCGAATTGAACGGTGTGTTTATAAATCACATGTCATCGTCAAAATATAAAAATGATATTTTGTAATTCGTGTAGAGGACGAAAAAGCGACTGTTTTTTTGCACTGAAATAAAAATGTTCATGTAAAAATAAATTCAGTTTTTTTAAGTGTATTTTGTTGTGTGTAAAAAAAATATTTTGTAAAAACGTTAAAAGAGAGTAATTGCCTTTTTTGTCACTTGAATCATTAATCAAACTTTTTTGTTATAAAATCCGTTATTTTGAAATAAAATTGTAGATCTTTTTAGTTTTATGAGTGAGATATCAATTTGCAGGACAATACAAGATGTAATATCATATCATGTTTAGGATAAAAAACGTTAATTTGAAGGATCAGAGGTTGAGGCATATATGTTACTATCAATAGATTTTGAAATATGAAAATTTTTTCCTTCTATTTTACGATTTTTGAGCTTCCTAAACAATTTTTGTTTCGTGTCTGTCTGTTATGGTCCGTCTGTGTATTCGAAGCTCATTTAGAAATACTGCGTTTACACGGAGAGAAAATTCATAGAAAAATTACTGTGCTCAGCACTACAATCGACGTGTAAAAGGCGAACATATTCAATTTTGTACGGTAAAAATTTAAAATTATAATTAATCATAGAAAATTTAAAGGATAGAATATTCTTTCCGTAATATTAGCTCCGTAAAATTTGTAAAACAGCATAGTAAAATGTTCCATTCCCGACAGAAAAATATTTTTTAATTGTTTTTCTTACAAAAATTACCATGCCGTCTTATAATTATTCAAATGGTATCTGCTAATAGTAGAAAGAAAGAGAAAGAAGGTATTAACGCTGTTGAAATGTACCCCACTCATACATGCAAGTCATATAGCCAGGCTGGTGAGTGGTGTGACGACCAACACGACCAACTTGGTCGGACCAAGCTCCTTGATTCATTAGACTGTCTTACAAGCAGCAAGCAGTATTCATTACACTGTTTTACAGAACGGACTGTCACCGTTTAGATCATCATTTTGTTACTTCACTATCTTCAGTATTAGAATATATTGTTGCCAATCATTTTTGTATGTATCATATATTGTTCCTCAATGTGTACAGCCCGTACAGCCCAACCAGCATAAGGTTACGGGTCAGATGCGCAAATGAAAGAGTACGACAACAAGAATTAAACTATAACATACATGCATAAGAGTGTGATAGAAGTTGTGTTAGCACATTAAATTTTACTATGCTAGCACAAGAATTTTTATGAAGCCATGACTAATACTTTTTATGTTTAAATTTAATAATATTTACATGATCGTAAAATATTTTTTACTTTGGTCGTCGATCGCGCACGCATTATAAGAGAGCATGGTAATTTTTCTGAAATTTTCTCTACAAAAATTATATGATTTCTCTCTCCGTGCAGGTTCCTAGATGACGCCTTACGAATTTAATCGCAACCGAAGTAATGGCATCCACGCGCTACCAGAAAATCTCATGAAAGATTGATAACTTGCTTACTACTCAGTTTCATTTTGCTCAAGTTTTGAGAGTATTTATAAGGTTAAGCCATATAATAATATCATCCTCTATAAGTTTCAGTACCATGTGGGTAACGGTGGATACATGGCATGCGCAAATGTAAAATATATTAACACTGGATGCATGGAATAAATTCCTTGTTTTTCTTGTTACTATGAAAGTAGATAGGCTAGGAGAGAGCTGTGACACCGCAAAACTAAGCAACTTGAACCCTTTTGCCAATGTTTGAAATCGTGTAACTTTACGGTACTAGACATTCCGAACTGATGAGTCATCAAACTGTATCGATGTGCAAACCTTAACCTTTGACCCGGCACGTACCGAGTACATGTATTTAAAATTTGTTGTTGACATATGACCCCAACACTCGCTCATACTGCTGGCCTTGAAATTCCTAAGAGGTGAGTCATCGCCAGCAACCGAATTAATTTATGTTAACCCATTATGCATCATCACTATTTTCGTCACAATTTAGTTTTGTGTTAACCCATTACCCGCCATAGTTTTTGAATGCAAACCTAACGCATGCGCAGATTGAATTTAAGTACACGACGCATGCGCAGACTGAATTTTAGGTTACAATTTGATAGATGGGGTACACTACCGCGTCAAAAATGTGGGGTTACCCTAATTCGGGGGTGGCCCCAAACTTTTGACACCGTACTGTACTTAAATTTTTGGTACACTACCGTGTCAAAAGTGCGGGCCCCCCTGACCAAAAAGGTATCCGATCACTTTTTTAAGCGTACTGTACGTGCAAACCTTGGCCCCAACACGCGCTTGCCTTAATTGCGTCATCTTAAACGAACTATCACGTCAAAAAATGTGGGGAATACCCTAACCCAGGAGTGGCTCCAAACTTTTGACGCCGTACTGTACTTAAATTTTTGGTACACTGCCATGTCAAAAGTGCGGACCCCCCTGACCAAAAAAAGGTATCCGATCACTTTTTGAAGCGTACTGTGCTTATTACGTGCAAATCTTAGCCTCACTTAACTGCGTCATCTTAAATTGGGTGCGGTCGCTAACGATAAATTTTGTCGGGGGCGCACTGTACCAAGCGCTAGATTTTAAGATTAGACTCCGGGGTCCAGATTTCTGACCGCTACTGTACTGTAAATCGAGTGTCTACTGTACTTTTCAACAAGTTTAAGCCTGTTTTCAGCAAAGTCAGCACTTTTTTAATTTGTTTATTTATATAAGTTTTAATTTAAAAAAAATGTTTATTTAAGATTTTGATGACTCAGCAATTTCTTTGTTTGGATTTCAAATACGAAATAGTCTTCTTGGAATTTTTAATTTATGGCCTGATTGTTGAATTATAATTATAGTATGATTCATACAAGCGGGGATTTTTGTTATATTTGTTTATTTATATAATAATTTTGGATCATGTAATAATTTTAAAATTGTTTATTTAAGATTGGGCGGCCGCTAAATTTTGTGGGGGCACTGTACCAAGCGCTACCGCAAAACTAACTTCAGACTCCAGGGTCCAGATGTCTGACCGCTACTGTACTGCCGGAAATTTGGGTGTCAACTGTAACTCAGGGTTTTTTTTGTATATTTAACCTTGGAAAATTCCAGGAATTTTTACCAGTTTTAAAATAAACAAACAACTAATAATTAAATGTTTATTTTAGCTGAATTATGATCATATGACTCATATATGGAGTTTTTTTGGTATAAGAAAGATGACGTCATGGAATATTAATGAGTTAAAAAATTGTTTAGTAAAAAATATCACCCATTGTAGGCCTCAAGCAAGAAATTATTTTTATCAGTTTTAATACTTTAACATTTAACCTACAGTGACCAATTTTTTAGTTAACTAACAGAAGTTCTTGAAATTTTAACAAGTTACAAAAAATATTACTTCTTATGGTGCACAACATTTTTGAATTTGACTGTAGCACAAAACTGTTTCTATATCAAACGAAAATTATCTGAAATAATTCAGTATGTACATATGTATAGACTCTGTATATTAAAAATATTTTATGTATACACTCTGTATATTGAGAATAAGAAAGAAAATTTGTATATAATTTTAATTTTTATGAATACTAGTAAACGCATTGTATAGCCATTTATGAATAAGTATTAAATCTAATTATAAAATAATTTATAAATATTGCAAAAAATTTGTTTAATCAGCAAAATCAATGTATATCATTTTAATACTGATACATATTTATATTAGGGTATAATAGTATTGTATTTAACATTTTTAAACAGAATAAAAGTTCAATTTTTGGTTTTAAATTACTATAAGTTAAACACGTCGCTTAATATAAAAATGATAACAGCATTGAGTTTTACTAAATTTTTAAGTCTGTAAAATCAAAATTTTTTATAGACTAAAACATTTTGAATTTGCTACTCTATCATTAACATACAAATAATATCATGTATATATAACGGGTGTATATTTAGTATTTTTAATAAATATTTTAGTATACAGGGTGTATCATGAAATATGCTTTTCAATTAGAACAATAAATTTCATAAGATTTTTGTTAATACTCTTATAGGTTAACGAAAGAAACTTTTTGCTGTAAAAAATAGGGGAATGCAGGGTAATAATTAAATAAAACACACATATTTTTTTTTTAATTTTATTTATAGAATATGTATACAAAAAATTAAATTGCTTAAATCTATATATTACTTAAAATCTATTTATTTTCCATATAAAAATTTTTTAAAAGAATACAATTTTCTAATGAACAAATTTTATCTGAATGAAGCATACAGCGTCTTGAATAATATTCATCTCGCAGAATGGAAATCTTCGGTACATCAAATATTTCTTCCAAATTCAAAATCCACGGCTGGTTTTCGGTACCATCAAACAAACTTGATATCCATTTCTTCTTTTCACCACCCTTGACGTATATAACATCATACTTCTTTAATATAGGTTTCAATATGGTATGAAGTTTTTTGTATGGAATAAATCCATACGACCAAGGTATCCCATGCCAATTTCGGTAAAGCCAACTGGCTACTCGTTGATATTTCTTCGGCAACTCGTTGAAATCAAACGGTGCGTCGAATATAAGATGTAATATATCATCCGAATTTTCTGCAGCAATACCAACTTCTTTAAAATAAAATTCGTTGTTAGCTCCTTGATAGTCTTGTATGTCAAGAAACGCCATTTTTTACCGCCACCGTAGAACTGAAATTATTCACACAATCCACAACTTTATATAGAATAATTAAAAGTGGTGGGGGTAGTTAGTTAATTTGTGGAACGTATTCGAAAATGGCTATTAATAGCTATTGCTAGTTTACCATCAAATTACAAACTGTTAATAATATTTAGCACATTTGTGAGTACCAGGTTCTTTTCACTTTAAGACCTAGTGATTTAAGGAATGCTAAATTTTCAGGTGAAATGTGTTGTTGCTCAAAAGTTTTACGTTTAATGATCTTAGGTTTCGAAAGTCCTTTGCTAGGTTCTCTAGCGGTGGACTGCGCTGAATTGTAAATTAACATGGTTCCAAAATGTAATTGTTTTACCACGAAAGTATAATTTTCAACGAAAGAGATGTTAACTCTTTGACAACCACCGGTAAATAGATAATATTTTATGTAAGTTCAACTATTTTATACCCTTCAACCATGATAAGGTGTATAAGCTTGAGTATAACTCAGCAAATTATATAGCGGTGGTGACGTAACACACAAATGCGGTGGTTGTGTTGCGTTTGTGGCGGTGGCGGTGTTTGTGTGGCGGTTGTGTGGTGGTGGCGGTGGTGTTTGTGTGGCGGTGGCGGTGGTGTTTGTGTGGTGGCGGCGGTGGTGTTTGTGTGGCGGTGGTATTTGTATGGTGGTTTCGGTGGTTGTGTGGTGGTTGTGGGGGTGGCGGGGGTAGCAGCGGTGTTTGCGGCTAACGTGCACAACTTTATCATTAATTCAATCGAAGCAGCAATTTACTGTAGACAATAAATCGGTGGTGACATCTCGCGGTGTTTGTTGAACGCAATATCTAAATTAATCAATCTGGTTCCTGTTCCCTGCTCTTATAATGGAAGATTATTAGATATCGATTTTAGATAAAATATTGGAAAATTTCGGTTGCAAAATACTATAAATACAACTGAATTATTAACCGGATGTCATTTGTTGGTTAAGTTCCAGAAGGTAAACAACAACAGCAACATGCCGATTTGTGGTATTTGTAAATTTCAACCGTCACAGTGTAAGTGTGCCTTCTACGAGTACTGTGATAGGTGTCGAAATGAAAAACGAATTTGCATGTGTTGTAAACGATGTATGATGCCATTTCCAAACTGTGTTTGCAATTATATAAACTGTACCACATGTAAAAGCCGCTGCAATTGCAAATAAATTAGTAAAATCAATCATCTGATTGCCACATAATACATATTGACCAATTCCACGGTTGCTCAAACCAACGTAAACATTTATTTATAACGCAATAACCAGCGATGTAATGAGGCATAATGGATATTTTGTGTAACAGTGGAATTGGTCAATATCGATTAAATATCGATTTTTTATAAAATATTGGATTATTTGGTTTCAGTCAAAATACTATAAATACAACTGAATTATTAACCGGATGTCATTTGTTGGTTAAGTTCCAGAAAGTAAACAAAAACAACATGCCGATTTGTGGTATTTGTAAATTTCAACCACCACAGTGTAAGTGTTCCTTCCCCGAGTATTGTGATAGGTGTCGAAACGAAAAACGAATTTGCATGTGTTGTAAACGATGTATGATGCCATTTCCAAACTGTGTTTGCAATTATGTAAACTGTCCCACATGTAAAAGCCGCTGCAATTGCGAATAATTTAGTAAAATCAATCACATGATTGCCACATCATAAGTATTGACCAATTCCACGGTTGTTAAAACAAACATTAGCATTTATTTAGTAATGAGGTATAACGTATATTTTGAGTAACAGTGGAATTGACCAATACCTATTAATCAGTATTAAAGTTTTTGTTGAATACTCAAAATATACATTATACCTCATTACTAAATAAATGTTAATGTTTATTTGATATTTTCCATTGGTTGTGGTGTATAAACACTGATCATATGAAGGTGTGGTTGCTTTAGAGTAACTTAATTTGTAGCTGTGTGGGAATAAACATATCGGTGGGGTAAAGTGAGTATCTCAAATTTTGTAGTTGTGTTGAGGTGTTGGTGGTGGTGGTGGTGGTGGTGGTGGTGGTGGCGGTGGTGGTGGTGGCGGCGGTGGTGGTGGTGGTTTTTGTGGTGGCAACTCATAATTTATTTAAGCGACGTGCTGTAACAGAAATTGGTAGTGTATTGGCAAAATGTCTGAACAACACGGTGTTGAGTTAAGTATAAGTGATCTGTGGACCACTTTTACTGCCACTGATACAATAATGGATCCGGTTTTGGAGAAGTTGAATAAACTTGGTGCTGGTAAACCATTCAAATCGCTATCTACACTCAAACCGTATGAAACGTGGAAAATTCTTGATGTACGACGCATGGAAACTCGATATGGGCCAGCGGTTGCGGTGGAACTTGCAGATGCTCAAGTCTTCCTTCCAAAACGATTCGCGGATTTGGATGAGCAGACCATTCAATGTTTACGTACAGGACAATATTTTATTACATATAAAGGAACTGATTCTAGTGGTTTTTTACATATTGTGGAATTTAGTAAATAGCTATCACATGTATGATGTTAGATGTAAGATTAAGGTAACTGTCAGATATGAAAATGAATTGATTTACTTTTTAATTTTAATATTGTAAACGTATATTTCATTAAAAAATAAATTATTTTACGTATAAATTCTTATATTGTTCTTATTTTACAACACACTAGAACCTCCCAAATTATATCTTGAATTATGATAAGACTCTCAGTAGGTATGGACCTAGTTGGCAACGCAATGTAATTGCCTATATTCAGGAGCAAGTATTTTAATGTTGTTGTTGAGTCACCTGACACTTGCATATAGCTTTTCATTCATTTTTCTGAACTAAGTTCCAAACCGAAAGAGCGTAATGGGGGCAAAATGTGTAAGCCGGATGTCAACAGCTACTTCATGGAGTAAAATGAGCAACTCAGATGTGGTGGTTGCGGCGGTGGTGGTGGTGGTGGCAGCGGCGGTGGTGGTGGCGGTGGTGGTGGCGGTGGTGGTGGCGGTGGCGGCGGTGGTGGTGGTGGTGGTGGAGTATATAAGTAATCGCTAACACAATTCTGAATTAATCTTGTAAGACTAGTTGAGCTTTACACATCTATCATAATGTTCGAGTGTACGCGGTGCTATAAAAGCTTCTCGCGGAAAGATTCTCTTTCACGTCATATAAGAAATACACATATGCGGGAATTTTCACCAAAAAGGTTTGAAAATAGTTACTCTCTTGATCCGCTAAAAAGACAAACATTAGACACGGCTGATGACTTATCTAGTTATGATACCGGGAGGAATGATGTTGATGATGAATTTCTAAACAACAAAGTTGAAGAAAGGGTCAATCCACTTGAACAAAGAATTAAAGCTGCATCAAAAGCAATTCAAACTAAATTTAATAATTTAAGAAATCAAAATAATGTTTACACACCCAGCGATGAGTCTAATAACAGGGTTTTAACCACTTCTGATAGTGGAAATGTTATCATTCCCAAGTTAACTACAGCTTTGCAAACCCTTTTGGATATTTTATTAATCAAAGAAACTCAAAATAAAGTTGAGGATTCTAATGAACGAATAGCAATAAAACGTCCAGTCAATTCAACGGACCAAGAGCTACTTGCTAAGCGTATCAAATACAACGACTCGGAAAATGCTAATGGGCAATCGAAAAAAATAAAATACTGGCATAATCCTAATACTTTAATAGATGAATTACGACGTTTATACGAGACGTCAGAGACTGGTGAAAAAATACTCAATATTATTCGGAGTATAGAGGAAAATAAAAACATATTGTTTAACGTTGACGATAGTGAAGCTTTAATCGAAGAGTTAGATGCTTTAAGAGAAACTACTGTCGGTCAAGAAATATTCTCTATACTTCGTGAACTTCAAAAGGCTGATGTTATTGAGCCACTAGGTGATTATCTGGATGAAACTGATAAAGAAGATGCTAGCGATTATGATGATGATTAATTTAGATATTGCGTTCAACAAACACCGCGAGATGTCACCACCGATTTATTGTCTACAGTAAATTGCTGCTTCGATTGAATTAATGATAAAGTTGTGCACGTCAGCCGCAAACACCGCTGCTACCCCGCCACCCCCACAACCACCACACAACCACCGAAACCACCATACAAATACCACCGCCACACAAACACCACCGCCGCCACCACACAAACACCACCGCCACCGCCACACAAACACCACCGCCACCACCACACAACCGCCACACAAACACCGCCACCGCCACAAACGCAACACAACCACCGCATTTGTGTGTTACGTCACCACCGCTATATAATTTGCTGAGTTATACTCAAGCTTATACACCTTATCATGGTTGAAGGGTATAAAATAGTTGAACTTACATAAAATATTATCTATTTACCGGTGGTTGTCAAAGAGTTAACATCTCTTTCGTTGAAAATTATACTTTCGTGGTAAAACAATTACATTTTGGAACCATGTTAATTTACAATTCAGCGCAGTCCACCGCTAGAGAACCTAGCAAAGGACTTTCGAAACCTAAGATCATTAAACGTAAAACTTTTGAGCAACAACACATTTCACCTGAAAATTTAGCATTCCTTAAATCACTAGGTCTTAAAGTGAAAAGAACCTGGTACTCACAAATGTGCTAAATATTATTAACAGTTTGTAATTTGATGGTAAACTAGCAATAGCTATTAATAGCCATTTTCGAATACGTTCCACAAATTAACTAACTACCCCCACCACTTTTAATTATTCTATATAAAGTTGTGGATTGTGTGAATAATTTCAGTTCTACGGTGGCGGTAAAAAATGGCGTTTCTTGACATACAAGACTATCAAGGAGCTAACAACGAATTTTATTTTAAAGAAGTTGGTATTGCTGCAGAAAATTCGGATGATATATTACATCTTATATTCGACGCACCGTTTGATTTCAACGAGTTGCCGAAGAAATATCAACGAGTAGCCAGTTGGCTTTACCGAAATTGGCATGGGATACCTTGGTCGTATGGATTTATTCCATACAAAAAACTTCATACCATATTGAAACCTATATTAAAGAAGTATGATGTTATATACGTCAAGGGTGGTGAAAAGAAGAAATGGATATCAAGTTTGTTTGATGGTACCGAAAACCAGCCGTGGATTTTGAATTTGGAAGAAATATTTGATGTACCGAAGATTTCCATTCTGCGAGATGAATATTATTCAAGACGCTGTATGCTTCATTCAGATAAAATTTGTTCATTAGAAAATTGTATTCTTTTAAAAAATTTTTATATGGAAAATAAATAGATTTTAAGTAATATATAGATTTAAGCAATTTAATTTTTTGTATACATATTCTATAAATAAAATTAAAAAAAAAATATGTGTGTTTTATTTAATTATTACCCTGCATTCCCCTATTTTTTACAGCAAAAAGTTTCTTTCGTTAACCTATAAGAGTATTAACAAAAATCTTATGAAATTTATTGTTCTAATTGAAAAGCATATTTCATGATACACCCTGTATACTAAAATATTTATTAAAAATACTAAATATACACCCGTTATATATACATGATATTATTTGTATGTTAATGATAGAGTAGCAAATTCAAAATGTTTTAGTCTATAAAAAATTTTGATTTTACAGACTTAAAAATTTAGTAAAACTCAATGCTGTTATCATTTTTATATTAAGCGACGTGTTTAACTTATAGTAATTTAAAACCAAAAATTGAACTTTTATTCTGTTTAAAAATGTTAAATACAATACTATTATACCCTAATATAAATATGTATCAGTATTAAAATGATATACATTGATTTTGCTGATTAAACAAATTTTTTGCAATATTTATAAATTATTTTATAATTAGATTTAATACTTATTCATAAATGGCTATACAATGCGTTTACTAGTATTCATAAAAATTAAAATTATATACAAATTTTCTTTCTTATTCTCAATATACAGAGTGTATACATAAAATATTTTTAATATACAGAGTCTATACATATGTACATACTGAATTATTTCAGATAATTTTCGTTTGATATAGAAACAGTTTTGTGCTACAGTCAAATTCAAAAATGTTGTGCACCATAAGAAGTAATATTTTTTGTAACTTGTTAAAATTTCAAGAACTTCTGTTAGTTAACTAAAAAATTGGTCACTGTAGGTTAAATGTTAAAGTATTAAAACTGATAAAAATAATTTCTTGCTTGAGGCCTACAATGGGTGATATTTTTTACTAAACAATTTTTTAACTCATTAATATTCCATGACGTCATCTTTCTTATACCAAAAAAACTCCATATATGAGTCATATGATCATAATTCAGCTAAAATAAACATTTAATTATTAGTTGTTTGTTTATTTTAAAACTGGTAAAAATTCCTGGAATTTTCCAAGGTTAAATATACAAAAAAACCCCTGAGTTACAGTTGACACCCAAATTTCCGGCAGTACAGTAGCGGTCAGACATCTGGGCCCTGGAGTCTGAAGTTAGTTTTGCGGTAGCGCTTGGTACAGTGCCCCCACAAAATTTAGCGGCCGCCCAATCTTAAATAAACAATTTTAAAATTATTACATGATCCAAAATTATTATATAAATAAACAAATATAACAAAAATCCCCGCTTGTATGAATCATACTATAATTATAATTCAACAATCAGGCCATAAATTAAAAATTCCAAGAAGACTATTTCGTATTTGAAATCCAAACAAAGAAATTGCTGAGTCATCAAAATCTTAAATAAACATTTTTTTTAAATTAAAACTTATATAAATAAACAAATTAAAAAAGTGCTGACTTTGCTGAAAACAGGCTTAAACTTGTTGAAAAGTACAGTAGACACTCGATTTACAGTACAGTAGCGGTCAGAAATCTGGACCCCGGAGTCTAATCTTAAAATCTAGCGCTTGGTACAGTGCGCCCCCGACAAAATTTATCGTTAGCGACCGCACCCAATTTAAGATGACGCAGTTAAGTGAGGCTAAGATTTGCACGTAATAAGCACAGTACGCTTCAAAAAGTGATCGGATACCTTTTTTTGGTCAGGGGGGTCCGCACTTTTGACATGGCAGTGTACCAAAAATTTAAGTACAGTACGGCGTCAAAAGTTTGGAGCCACTCCTGGGTTAGGGTATTCCCCACATTTTTTGACGTGATAGTTCGTTTAAGATGACGCAATTAAGGCAAGCGCGTGTTGGGGCCAAGGTTTGCACGTACAGTACGCTTAAAAAAGTGATCGGATACCTTTTTGGTCAGGGGGGCCCGCACTTTTGACACGGCAGTGTACCAAAAATTTAAGTACAGTACGGCGTCAAAAGTTTGGGGCCACCCCCGAGTTAGGGTAACCCCACATTTTTGACGCGGTAGTGTACCCCATCTATCAAATTGTAACCTAAAATTCAGTCTGCGCATGCGTCGTGTACTTAAATTCAGTCTGCGCATGCGTTAGGTTTGCATTCAAAAACTACGTCAGTGCTGGCGGGTAATGGGTTAACACAAAACCAAATTGTTATAAGTAAATTGTGATGACGCATAATGGGTTAACATAAATTAATTTGGTTGCTGGTAATGACTCATCTCTTACGAATTTCAAGGCCAACAGTATGAGCGAGTGTGGGGTCAAATGTCAACAACAAATTTTGATACATGTACTTGGTACGTGCCGGGTCAGAGATCAATTCATACTCTAGGTACAGTAGGACCCCAAACTACACGGTTCTTAACATCGTCAAAAAAGTAGTCCGGAAAATTGGGGTTCTACTGTGGGGTAGCTCTCTCATAGCCTATCTACTTATGAAAACAAAAAATGTTCAGTTTTAATGGTTTTCTTTAATTCTAGTCTTTTCGTAATTTTCATAGATATACAACATGTCTTTGTCCTAAAGTTGCTCTTGTTTCCAAAAAACGACGTTAATAATATGATTATTAGTGGGTCATTTCATTTCAAATCATCCAATTAAAAAGAAAAATGAAATGTCACTCATGACCTCAGATATAGCTGAAAATTTTTTTATTTGTTTATTTAACCATCCTAATCATCTGTACAAAATTTAAAAAAATTATCTCTACTAGTTTTCAAGTTATGAATTTTTGAAATTTAGCAAAATATTGTTAATATAGTGTTTCCGTAGCTATCACTTTCGGTGATGTTATTATATTAAAAAATTCCATAACTTCTGTAATATTTAACATAAACCAATAATTTTTTCATCAAAATGTTCGGAAAAGTCAGGAGATTACAGGAAAAATAAATTTGGTTAATTGTCACTTGATGTTTCTATGTAATGCTTTGTTAGACTTAAATTTTGAGATATTTTTTAATCCATAAACAAAAAATCTTTAAAAGTGATTATTGACCAAAAGCATAGCAGTAACCGTAGTAATTTTTTTTTAAATTTACCCTAAAGATGTAAACTAAAATACTCTGGGAAAAAATTAATGGTTTTTTACCCGCTAATATTTTTCAGACACGTCCGACGTCTAGAAGCTCAAAAAACGAGCTTTTTGGAATAATTTTACAAAATTCAAAATTTTTGTTTACACCATGATAAAGAGCGGAAAAAATCATACAAAATCCGTTTTTGAACGATTGTTTTATGTAAACTGGTTTCCGAGAAAAACTAAATTCTTCTCGAAACTAGGTTTTTTGTCCGAAACTGTCCGAAATCGAAACCGAAACCGAAGGTTCGGCCGGTCACTAATGATTAGATGCAGTTTAAGCATATATAATTCACTTTAAAAGGCTGGATAAAAGTCTGTTACGAGTACGAGGAAGCTATGTGACACCCTTCATTGCCGTACTTTTGTGTCGGAAATTAAAAATAAAATTTTCTATAGAATTTCTCCACGACAAACAATAAGTAATAAATTTTCTATAGAAAATCAGTAGACTGTAGCCATCTTCTACTTACCACTGCCAATTCAAAGTTTTTTTCTTTCTTTCTTTCTGGAAAATTATTTCAACATTTATCTACACTTCACGATTTTTTATTTTATAACAATTTCATCGAAAGGAAACTCGAAACGTTTCAAGTACGATAAATCTATAGTAACATTTTTCTAGCTAACATAGCTACTATTAGTGAAGTATTATAGCT
Organism: Brachynemurus nebulosus; assembly: GCA_035578155.1. Lineage (NCBI taxonomy): Eukaryota > Metazoa > Arthropoda > Insecta > Neuroptera > Myrmeleontidae > Brachynemurus > Brachynemurus nebulosus. The sequence goes on along the minus strand of JAPWDM010000009.1, from coordinate 791,906 downwards.
ATTAATTTTACATTCTGCACACGTTTTAAAAAGAACGGAAACATTGCATAAACGATTGTTCTATTGCTCTATACTTCTACAATCTTCAACTTTTTAATATCCTCTTTTTAACTCGCGTTTAGTTGAAATACAATTGCGTGATCCAACGAGAATTCCTTTATACCTACCAGGTGGAATATTGTAATAAAATTCTATATATATGCGGCATATTCATCTAGTAATGTGTTTTAATGTTAGAAAAATGTTTGAAGTTAATGTAGATATTATAGAAAGCATACGGCGTACCTATTGCCAGAGGTAGATTTGGAATTTATATGTATGTACAGCCGAATCTTTTTTTACGTGGTGAATAGGGACCACACAAAAAAATATTAAAAAAACTTCACAAAAAGCTACAAAAAGTGTATAGTTTGCCCCAGATTGTAAAAAAAAACCTCAAGTTTCAACGCTCAAAATCTCAAAATTTTCTTAGAAGGTGTTCTTCATTTTTATAATATTACCTATAAAAATTACATCTGGAAAAAAAACTTAATGATGCAATAACTTATGTAATGTACTGATTAAATGCTTAAAAGCCATTAAAAAAGTAAATTTATTAAAGTAAATTATTATAATTAATGTTTACGTTTCTTATTTTCTATTGTTTTTGATTCACACTGTGCAATTTGATGGTCATTTTTTTTAAAAACTGCATAAAAAAAGGTTCAGCTGTATAATTTTTCTTGAAGTTATAAAGTCTTTTGCTGCATAATTTTAAAACTGAACAAGGCTTTTAGCTCCTGTCATATATGTTATATTATTTTTGAGTAAGCATGGTTTAGTTTTTAGATGAAGTAAAAAATGGTGACGTGTACACTTTTCGACGGGTACTTTCCGACGATCGTATCTGTTCTGTACTATACTTCAGATTGCCGATAGGGGATAATATTCGAACTCCCCCCTTCTTCCCGCACCACTTCCTTTGCCCTCGCAAAAAATAGTAATTCTGCATTGATTATTGATGTACGAACAGAGTTTTTATGTCCTTCTCATGTGAAAATTTTTTCGGAGTAACGTAAAAGCCCCTATACCGGAACACTATTTTTAGGTGTGTAATTAAACTGGCTTATAAAAATTGACAAATAAATTAAATCCCCATTTTGTTTTCTTAATAAGCATAAAACAAAGTTTTGTTAATCCAATTAATATGTTTATAAAAAAATACAACCCAAAAATGTTTATTTATTAATGTTTTTCTTTTACAAAATGTCGACATCTATATCCAAACAAAGAAATATTAATGACACTAGGAGTTGGGAACCGATATACAAACAGACTTGTAATATGAGTAATATGACACATAGAGTGACATTTAGACGTCAATGTAGAAAATATAGAATGGTTTAAGCATCAGACGTAAATAAAGGATCAAAATACTACGTACTCAATAAAAATTGTTTAATATATATGTGTATTTCTTTAATTAAGTAAGGAAACATTAAATGCAAAGTAAATTTAAATTGAAGAATAATCACTCTATTAATAATAATTTTTGTTATCAGAGGCTTCTTTCAGAAATAACTTCATTAATATATAAATATCAAAACTGTTCTAGTATTGGATCGCGTTCCGGTATAGGGGCTTTTACCCTATATTAAATATATAATTTTCTGTTTTCCCCAGTTAATTTAAACCATATACATAGCTGAAAACATTTATTATTTAACATAAAAGTATATTTGGGAACTATAATCCCTGTCTGTCTATAATTCCCGAAATTGAATGACTAATGAACTGATGACCTGATTCTCGAATATTAGCGGATAATTAGTTTAAGGACATAGAATTGACGATTATGGGAAATACATTTATATATGTGTACATATCGGTATATAATTTTAGATAAAATTATAAATATAGCCATATAATTAACCACATATATCAAAGTAGTAATTGGAAGTAGTACCTAATGCCGATATTTTCATGATCATATATCATATATGTTATATACAGGATGTCCTGAATAAAACGCACAGTAGGGGGACTTCGTAAATGATAAAAGATATTCATCAGAGATGGAATCGAAATAAAAAAAAAATACATTTATAAATGTGTTACTCTCTACTATTCGAGAAAATAAGGAATACCGTGCTTAATACGGCGCCGCGTATTTGGAAAATATACCCGTATTCAGAGCTCAATGTATCTGAACTCGGGTATACATTCAATGTTTAATAAGCATAGTTCGATACTTGAAAATATACCCATTACAAGCGCTGAGCTCGGGTATATTTTCAAACTCAATATTTAATAAAAATAGTATGAAAAACATACCCCACTTTCAATTTATTGGTAAACAAATGGTTCAATCAAGTAGTTAAGGAAAAACAGCACTGTGACGCCACAAAAAATTGACAATTTTAGCGAATTTTTTTGCAAATGTGAGTGAATACCTATATGAGGATCGAATTAAAAAGACTTTAATGATTATCCATTTGTTCATATAAAACTGTATAGAATAATATTAAATACTTGCAAACTTAATAATGCAAATGCACCTAAAAAAATTGCAAAATTACAAACAAATTTTGCACGTTTAATTCACACGGTAACAATTAAGAATTAAGATAAGAAGAAGCTAAAAATTATTTCAAAAAATTGTAACAGTTTTTTTTATTGGCAACAAAGTAAGTCTTGTTTTAAATCATATGTGTATATTTTTTTTTTATGAAGATCGAGTATAAATTACAGTTGAATTAAGTTTGAAAATATACCTTATTAGTAACTGTATAAGATTACACTAAATTATTATCGGGTATATATTCAAATTCTCATAGTAGTATTCTTGTACTTGAAAATATACCCGATTTTGGCTCTGAAATGAGGTATATTTTAAAGGGTCATTTTGTTAGTTTCTGTTTTGTAAATTATACCCGATCCTAGATCGGTCAGTGACGTCACAAGCTCTGACTTCGGGTATATTTTCAAAATACGCTACGGCGCCACATTCGAATATAGTTATCGCAAGTTCAAAAATGGGTCGAAAATGGTAAAAAGTTACAAACATGTTTGGTTTGAGGAGTCGTTTATATAATTTTCGGGGGAAGTCTAGAGGCTCGATTTTGAGGTGTTTTTACGGGCGAAATAAAAAAAAAAAAACAGCAAACATAGTATCCATTTTTTACCAGTTTTTTATTAATATTTGAAAAGTATAAAAATGTATAAAAATATTTTTAAAATTCACTCTTGAAATCGGTACTGGCCGCCGGCAACGTGGGAACTCAAAAAAAAAAGGTATCTCGTGGTTGACGTGATTCCAACCCTCCTGGCGATCTGGAACATAAAATTTTAGTTAATCCTTAATAAACAATTCTTAATTAGTTGGACGTAGCCGATTTTAAAAAATAAATTTTTTCACAAAATGACGTCCATTTAAAAAAAATATCATTTTTTCGCCTCCATTTTGAACTTTGGAAATTTCTCAAAAATAGTAAAAAAAATTCCAAAAGCCCCTACGTCATGTCGGATCCATTTTGATAGTATTAAGAAGGTCTGTACCAAATTTCAAGTAAATCGGTGCATTAGAACTTTAGATATCATGTTAACCGTATCGAAAAAAGTAGTTTCGAGTAATTTATATTAAAAATTTGAATTTAAAACTGAAAAGATACACAGTACACAGAGAAAAAATAACCATAACTCCGAAAATAATTTGAATTTCCGTAAATCCGTTTAGAGGCTTATTCTTAAAGGTCTGAACTTTGAAAATATGAAAAAAAATCGATTTTTTTCGAATTTCTAGACTTAATATAAATATTTACTATAGGTAAAATAAGGACTTAAACTGCAACTAGATACAGAATAATTGGTTATTAGGCAAAAAATCTTAGGCAAAAAATGGCCAATCGTTACTCATATCCTTTATTTATTTTTTGATCCAAATTTTCCAAAATAGAAATCGATAGAAAGGGAAGAAAAAACTATTTAACGGTGCCAAAGTCTACTTCACGTACCCAAAGAAAAACAAAAATTCGGGGTAGTCATTGAAAAATTATCAAAAAAATATCCCAATTGTTGCCAGTAAGAAATGGTTAATTATAGAAGAAAAAGCAATTATGAATTTTGAGCTTTGGGACCATAACTTTTAAACTAGATGTAATTTGGCAAGGATGAACGCAGCATTCTATTCCTCTCTTGCATCTGCATAATCCATTAAATTTAATCGAATGAGATCCACATGTTGGAAATATTTTTTATACAGGGACATCCCCTGTATACAATATCGAGACAATATGTACATATTGAAGTACTAGCAAGCACTAATTAGTGATTACAGTTAGCAAGCACAGACAATATTGGACACCGTAACAGAAGTGCACATAGTGAGAGTTAGTTATAGGTAGCTCAAATACGCTGGTGATGTGTCGACTCTCCTCGTCTGTTGAATCGAGTATACAGTAGCAGTATCTCAACATGTTTACAACTCAATTTATGAATACAGTTTGACAGTTCGACACGATTTATTATATACACTGTACATAATAATATGTACCTTGTCGTACGTATAGTTTTTGAATAGGTCGAGTGAATTTATAAGCAGCGTCTATAATTTGAATTGTTACAAAGTTGAGTTTGATATATGAATAGATTAATATACAACACTGAATTGTTATAATTGAAACTGTACAAGTTTATTAGGATGTAAATGTCTTCTCTTAAGTGTCGTGAATCTTTTATAATAATACGGAAACGGAAATCTATATTTTTGTAGAACTTTCGCAGTTGCAGAAGTAGAAACGAACATCCGTTATAATACTAATACAAAAAAAAAACATAACAATGAATCTTCTTCTGTGCTTGAAACCTGCTTTAAGTCGTTATAATAGATCGTACCAAAAGGATTTTTAAAGCAGTTATTTTCTTTTTTTTTTAATTAATATCAATTTGAACAGTTTCAGATTTAATAAACTACTCACTCTGCGTTTAACATTCGTATTTTTCCAGGCTTTTCTGTCAAAATCGTTAAAAAAGTCGTGTAAAAATTGTCTGGATTTAATAGTCAACGCTGAAAACATTCTTGAATTCCAAATTTAAGTAATTTCAAATTGCATTTTTTGGTGTGCATTCGTAACTAGTCATTTGTGTAAATTTGAAATGAGTCTCCATAAACGTTTTCAACGTTAAAATTTTATTACCGTAGTTGCTCTGAGATAGTCAAGTACAAAAGTATATCTCAGCGAAAAAATTTTCTTTTATCAAAAATTAAATAATGTACCCATTAATATTCTTCAGTTATTATCTTTGAATACCACTTATTTTTTTAATTTCCGAGCGTTTATGTTGTAGCAATATAAAAGTATTGTTGAAAAAGCGTTGTAAAAACGTTGTAAAATGATGTTTATATATAATATTTTAAAAACGGCGTTCTGAATAATTTTTATTTCTTATTTATTTTATAACATTAAATTTTTATCAAACTTCTTTGACACGTTTTAATTTTATTCAAAAGAAATAGTCTTCTCATAAGGACCCGTATTAAAATTACAAAACTTTGAAATTGTTTTTCTCAAAATTGGGGTGGTCAATCTTTTTTTCGGTAAGGGCTCGTATTATTAGTATTGAATTAAATAAATATCTAAAGAAGTATCGTTTTATTCCTTTAAAAAAATCATTTTCTCAACCAACTACCTTAAGTAGTTTTATTTTATGAAACAAGAAAAATAAAAATTCTTTCTTCCAGTATTTTTGTAATTAACAACACAGCAAATACTGTAGCTATTTATATTAGCTACAATAGTCTATATCAGCGGTTTTCAAACCGTTTGGTCCATGACCCCCTTTTGTAGTTAAAAATTTCAAAAAATACCCGAAATATGTAGAAGTAGGTATAGGAAATGTGTAGAAAATGGGTATATGGAATTTGGAATTAATCGTTTCTGCGACTCCCTCAAATAATTTCCGTGACCCGCACTTTGAGAATCACTGGTTTATACAAATTATAAAATGTTTTATATAATTACAAGTGCTATACGATCAATTGTAATATTCTCTCCAGTTAGTACGAAGCTCTGCTCGGAGCTATATTATTTGTATACAAGAACCCTATGTAAATGTATTTTACTTTAGTAAAAGTAAATATTAACAAATAAAATACTCATAAATGCAATATAGAATTTGTCGTTGTCACAGATAAAAAGAAAATTGAAATGAAACTCATAGCGAGCTTTCATAAAATTGCGGAACAGCTGAAAATCTCAGTTAATATTGACTTTATCCAAAAATAACCCGGACAAAAGTTTCATGGGAAGAAATGAGGAACTAGAAAGTGGCCTCGAATTTGACCTTGAACATAACCTTGACCAAAACTGGGAGGTCAACTTTGTTTTTTTAAATGGAAACCGCTATTTTTGACCTCGGATTCGGAAAGAGCGGGAAATTCTACGTTCTAAACCATATTCATACTTTATATCTCAAAGTCGTGTGAAGCTCAAAAAAACGAAAAATATATGATACTGGTTGGCTAAGGTCATGTTCAAGGTCAAATTCGAGGTCATTTTCTACTTCCTCATTTCTTCCCATGAAACTTTTGTCCGGGTTATTTTTCGATAAAGCCAATGACCTCGAATTTGACCTTGAACATGACCTTGACCAACCAGTATCTTGAGAACCAACATATTTTTTCGTTTTTATGACCTTCACACGACTTTAGGATATGAAGTATGAATACGGTTTTGAACGTAGAATTTCCCGCTCTTTCCGAATCCGAGGTCAAAAATAGGGGTTTCCATTAAAAAAAAAAATAAAGTTGACCTCCAAATTTTGGTCAAGGTCATGTTCAAGGTCAAATTCGAGGCCATTTTCTAGTTCTTCATTTCTTCCCATGAAACTTTTGTCCGGGTTATTTTTCAATAAAGTCAATATTAACTGAGATTTTGCGGAAATTTTGCGGAGCTGTTCCGGAACTTTATGAACGCTCTGTATATTCGAATAGAGAGCGACATTACTGAAATACCATTAAATATTATATTCTAAAAGAGCATTGCAATTATGTAACTCGTACATAACTAGATAGATATAATAAAATTTTTGCATAAATATTTATTTAAAGACGTTTCGTAAACAGCTATTTACCTATACTTGGCGTCCCGTTTGGATGTATACATAAAGTTTACATGTTAATTGATAGCACTGAAAAAGTTATGTCACAAGAATGCTTTGAATAAATTAATAATACTAATTCAATATTATAACTACAGTTACTATCGCTTTAACAGTAATAATACAGTAAAATAAAAAAAATGAATGTCGCAATTTTCAAGTAATTCCCATTGTCACATAATAAATAAATATTTGTGTCATTTTCTGTAAGTTCAAAAGGAATTTTTTTATTTTCTTGAAAATAAATATTAAAATAATAAAAATACCGAAAAAATATTCTGCTGAAGAAATACCGAGTGCAAATAATTTGCATGAAGAAAAATTTATAAAAGAAAATTACCAAAAAAATATAAAAATGCTTATCCAAAGCACACTTGTGACATAACTTTTTCCTTATGGGAATCCAATGTTATCAATTAACATGAAAATCATATGTATACATTCGAATGGGACATCCGGTGTACATAGGGAATTATGAAATGCCAAATGCATAAATTATACAGCATGAATATTTTGACAGTTACCATTTTTATTATACCGCTGGGAACAATCGATTTCTATTGCCAGGAGCTTCATAGCTCTTTTAGTTATCGAACGATGATCCAAATTTACATTTTTAAAATGGGAATCTGAAGTAAACAAAAAAGTAAATAATTTTCAATGAATTAATAAATATGTGCCAAATTATCAAATTAATAGATAATTTAAATGCTAATTTTTTAAATTAATTTATTTTGTTAGAAAAAAAAAATTAAAATCCTTAAATATTTATGTGGGATATCTATATTTTAAAAGATAAACAACCGTTTTATGATTTGTTCGTTGTTTGGATAAAGAAAATAGCTCTACCGCAAAAATTAAATGTTCTTTGGAAAAGCGAAATGAAAAAAATAAATTTTCGATTTCCTGCTTACGCGCGCTAAATTTTTGAAAGTAGAACAAATCCCGTATCAATAAATAATTCTCTTTAGTTTCTAGTAAATTAAATAACAATGTACGGCCCATAATTTTATTCAGGGGTAAAAAAAAACATCATAAAACACACACGGTACAAAAAAATTTATGCCTTCATGATGGGATTCCCCTCTGTCGATGTTCTTCCGTATAATATTGTCACCTAGAAAAGGAAATATGAGTATCTAAATGGTGGTAGTTTAACGACATGTGTTTTTCTCATCATCATATCAATATATTATGGTGTAATATTGAGAGCGACCGATTACACAACTAGTTCAAGGTCACGTATCTACAGGCAATGAGGCAACTATACAGTCAAACTCATGTATTTTCAACCTGTCGGGACTAATCCGCTCATGTATTTTCAACTTCTCCTTCATCCTCACTCCGTGGCAATGATAGAACCACCTGACAGACATAGAACCAATCACAAAAAGCCCGCGCAAATCTTTACACAGTAGTCACGTGTACGACGTGTACTTCACTCGTGAATAACCTTAAAATGACAAAATGTCAAGTAACATATAATAAACAAAAAAGTGAAACATGAAAAAACTGTAATAAACTTGTAACAAAATTATTTTTTAAACACTTGCGAATGAAATAAAACTATAAATTATAGGATAAAGCCACTAGTGGTTGATCGGTTAATTTGACAGTTATTTTCTGTATTAAGGTACTGCATGTGAAGTGGGGACAAAAAACTTGAAAATACGTGAGTAAAATTAGTTGAAAATAGATGATGTTGAAAATACATGAGTTGAAAATACATGAGTCCGACTGTATATAGATGGAGGCATTCGAGGCATGAAATTTTCTTCTTGGTATCATTTATTTAAGATGCACATATGTTTTTTCAGTTTTCTTATATTGAACATATAATTTAAATATGAATAATAAAATTTTATTATAAAATACAGTGGAACCTCTCGTAATCGGACAGCATTTTCACGCAAAAATTACCATTGAAATATGAAAATGGCTGAGAAAAGGGGGACACTATATAAATAACTGACTTTGTGTGGAATTTCGGAATATATTTGATTTAAAAGAAATTTTCCGTGAACATTTTGTCCGGTTAAGGGAGGTTCCACTGTATTACTATTATTATTGTTATTATTATTACAGCACATCCTTTTTTATGCGATGAAAAGGACAGCATAAGAAAAAATCGTTCAAAAATATATTTAAAAATTTCATAAAAAGCTATAAAAGTATTGGTTGTTTGTTCCAGATTGTAAAAATTCTCTTTTTTATGTGGTAGATCGAAAACCACATAAAAAAAGTTTCATAGAAAATAAAAAATTCAAAACGTTCAAAACCTCACGATTTCCTTAGAGAAGTTGCTTTTCGTAACAAGATAAAGAATTAATTTACACATATGAGAACATTTTATTTAATTCTTATAATATTATAAAAATTGCGATAGATATATATGTAAAAAAAACTTCATGAAGCTACAACTTATATGCTTATGCAATATACTCAGTACTGATTAAATGCTTAAAAACAGCCATAATGTAACTTTATCGCTTTGAATTATTTGAAAAAGCTCATTTTACCATTACAAAATAATTTCGTATAGAAATTCGCGTGATCGGCACGCATTAAGTCAAGATTTCGTAATTAGTAGCTACTTTTTTTTTCACAATGCTTTTTTTTCACAATTTTTTTCACATTTCTTGCTTTTATTTAATATTAAAATTAGCCTTTAATTTGTTAATAGTATAACGATTTGATACTTTTAATTTCTATATACAATGTAGGTATAAGTTAAAAATAAATTTATTAATATAGTTTTTAAAAACCGATACTGTCAATTGAATTGCATTAATGTCTGACACTAACGATTAAAATTTCGTCAAATGTGACTAGATCACCCAACGTCACCAGACATGATGAATTCAAAAGAATTCGTGGTTCCAGCTACGAAACCCTAAATAAAAACCACATATCGCGCGTTTTCTGTCTCAACCTCGTATATCAAAAACTACATGTTTTAGGACACACAAAAATCATATTAAATACTGTATTTATACATATACTTATCTATATATATTTATATATATAGGTAGCCAACATCAATGGGTGTAATTAGCATAAATCTTAAGTTCATAGTGATGAAGATACAGATTTAAATACGTTTTGTTTGTGTGTCCAAAAATTGGGATTTTTCAGATACGAAGTTGAGACAGAAAACGCGCGATATTACATATTCCAACTACGTATCTCTATACTAGCAAGATCACTGTGGCAGAAAAGTGACGTAAAATTTTTCTCTCACTCCAAACGCACAACATGTTACAACATAAATCTCGTATCAATGTATACGTAATGTACGCTTGTGTGTGTATCAACGTCACACTCTGTTTGTGAAAAGAGGGGACTGCACTGCATATATGTATGCGATGTATGCTAGTGTTTCGGTACCTGCATATTACTATACATGTATTCGCTTACTGTTGAAAGTGATTGATGACAATCGATCTAAACACGGCTATAGTTGTTGTGTGACTGACACACTTAAGCGGTATCGAACCACACACAGGAACACACTGCTATCCATAATTTTTTACACATATGCTTACGCTGCTTTCACATTGTACGGTTTTCGTCGTACGGTAAAAAACCGTACGACTTTTTGCCGTGATGTCGTTGTTTTCACATTCCGCGGTTTTTTGCCGTGTTAAACTGAATATCTTCATTTGATTTGCAACATCATACAAGTAACAAGTGTGATTAAAGTTAATTCTATAAATCAGAGGAAATGGAAAGTAGGATTATTTATAATCGCACTCTTTGAAGACCTGAAAAATGATGAAAATAAGTTTTTCAACTATTTGCGGATGTTTAGAGACTCTTTTGATTAATTTCTTGGCGAACTTAACATCAAAACACACAATTTCGAAATTACAGACAATCTATTACAATAATGGTTATTACATTCAACATTAGTTTCATCCATTTTACAAATAAAATTAATAATTAACATGAAATTCAACAAAATATTGTTAATGCCGTACGTTAAAAAACCGTCTAATGTGAAAGAATCGATTTAATTAAATACACTACTGAGTTAAAAACGCCGTACGGCAACCGTCAAGTCCAGTGGCAAGAGACGGCTGCTACACGGCACGGCAACGGCATTTTGCCGTGACCGTGTAATGTGTGAAAGGTCCAATGCTCTTCTTCACTCCATTAAAAAAAATGCGACCGTACGGTCTTTTGCCGTACGGCGAAAACCGTACAATGTGAAAGGAGCGTTAGGGCTTGATAAAAATCGATAAAAAGTAATAATTTAATTTGAAATAATATCCTATTTATTTTACAATATTTTATTTTGTATAGTTTTCCTTTCAAGAATTTTTTTTTTCGTAATCAATATAAAAGTTTATCAAGTTGATTCTTGGTAAAATGTAATTTATTGACTCTTATTATTGTTTGGAAATTTATTAGACTTCAAACTGCGACTTATTGAGGCAAAATCAATTTGCTTTAACATAAATTATATTATATTGTTCCACATAGTTTAACATTGACTAAACCTATCAATATTCTCAATATTAACAATGTATACGAACCATTAGCTTTCAACGGGGCATAATTGTATAAATAAGGTCACCCCCAGAAAATTAGATTTATTTAAGGGATGAATAGTTTTCAACAAGTAATAATTTTTCTAAGACAAAAATGGAATACTTGTATAAATAACGTCACCCCAAAAATAGGGTAACTTCAAAAATGTAAACTTTACCGCATCGATGCAGCATCATGACTTTACTGATGCGTCTAATACTACATGATGCGCTGCTGATGCTCTCTTGAAATTTGATGCACATTAGATGTTTTTGAACGGGATATTGACATCACTTAGCCTCTGATTTGGCTATAGATAAGACAGATAATGTAGCATGATAGACTATAGGTAATATAGCAATACAGTCCTTGTATAGGTATATTATCTTTGAATTTCAACTTGAACTTACTTGAAATTGAAAATATTCAAATTATTTGAATAAAAAATATTACATATTTTGAGTGCAAAATGTATTCAAATAGTTTAAACAATTTTAATAAAAGGTAAACACATTCATCTTTTTCAACAATTAGTTTTTCGGAATTATTCCTGTTGGTGTTAATACCTACATAATATGGCAAATAGTTATAATTCTACATTATACACGTTACAGCATCTTGGACACGCATCACCAAATTTCTTGATGCATTGTTTTGACGCATCAAATGCAAAAATGAACTTTTGATTTTTCGTTGTGATGCGTCTGATGCATTTTTGAACTTTTGACTCTGCCTCATGCAAGCAGTGATGCATTTTTGAAGTTAGCCATATTGATTTATGTAAGGAAATAATTATTTTCAACAAGTTATCATTTTTCTAAAACAAAAATATGAAATATTATTACTTTTTTGATAAAACTAAGTCTAAAACTTATCTATGGTCACTACTGTTGACATGTTGGAGACGAGTTAATCCCTTTTGGTGGCCCTAGACATTTTCTTCTTATCAGGCCCCCTCTCACTCCCATAAGATATAAAACGATAAGTAAAAAAAAATTAAACCATGACCCTTCAAAAAACCGAGCTCTAGCTATTTGTCTCATTTGTCTACCTACGCAATGATCCAACCCTTGGGAATCAATAACTATTTGAATTACATGGTTGGCTAAGTGGTCGGAAAACGACATTTCATATTACACGACCTAATACTATTCCAGATAATGGCGAAAATTATTCTGGGTTAAAGATTTGTTATATTCTATTTTTGTTAAAATTCTATTCAGAGTTAAAGATTTGTTATTAAACATTTCTCTAATGGTTAAAAAAAATGTTGATATTTATCTGAATTGTATGGTCGGGCAAGTGGTCGGGAAACGACATTTCATATTACACGTCGTAATGTTATTCTAACTAACGGTGGAAATGATTGTAGGCTCCAAGAAATCTAATCAAAGCTAAAGAATTGCTTTCGAATCTTTCTCTAATGTTTAAAACAGTCAAGGCCGTAGAGGGGAAACAGTGGACCCCAATGGGCGTATTTCTTACTGCCCCCCCCCCCCAAAAAAAAAGTATCGTGAAAAAAAGAAAGGAAAAAAGCTCGTTTTACTTTTTCTCGGACTCATTCTGGCCGCTACGGGTCCTCTTTTCCAACCTGGGCCCCTTTCATCATGTCTGAAAACAGTATCGACAGAGCGGATCGACTCATTTTGGGGCTTTAGACGTTTTCTTTTTTACCATGTACTTCTCACCCTCCTAAGATATAAGCACAGAAAAACTTTTAAACAATAAATAAAACAAGACTAAATAATTTTTCTTTTTTGTTTCAGGTGAAACTGGATAATTGGCGACAGGAATCTCTACAATCTAGGAATATTAATTAAAACTGGATTTAATAACTTAAAATATTTCAACTAAAAAAATGTTTTAATTAACTAAAGAAAAAAATTTAAAAAAAAATTAATTTATTTATTTTTTATTTTTTATTTGAAAAAAATAATTAAACCATTTAATTATTCCCGATAAAAACAAAATGATATCGAAAAAACAAAACACATAGAAAAACAATTAAAACTAAAACAATGCCATTTTAATTTATATTTTTTTTATCATTTTTATTTTATTTAACATAGTTTTTGAACCGAAACTGAAAATGAAATCAACGGAAAATACCAACAAAATGCCACCAGTAAATCGTAGCAGTGTCGATGCAATTCCCGATCAATATTTAGGTATAATTTCGCACACCCTGTTGGGTTTCAATAATACAACGTTGGATTATCGCGAGCCACATATACGACCGGCACTGGCAAATGTTTATTGGATTTTTGTCACGTTGTATGGCGTGCTAATTGTTGTTGGGACAATGTCGAATATCGGGATGATTATACATGTGGCCCGGGTGCATCTGTATCGTGATCCCACGTATTGTTTTTTACTGAATATTGCGCTGTGTGATATTATAAAATGTGCTATTGCGTTGCCGATTACGTTAATGGTGTTGTTGATACAGAATTGGGTTTTTGGACAGTTTTTGTGTTTCTTCTTGCCAATGTTACAGGTGAGTGAATATTTTGGTTTTTTTGTTTTGTTTTGGTAGTGTATGTAGAATATTAGCCAATTTCCAGAATGGAATTCAGCTATTACGCGACTTGAGCCCGGAACTATGGCAAAAATTTGTTTTGAGATCCCTAGAAACCGAAAATAATATTTACTAAAATTTTTATATACCTACTTTTATAATTTTTATATACAGGGTGGGCTATTTTAATCTATGCATCTAAATATCTCGCCAGAGGTGCCACCTATCAAAAAATGACCTTTACAAAAGTTGTTGGGTACGAAGGGGGACATTAAGTGGTGACATTAAATTTGACCTTGACCTTCATTCTCAAGGTCATTTTGAGGTCAAGTCGTATTTTTCAAATGGAAGGACCTATTTTTTATTTCGGATTCTGCAAGAGCGTGAAATTTCACGTCGACAATGCTATGAACGAATTTTTTGTTGACCTTTAATTTTTTATTTTTTAATTATGAAATTTATTAGTTATGAAAAATTAATTTTTCATAACTTTTAGTGTCATTTTTTTCTGGATTTTGATCTGAGAGTGACCTTAAAAGGTTATTAAAAACGAACAGAAGCTCCTATTTTACGTCTCCAAAAGATGCCGACACTTTAAAGTTAGGTTTTTCCTTTAAAATCTTATTTTTTATTGTTCTTTGGTGGTCTTTACACCTCGTAAGGTCAATAATAAAAAAAATTCGTTTATAGCATTTTTGACTTGAAATTTCACGCTCTTTCAGAATCCGAAATAAAAAATAAGCCTTTCCATTTGAAAAATACGACTTGACCTCAAAATGACCTTGAGAATGAAGGTTAAGGTCAAATTTAAGGTCACCATTTAATGTCCCCCTTCGTACCTAACAACTTTTGTAAAGGTTATTTTCTGGCAGATGGCGACTCTGGCGAGATATTTAGATACATAGATTAAAATGGCCCACCCTGTATATGTATATATGTATTTATATAATGGAACGAAGTACCCAGTTTTTACGAAATTTGGTGAAAACATTGGATTGTCGCAAACCCCTGGATGAGTTCGTCAGGTGGACACGTCGGATGTCAGGAACATGGCTTTTGTTCTTGCAAAAAATTAGTTTTTTGACAAAATTTCCACATATTCAAAAATTTTTACGAAATTTTTTTACACCATTTAAAAGGGGAGAAAAAATTACATAAAAAAGGTCTTTAAACTATTATTCTATGTCAATTAGTTTCCGAGAAAAAATAATTTTTATAAACGGAAATTCGCTATCTTATGAAGGATGCTGCGACAGGGATATTTTAAATTTTAATATATCTAACGGTAATATTGGGCTAGGTTGTATGGGCGGTGCACATACATAAGTGGTCACCTGAAATCTGGTCAACTATTGTTCAAATTGAAAGGGCAAAACTTTTATAGCGTTGGTAATTCTGTGTGAAAGTGTTTTAAAAATCTATAATGGTCTTCCCACGCTCATCATAACCGCGATTCGTTCAGAAAAGTTCTGTCTTTAGAATTTATTATTCTATGGTATAATTCGAATACTTATTCGATTATGGTACTTCAAATACTTGGATGAACTCATAGAAGTTTTCACTTTAGTCGTTTTGGTACAACCCTAATAATAAATGTTGATATTTCCGATATAACGGACTTTTCTTTTTAGTTAGAACAATGACAGTTTCAACAGAATGTAAATATAAATTGTTTACAAAAAAAGTACTTTCAAGAACAAAATTTTTTAGAACAAAATCTATAAAAAAAATTTTTATAAATTTTTTATCTCCTTTATATTTTATATGAATTTTATACTTGACACTTTACACTGCTGAAATTGTCGACATAAAAAAATTTACACCAAAGAGTAAAGAGAATACTGACAAAAATTGGAAAATATAGAAATATTAGTTTTCCTTATTTATTTTTTAACAAGTCCAATTTAAGTGGAAATTCGCTAAAAAAAGGAAAAAAGAAATCGATTTTTTTTCTTCACATTTATGTTCCTTAAGGTGTTAGAAATATTCTCCCAAAATTTTAATTAAAAAAAAATCAAAAATCAAAAAGTTATGGGTATTTTAATGCACGCACTTTACTATAATTTATTTAATTTTTCTCGAAAGTACGTTTTTCGACATGGTTCCTCGGATATCCCAAAAACCGTAACAATACAACATAATATGTATAATTCGTTAAACATAAAATCTAGAACATGTTTTGTACTTCATTGCAAAATGGATTGGAAAAAAGAAAAAGAAATACCATAGCAACTAAAACTATAGCCATAGATTGTCATGTGAATTTAAATTATACAATTAAAAAAAAATGGTTTTACAGATTTTTTTGAAATCAGCTACATATATGTATATATTACCCTATTTCAGTATTATTTTACGTTAAAAAAAGAAAAAAACAATTTATGCTTTTAGCAAATTATTCCTAATACATAGGAAACTCCCATATCGCACGCTCCCATTTAGCAATTTCGTCGCACACAAGACGTGTATAATGCCACCCCTCCGTGTTTTAAGACAAATATGTTTGAATGTGTTAGTGTCTAAGTAATAGTTTGTAACAGTAAATCATACAAATATATAAATCAGAAACATTGACGTCCATGATCTTTGACTTTCTCATTTAGCAATTTGGTCCCAGTGGATTGCGTAATAGGAGTTTCCTATGTATATTTTCAAAATATGTAAATATTTCTCTATATTTAATTAGCTAATTTTAATTAATTCTGATAATTAATAAACAACTGATGTGAGTTATTTTGTTATTAAAT
The DNA here is from genome assembly GCA_035578155.1 of Brachynemurus nebulosus. Taxonomy (NCBI): domain Eukaryota; kingdom Metazoa; phylum Arthropoda; class Insecta; order Neuroptera; family Myrmeleontidae; genus Brachynemurus; species Brachynemurus nebulosus. The sequence continues at coordinate 774,971 of JAPWDM010000009.1, read as the reverse complement.
TTTATGTATGTTTACTAGTTCTCTTTACTGTTTTGCTAATTTTATATTTATTAAACTGTATCGATTACATGAGTATGTTTTCGCTGGAATTTATTAAACGGCAGAGTCGAAAAATTATTGATTTGATTTAAATTTTTATGTAAAGATATTGGTTGGGTTCAGAAATTTCTAATTAGACAATATGTTTTTTTTTGTATGCCATCTTGGATTTTATGGCCAGTCATATGATAAAGGACACGGCAAATAAAAATAATTCAGTAGGTATGGCGACAATTGGCAACGCAATGTCGATTGTCTGAAGTTAGGGGAAAGTAAAAATGAGTGCATATGTTGCTAACTAGTTTTAACAGGCTGTTTACTGCTACTAAGCAGGGCAGTAACCACTATTAATCATGGCAATGGCCGGTATTAACCAGGCTGTTGAAACCAGTGAACAACCCGGTTAATATTGGTTAACGACCTGTTGAGACCAGTTACCACCCCGGTAGTACGCCGGTTGACCAAGCGTTTATTTCAACATCCTATGTAATCACTTTCACTTGCCCCTAAATTTAGGCAATCGATATTGCGTTGTTAATCGTCGCCATACCTACTGATTTCATTAAGAGAGTTTTAGTTAGTTCTGCCAGATATACAGTCTGTTTCAGAGAAGTAAGAACGTATAAATTTGAAAGTGGAAAAAATTTGTTGTGATCAGAGTATGCTAATTTTTTATAGGCATGATTTTTATATAGTACCCACATTATTTAATTTTAAAAAAATAATTTTTTATAACAAAAGTATAATAGTCAGTTCAGTGTTAATTAAATATTTACCTAAAATTGCTACAATTTTGCTGCTGTTTACTTTTGATTAGTTTAAAACTTTATTTTGCTGCAACGTCATTTCATTTTATATAAAATATCTAGTAAAAATAAAATAGAGCATCATTGATCACAATTTTTCTGATGTTATTTATATGATTTTAGTTGCTTGAAACACCCTGTATAATTTACTAATTACAAACAGTTTTATAATATGTGTTGCAGTGATCTAGGTAATCCATGCCAATAATATTTTATTTTCTATTAATGGAAATATTTAAATAAAACTAGCAATAATTTTAAAAATAAAAAATATTTAGACATTGTTTCCGATTATATATATTACTAAAAGTATTTTTTTTAACATTAAATATCAAAATAAAATTTTATTTTCGCAATGGTAAATTAATTTTGGGATTGAAATGTCATTAAAAAAATCCACTAAAGATTCTATATCACCGTGTCGAAGTATTCGAAGTTCAGTTTCATCTACTTCACCGACAGGTTAGTTTTTTTGTGTTTTCAGTTTCTTACTCCTGTATTTCTTTTGTGTCTGTCAATTTGGCCCACCGTTTCCAAAACTTTTGGAATGCCTGCTCTACACGATGGTTGAAATATAACAAGGAGAGGTTCAGGTATGGTCGTCACCGATTTCAATCAAATTTTTACAATATTAAGGTCCACCTCTCAAAAAGACAGGAAATTTCGATATAAGTATATCACAATATAAACACAAGTCAATTAGATACATTAAAACTTTTAAAATGTAAAAAGTTCATATTTTAAAAGTTTTAATGTAACTAATTGACTTGTTTTTATATTGTGATATATCGAAAAAAAAAGATTTTAATAAAAATTATAATATTAATCCATTAATTTTGCAACAAGTAATATTTCATAATTTAATTTTGTTAACATAATTAATAAATTAATTGTTATTAAAAAAAAAGAAAAATTAAATATTCACTTGTACCGGGATTCGATCCCAGTACCTCGCTATCCGCAGTCCGATGCTCTGCCGTTGAGCTATACCCATTTTGACGACATGCAATAAATAACTTGATTATATCTTACTTATATTTTGGTCTAAATTTTAAATAAAAATATTTCCTGTGTTTTTGAGAGGTGGATCTTAATATTATAAATTTTTAATATTGGTATTATGTTCTACTAGCAGACGAAATTTGATTGAAATCGGTGACGACCATACCTGAACCTCTCCTTGTAAGACTAAAAATGGTTGAAAAACTTTAATCTATTTATACGGTAATACGAAATACGAAATATATTTTTTCTCAAAACGGTACAATATTTTACAAAGTTTTCATGTAATTACAATACTTCACTTAATTCTAGGTACCTACAACTAGTGCTTAACCCTAACCTAACATGTACAATTCTAGGTAATACAATACATGAAAATACTTAATTATTATAATGACTTTATACAAAGGAAAATTTTCAAAAAACCTTTAAAACTTTAATCTTCCATCTTTTTATGTTATATATACAGTCGATTCTCGTTAATTCAAACCTGCGATAATTCGAACCTCTCTATAATTCAAAATTATCACGTGTTCTCTACAAAATCTCTTTATATTTCGGATTAAAACAATACATTTTTATGCACCTGATAATTCGAAGTTCGACACTCGACGTTCAACACTCGACGTTCGACACTCGACAATTCAAAGTTGCAGAGCGAAAGAGACAGAAAGATTGTAAGTAAATTTTGAGACAAGTTCAAACTTGTACATATCATCGTACACGAGCCTTTGTTTTTGTTATGATCGAACTATTTGATATTTTAAACACTCGATAATTCGTAATATTTTAAGAGTCCCTCGAGATTTGAACTAACGAAAGTCGGCTGTACCATTAACATATATTACAAATTTGTTCAGCTTGATTTAATATTATAATCAACTTTCTTGGAAATGTTTTTAAAATGTGTTTAAAATATTCTTAATATTATTCAAGTTATCAAACCTTACCATTTACGAGATGTTTAAAACTTTTTATAAATAAATAATTCATTATGGTAAATTAAAATTAGTACGTCATAAATAATGCAAAATATATTGAAAACAAAAAAGTTTTTTTAAAAAGTTTATTGAAAAATACAGGATAAGTTGTGTACATTATGTTTTATTAGATAGAGTGCGTGTTCTTAAAAAATTATATATAGATGCCATTTTTCAACAGATAAAATTTTTTACAAAAAATTTTATTTTCTAGGAGATTTTAAATTACTTTAACACTTTCGACAATTACTCTGTACATATATTCGAGGAAAAATACTTTCTAGGTTTTCTAAGTTTGAATAAGAAAAATTGTAGGTTCATATACGTATGTAAGTGAAAACAGCTATTAGAGTTGATGGTGAAAATCATATGTTCTTAAAATAAAAAGTTTTTCAAAGCCGGCGAGAAAAAATTACACCTATTAAAATATAATGGAAATTTTCTATAACGAATCGGATCAAAAGCATTACATGGAATTTTATTGAGGTGTGGTTTAATATTTATAGTCTATCCCATAGTAATTTTTCTATTTTTTAACAGATGACTGAAATTGACAACCAAAGAAATGATAATAATTTGAAATTGTCCATTTTTATTTAGAAACAATAAATTTTTTTGAAAAAATACGAACGATATATCAAAACGTATGTTAATTTGTAATTTCTGACTAAATAGTATTTGAGACATGACCGTTAAACTATTTTTGTACTAAAATCTACGATTTTGACCAATATAATATACTTACTCTAAGGGAATAATATAATCAATATAATATACTTTAGTATAATATGCTCTAAGGGAATAATTTCTCGTGCAAGTCAAGGGTTAGGCGAAGTAACATCTTCGGAACGCTAATGGTTTTGTGCACCTTTGTCACGCAATTCGACATTGACGCGTATTTTACCATTTTGAGGGTCTATTTTGTCCAGTAGCGTATACAAAAACAATTATGTTATAAGTCGCCTTCAAAAATAATAGAGAATTTAGTAATAAAGTTCCAGAAAAAATTAATTAATTCTGAATAAAAGCGGACATAAGGAAATCCTGAATTGTTAGTTTCAAATTGTAAGGTGAAACCAACTTTGTCAATGTACATAAGATATTTCTTTGGTGAAATTAATATTTCCCGTATTTGACTATTTTCTTAATTATTATTTAATGGTTTCTCCTGTCAAATAATTATTAGTTACCTGCGGTGCTGTTTGTTCAATATTTAAAAAAAAATATTACATTTAAAATATAAAATATGTAAATTATCACAAAATTAAAAAAAAAAAATTGTTGTAACCTAAAAGCACCCATTATGGAACGGTATCTAATACTGGAACAGTTTTGACATTTGCATATTAATGAAGTTATTTCTGAAAGAAACGTCTGATAACAAAAATTATTATTAAGGACATTCGTGCGTCAAACCTTAATAGTAGATAACAATTTTAATTTTAGAGAATTGACAAGTTCAATTACATAGTTATCTTCTCTCAAAAATTTTAAGGCCTTCATAGATCATTTCTTAAAGTAATTGACGATTAAATTTTTAACACAGAGCCATTGGAAAAAACATTCTAAACAGCATTTTTTCATTTTAAAAATTATAGTAAGTAGATTATAAGAGTAGATACCATAATAAAAAATGTTGAAAAATATTCTTTGAAATATGCAATTTATATAATTGCACAAAAAACATCGTGTTGACGAACGTTAAAATGAAATATTAATTATTGAAATTAATATTCGGGTAGATTTTGATGTGTACACGACATACAAGGTCAAATCAGACTACTAAATTTCAACCAACAACTGTGTATGCATTGATGTCAGAGATCAGTATATAGGTGGTACGTATAGCAATCACCCATATACACGACACGATATGACACATGTACAAGCACAAGCTCTGTATGTATAACATACAGGTATAGTGTTTTGTGGTAGCTACATAACATTATTCTGTAGTGTTTTGTGGACGCGCTCGAACGTCTTTAATAGAATGATTGTTTTCAATTTAAATTCACCTCGCATTCAATGTTTCCTTACTTAATTAAAGAAATAAATATGTAAATGTCAAAACTGTTCCAGTATTGGATACCGTTCCATAATGGGGGGCTTTTACGTTACAATAAAAATAACCAAAATTTAATTAAATTAGAAACAAATTTATGTAATTATTTTTTTCCTTTTTTACTGCATTGTAAAATTTTTTTTACAGTTTCGTACATAAAATTGAAATACTTTCCATACGACGATAATATTTTCCACCCAAACCAATCGAAAAATTCAACAAAATATCCGCCCGAACAGGAATTATATATCAATTTAAACTGTCCACTTCGTCTACTTTTGGAATATATTCGCACCGAATTACAAATACCGCAACGAATGGAATTTGATTTGATCGATGAGAGAGGCATTTTAATCAGAAGTTTCGAGCGACCTCCGTATGAAACCGCTTCACAGTATTTTATAACAAAACGTAAGTTCCAAAGTTTCTTCGACATATGTACCTACGTATAGATGATTTATCCAGTTGGGGAATAGAATTTCCTGGTAATTAGGATGATCATTTTTCGTTCGATGCAATAGCGTTGGGCAGGGGAAAGGAGTGCGGTTGGTAAATTTAATGAAAACATCCGGTCGACATGGTTCGACATTGTTGGACTACTGGAAGTCATTATACGGTTGGAATACAAAATACATGTAAATTATATGTATTCGATTCGATCGAATATTTGTTGATATGGATAATTGGGTTTTTGAATAAAAAATAAATATCATTTTTTTTATGTCATCGAAGATGACGTATTAATATCGTTGTGTGATTGAATTGAACACGTGATTGAATAATTATTGAGTTGTACATTCATATTGAATAAACGCAAGAGGGCTGTAGAGTTAACAACTATAGAGTTAACAAACAACTATAGAGTTAACAAACAACTATAGAGTTAACAAAAAGTCATAAATTAACACTTTCACTGAGATGGCATTACTTAGTGCCTGTCAAAAACACGCACTTAACGAATTTTTTTTATTTTATTTCAATTCTACATTATAAATAATATTGATAATCGATACGAAAATTTTTTTAAAATGATATGTGGGGATTATTTTCAAAAAGCAATTTCTAACAAAATCAAATTTTCGAGTAAAATGAGATTTTCTATATCTAACGCTCCAGCAAAATTTTTACGGATTTTTTACCGGTGAATAACAAAGTTGGGATGCTATAGAGAAGAACCTCAGTCAGTACAAAAATCAAATTCAAATTAATCCCCTTAAAAATGTGTTCTCAAAAAAAAAGAAGATTCATTTTGAAAATAAAACTTTATGATATTTCATTTTGAAAACAAAATTGCAAAAAAGTAATAAATTCATTGCCCAAAAAGGAAAATTAAAATGAATAATATTCAATATATTTTCCCACGGAATTAGTATTATGTTAAATTTTCACCCTACAGGCTTCCCCAATGCAGTCACATTCTGCCGTTTTTTTCATCTTCAACTTAATTTTCGTATTTTTTTTTTTTTTTTTTTTGATATGGCTTTCTAAAAATTGTTTGTAAAAATTAAATTTTAAAAATTTTTTCTACCTTCATATAAATAAAGTCATCTTACTTTGTTTGAAAATGGGCTTTTAAGCTTGAAACAATTGTCACACATAAAAAATAAACGTGATTTTTTTGCTAAGTAAAATATTTGCTTTATTTTGTAAAAATATGGAATAGCATAAAGTAATTTAGACTTATCAATTTTTCTCTTTACCTTCGGTTTGTAGCATTTTCTTCTTTTTACTTCCGGTATTTTTTTTCAAGCACTAATGATAGTAACACGCTACTCATATTATCCATGATGCTATTGTGTAACAAAAAATGAGTTAAAAGGTTTAGAGCGTAACATTTTCTGTTGGGTTTTCCGTTCCAGATGTATTTTTTCTTTACTAATGTACCTTTATGCACGTTAAAAATTTCAAAATAATGGTCATTATTAAATTCAAGAAATTAAAGATATTTCAGTTTGAAAATAAAATTTCAGAAATTGCGTTTTGAAAACAAATTTTTATTCAGATATTTCGTTTTGAAAAAAACTTATAATTTGATGCCGTTTTTAGGTACTCTGTAGTCAGTTTTGGAAAAAGATTTCCGTTTAGAATAATGGCTTTCTAAATAAAGTTTACAATTCTATATTAATCTCAAAATCAGTTTTTTCTCAGAAATTGCTTTTTGAAAATAAACTTCACATATAATAAATAATAAATTAATTAAAACTTGAAAAATTTTAAAAAATATAATTTGGTTAAAAACAGCACTACAAAAGATCGCGATGTCTATGACGTCGTAAAGATAATATGTCAAAAGTGTCAAAATTATTAAAATTTAGTAGGAAAAATTATTGATGGTTGTTTTATTGATTTAGTCGTTCAAAATCTTGGGGGACATTTTTTCCGGATTTATTTTTGTATTGTTATCATAAAGTGGTACAAAACAAGCTCGGTATTTTTTTAGTTTCGATATTTCGACAGTGAAGTTTATAGCAAGCAATAATTTGAATAGAAACAAGAATTTCAGAGCAACAATAATTTCATAGTACCAATAATTTCATAGCATTTCGCTGCTCATTGACAGATCTTCTCGTGTCGGTTAGATAAACAAATATTTATTCGAAAATGTATAAACCTCTCGTGTACATAATAATAAATTTTTTTTTATTCTTTGTTACTTGCGCAACTTCAAAACAAAATTATTCTTGTCGAATCGATAGCATTGATTCAATGGTATAGTTTCGTATTAATATTCATAGCAGTCAAGTCGATTTAACCACGTGCCAATTGCCTCACCAATCGTAAGTATATGATCCCGAATGGCCTAAGTAAACTAACACTGTTTTACGTGTCGAACACTACCCGGCTGTCGATCATTCGAAATCATTTTTCACCATAGCTAGCTAGCGTTGGTAAATAAGTGAAATGTGTATAGGAATTTTGTGTGAATGTGTGAAAATTACTTTTCGCCTTTCTTCGGGCGGATCTCGTTCCTTGGTGTTGCGTTGCGTCCGTCACATCGTCACGCAGAAACAGAAATAAATGAAACGATCGCACGTCCATTTTCGAGCTCGTTAAAGAAACAAAAATATGTGCCAATATATTTCGCCTTTTCATGTACCTACGTACATACGTATTGTTTGTACATCCATTTGCGCTTGGATGTTTCATGAATCATCAATAACCTCTGGGCCAGTGGGATTTCTCGCATACGGAATATTGTTTCTATGTATACATAATTATATTAACCGGTACAGTAATTGTAAAAAATTGGGGATTACGGGAAGTAGATTGTGTAGAGAGTTATAACTGCGTTGTTGAATTAATTATATCAAAAAAGGTTTTCGATAACAATTTTATATATATTTTTTTATTACTCATGCGGGAGAAGTATTAACTTGGCGCACACATTTCTGTACGCAAAATAGCTGTTTGCCCACTGTACTCTTCCCGCATACTTTTTTGCGTGTGGAAAGTAACTTTCCACACGCAAATTGACAATAAAACACGCAAAATTTAATTAAAACACGCAAAGCCGCCTCTTAATTTTTCATTTAATAAATATTTCATAATTTTTTCGATAGAAACCAACAAAGTAATTTAAACGATAATTAATTTAGAAAAAAAAAGACGAACACTTAAAAATATTATTTTCAAAAGTAATAAAAATGTCAAAAATAGTGATAATAATAGAAAAAAATATGTGAAATTCGTAATAAAAAATAGTATGTGCAACTCGTGCGGGATTGTCGATTGCCCCACTCAAGCGAATGAGCGCATGAACGTAGTGAGTGCGCTCAACTTCGCTTTCGTGGGCAATCGACAATTTCCCGCACTTATTGAACAATATACTATAATGTTTTCTTAGATACTAAATAACAATATAGAAATAACTTAATTCTGTTTTATTAATGTAATCGAAACATTATCAAATTATTTTGTTGCAGTAATTAAAATAGTAATTCATGCTCAGCTTGACAGACAACCTTTGGTTTCTGTATTTATTTTAATTTCCCACTGGAAGTTATTATAATGGGTCCGATTTTGTGAATTGCTAATTTTGACATATCTCCACGTTTCATGGTCACTAGAATCCGAACCCATCGATTTTAGCGTGTTGTCTGTGTGTGCGTTCGTTAGTTCGTTCGTTCGTTCGTTCGTGAATTTTTTTTTCGTGTCGGATATCTCGAGAACAAATGATGATATCGACTCCGGATGTGTAATTAAAAAATGAAGACCGGATAAAGTTTTCACCAAATTCGGATTAGTGGCTTGTTTTTTATAAAAAAATAAACGAAATTAAACACTTTTTGTGAAATATTTTTCATCTTACATATGTTGATATCATAACCAAATCTTGATATCATTTGTTTGATGAGGAGTGGAGTCCTCCAGGGGGCATGGGAGACGAAGCTCCCCCTGTGAGATGCAAGAAGCAAAGTTGTTGTGGAGGGTTCACGGGGAGGTGCCCACTGAAATGCAAGAAAAAGTTATTTAAGGACAGTAGTCGCTCTAGTCTTTAAAGGCATCCAATGGGAAGTTGACAGTGTGGGTAGACCTGTCCCCTCAATTTTTTTTAATGTGTTTATGTAATTTTTTTGTATCTCTTCTAAATATACTTATATAATGTTTAGTACTTACGTATTTAAAATGAAATTGCCTATTGGAATATCTACGATTCGAACCCGCAACTTTTGCTTTTCATAACTATATAGCGCGCTTTTATCGATTGTGCCATAGGACCATCAGTACTGTTTAGTCTTAAATAGATATGAAGAAAATAAACTTTTTATGTTTCTATTTTCGTTACGAATGTATATAGAATAATTCTTTGTAGGTTTTATTGTAATAAAAATTAAAATAGATAAGTTTGTTATGGTTTATTTTTGGAAGAAGAACAGGAGACAGAAACGTAACTACATTGTGGGATTCGGAACGAAACTCAAATCTGGAATCCGGAAAGTCAGTGTCAAATATTCCCGAAACTGAAAGCGAGTGGGAACGGTAAACGTTCAGAACCGTATATCTCAACACAATAACTGATTCAGTGATAATATTCTTTACTGTATTATACTGTCTGTACACGGAGAGAAAAATCATATAATTTTTGTAGATAAAATTTCAGAAAAATTACAATGCTCTCTTTTGATGCGCGCGCGATCGACGACCAAAGTAAAAAATATATTACCTATAGCATGGTAAAATTTAATGTGGTAACACAACTTCTATCACACTCTTATGCATATATGTTATAGTTTAATTCTTTGTTGTCGTACTCTTTCATTTGCGCATCTGACCCGCAACCTTATGTTGCTTCGGCTGTACCTGTAAAAACTTCGAAGATGCGCGGTCTTTTCCGACCTTTGATTCTTTATGAAAAATGATTGGCAACAATATATTCTAATACTGAAGATAGTGGAGTAACAAAATGATGAATTAAACGATGATCATCCGTCAAGACATTCTAATGAACACTGATTCGACACTACACGACACCACACCAGCTAACCAGCTACTTGCAACACCCACAGTCGTGTTATGTGACCTTCATATATGATTGTGTTGATACTTTCTGCAGCTTGCCTCGCTATGTAACAGCGTTGATACCTTCTCTTTCTTTCTTTCTACTATTAGCTTCTTTTATTCTTTTCTACTTTTCTTCTATTTTAAGACAGCGTGGTAATTTTTGTAAGAAAAACAATTAAACTGTCGGCAATGGAACTTTTTACTGTGCTGTTTTACAAATTTTACGGAGCTAATATTATGGCAACAATATTCTATCCTTTAAATTTTCTATGATTAATTATAATTTTTATATTTTTACCGTACAAAATTGAATATATTCGCCTTTTACAAGTCGATTGTAGTGCTGAACACAGTAATTTTTATATGAATTTTCGCTCTGTGTAGCCCAAACATTACAATGTCACAATACGTGCTAATATATGTACGTGTACATTTTACATCAGTTACACGAATATATTTATTTATGTGCTTTGGTAGTTGATTGCTATACGAACATTCTTTACTTAACTAACGTACATACAACGAACAGTAGGTCGAAAATTAATTACATATTGGATATTTTTGTTATTCTGTTTTGGTGTGTTATTTGTTATTTTGTGACTGTTCGGCACCTACGGTAATTAAATTAATTTCTATTTTAATATTGTTACACAGAAACATAGACATATTTACCTACATATACCCATATGTTTTGAAATTTTGTAATTTTGATTGACCATATTCAGACTAACACATACATAGGAAGACTGGTAGATATATACATATAATTACGTATAAAAAATACCATTTACAAATACAGTGTTATTTGAGTTGTCTAGTATCAAAGTCTACTAATTCCACTTTATATTAGATCGTGGGAAATCGCAAAAAACCATAACTCAGTTCAAATTTAATTTTTCGATTAAAAAGTCATAATTATATTAACTAACAAGGTAAAAAAGATGATTAGTACTATTATCAAAAAACAAAATTATCGTTTTACCCCTTTTTTAATCAAAATTATTTGAATTTATTAGGTTTTGATAGTAACATTTATATAAAGTGCGTTTTAAAACAGAAATTATAAGGGAAATTTATTAAAAAAACTTGATTCAGCAATATTGGATGTATCAGGGTTAGACGATACAATTTGTTTTGTAATATTGTAAACTATTTTCATTTTGTCACTTAAAACCAAAGTGCTTACTTAGTAATTCATTTACATCTACGTTTTCATTATTTAAAATTTTAGACAAATACTAAAATACAAATTTTACGTGAAAACATAACTTTACATTTTTTATACGTCCCGGATGTCAGTAAAAAAATTAAAATTTGAACGGTTAAAATCTAAAATATAGGTTATGTATAGGTATTTAGCAGGATTTGTAAAGGTTTCAATGTAATTTTAGCAGGATTTGAAAATTATGTTATATTTCAGTTGCAGATTTCTTTAGTAAGCAGTTAAAATTACAACAAAAAATGTTAAGAGGCATATGCCTTGTTGCATTTAAAAATTAATGGCCCTAAAAAATCAAAAAATTCGAAAAGTTCATTTAGTAGATTTTAATACTAGGCGACACATTTGTGAATTAATAATTTACTGGTGAGAATTGAACGTTCAAATATTTTAAAATATCAGTTAATGTTAACTGAAAGGTTGAGTGAATTACTATTATCTATCAATTAATTTCTGTCCTTGTCAGATTACTATAATTTAAGAAATCTACGGGATAAATTAAAATAAATCAACACTAGAAAGATTTACTTTGTGGAAAATCGATATTATAAATAAATATGAAATAATTTGCCTTTGTCAACTTTTCACTATATTTAATTGCTTAAATTACGAACCGGTTTTCGAGCGATTAACTCATCATCAGGTATCAAAACAAGATTGAGGGTTACCTTTTGGATTACAACTCCTTATATAAAACAAAATATGGTGGTGTTACGTGTGACAATTGACTTTCAGTAGATCGGCAAAAATAAATTGCAAAGAAGAAAATAGAACACGTCACAATTTTGTCTAATCCCTTAATTTCATAATCAATTTCTTCTTCCAATTTATTTTTGCCGATCTACTGAAAGTCAATTATCACACGTAACACAACCATATTTTGTTTTAAATAAAGAGTTGTAATCCAAAAGGTAACCCTCAATCTTGTCTTGATACCTGATGATGAGTTAATCGCTCGAAAACCGGTTCGTAATTTAAACAATTAAATATAGTGAAAAGTTGACAAAGGCAAATTATTTCACTTATTATTACACGAGAGGTTTGTATTTTAGCGAATTTCCAAAACTGGAAATTCAGCTTTTACGCCAGGTGTCATGGTGCGACCTAAGCCCGAGACCATATCAGAAATATGTTTTGAGGTCCCTAGAATACGAAAATGATATTCACTAAAATTTATATATATATATATATATATATATATGTATCCGCGCGATAACTCTCGAACGAAACGTTTAATGCTTATGAAATTTTGTGTGCGAATTCGATTTTCCAAATCGTTGGATGAGTTCGTTAGCCAGACACGTCGGATGCCCAGAAGTAGGTTTTCCGGGCGTTTTTTGTCAACAAAATGAGTTTTTTGCCAGAATTAAGCAATTTTTCAAATTTTTTTTTACACCAAGCCCTAGTAAAAGGTAAAATTCATAAAAAATGTTTTTATACCGTTGCTCTAAATTGCTTACTTTTCGAGAAAAACTAGGAAATATGTCGTTCTCCATTTCACTCGCACTCGCATTCTTTTTTTTTCTGTCTCATTTTTTACGAGCTAAATTCGAAAAAATCCGCTTTTTAAGTAGCATGTCATGATTTTTTTAATCCAATTTAACGATTCGGCTATATTCTTTTTCTTTGTCAGTTAAATGTTTTTATAATGTATCTCTATTCCATTTTTTTTTAGATAAAAAATTACGGCGCAGTATGTTATGTGATATGATCAGAATTTAGATGATGTTTACACCTTCCTAAAATTAATAAGAGCTTGCTACAATCGCATAAAAATTACGTTAAATCATATTCAAACAATAATATTTTTACGTAATTTTCTATCCAAATGACAATACTACGTTATAATTATATGTATAAACCCATCATTTTAGTGGTAAATAAATTTGCACATTCAGTTTTTTTTTTTCTTTTGACAACAAAACAAATAATTTTAAATTTTGACAAGTTGTATCATACATTTTTGAAAATATTAAATATTTATTTTTTTAAGGAAAAAATGTATTAAAGATCTGAAATTTGTTTAACAAAAACCATACATCTGCTCGTTTTACCTTAAAAATCTCGGAAAATAGAATATTTTTCAATAATTAACTCAGAAAAAGCATATATGAGGTAATTTTCATGATATTTTTTTGAAAATTTCAAAATAGTAGGGTTACAATGTTTTTTTTTTAAATTATTTTGTAGAATTTGGTAAACACACATCGTAAAAAGTACTCGCCTTGAAAAAATCAAACAAGTATTTAAAAAAAAAATACTATTTCTTAAAGAAAATATTAAAATTATGTACAATGCCGTCCTGACCAACTGATATATTGGAACCGATTTTGAGCAGCTGGATTTACTACAGGCAAAAACTCATAGTGAATACACACATTTTTTAACATCCTTTTGAATTTTGTAATTCAATCATTACAAATAAAATCTAAATAAAAAAAAATCTCTATAACCTGTTTTTTCTCAATTTTCTAGCATCAAATCTAGCGATAATTAACTAGCGGGTGATTGTATTGACCACACATTTTAATGTAAAATATATTAATTTTAACCGGCTTCAAAATAACGTTTCGATTTTAACAATAAAAATATTTAAATAAGTGTTTAAGTTCTGGCAAGATTGTCAAAAAGGGACTGAAATATTTAATGTGTTAAGTACTTACTAGACTTATAAACTTTCATTTTCGTATACGCTTTCGGTTTCGGATATTTAATTATTTCGGATATCGGTAGTTTTATTTACGGTTACGAATATCCATAACATCCCTAATGTAAATGTTTGTCAATCCAACTTCATCGAGAGAAAGTTAATTAGGTATTTACGATTTTCGGAAGAACACGTATATAAATTTTATAAGTACGTATTATCATATAAACACATTTGGTTTGCAATTTTTTAATAATTAGTTTCTACGCTACTGAAATTATCTATCCATTTGAAAATTGGGATCCAGTGATGTACATTGACACTACAAAAGTGTGGGTGAACAATTTCATTTTCATTTTTACTGAAATTATGTCATAAATTCATATTTTCAGAATTTATTCATTTGACAGAAAAATTCTAAATTATTAAAAAAGCCAAATAATTAATAACAATTAAAATAAAAAAAAAAAAAAAAAAAAAAACAGAAAACATTTATTTATATTTGCATTTTTATAAAAACATGTAGGTATTATATTTTATATGCACTTTAACTAAAATGTCAAATTTCACACGTTCTTAATTTTCAATTTCACTCATAATGTGCTTAAAAATCAAAACTTAAAGTTTATAACATTCACAATCCGTGTAGAGTGTCCATACGTCTTGGTTTTCCCGGATTTGTCACGGTTCTAGCTCCGTTGCTCCGGTGTCCCGACAGACTTTTTCAAGACGTCGGTCGATTTGTTTCGGTTTTTCAAACTACTCATTTTTATTTTCATCATCTAATAAGTACACAATTTTTCATTTTAAATCATGAATAGTTCAGTATCATATTAAAAGATCAACAGTAGATTCATTTACAACCAAACCTAAAAATATTTAAAAAAAATTAATTACTAATTAAATTTTCCAAGTTTTTTCGATTTTACCTTAAACACGAACTTCCAAAAAAACATTTTCTTTTCTTAACTTTCCATCATATATGTATCTACATAAATAAATTGTAATATTATTTTGCTTGCTTTTATGATACTGAAGGTACTGTAGTTATTGAACAATTAAAAATTAAAATGACTGGAATCTTATTCGAACTTTTAAATAAAGTAGTTAACTAACGCGCTAGATAGATAACGCCACAATACAGAAATTGCCAACATTTAAATGTTCATGTTTCACATTAATACAAAATAAAATACATTAATACAAAATAAAATTGTCTAAGAAGCTCACTTTCATAAGAAATTTTATAAAAATTTAAAAAATATATATTTCCTAGAACAGGGGGCGATTTGTTTTAAAAAAAAATTAATATTTTAAATAAAGAGCCATTAATAGGTAATCTATACATATAATACAAATGTAACGAGATCGTTTCTGTATAGGGAATATTTTTTAAAAATTGTGCAGATACTGTAAATAGTTATCGATGTAGATATCAAAACAGCGATTTTTTAAATTTTTGTCTGTCTGTCTGTCTGTCTGTCTGTCTGTTCGTCTGTTCACGCATCACACAAAAACTACTGGATGGATTTTAATGAAATTTGGTGTGCCGACAACTTATTACCCGGATCAACATCTAAGATACTTTCTACTTCGAGAAAATGTCTCATTCCCACGGGAAAATGGAAAAACCATGTTGAGCATGTGCATACAGTACGCAAAAACTATTGAACGGATTTTGATGCAATTTGGTGTGGTGATAACTTATTACCTGAGTCCGCATCTCAGATACTTTTTATTTCGGGAAAGTGGCTCATTCCCACAGGAAAATAAAAAAACTTTTTGAGCATGTGCACATATTACGCGAAAACTATTGAACGGATTTTTATGAAATCTGGTGTAGTGATAACTTATTACATGCGTCAACATTTAGGATACTTTTTATTACGGGAAAATATTTCCTTCCTTCAGGAAAATTCAAAAATTATTTTGCTTATGTGCATGTGTACTTAAAACTATTGTTCTATGCGAATGCTTTATAATTACTATACTTATATACTTGTCATTTATTACATTAAATTTACCATAATACAAAATTTCTGGAGACTAACTCTATTTTAAATTAATTTAGAAATTTCGAAAATTTAAGTGCCTATATATCCGAAAAATTCATTTTGGATGAAACTTGTTATATTTATAGGATAGATACTAGTTTGGGATGCAAATATAATAAAACAATAAAACGTTGGAAGTCCAAAAATTTTGTATGAGTTCTCCAGTCAGACACGTCCAATTCCAAAAACCTCAAAAAAATGAGTTTTTTTGCAAACAATTTGCCAAAATTTAAAAGTTTTTCCAATTTTTTTTACATTGTGGTAAAGAACCAAGAAAATCACAGAAAATACATTTTGAACCATTATTCTAGGTAAGCGGGTTTTCGAAAAAAAGTAACTTTTATGATTGGAAATTCGCTATGTTATGCAGATGCTGCGACAGGGGTATTTTCGAATAAATTTGGATTTGTCTAACGAAAATTTGTTGCCTAGCAATTTAACCAGAAGAATTGTCAACTAACAAAAACGCAACAGCGGAGCTGAAGCGTCTTTGGGTTGATAAAATTCTTCGAGTTAAATTGCTGTTAGGCAAGAAATTTGAGTTGTGGAAAACACAAATTTATTCAGAAAAAATATAAGACTCAAGTGTAATACGGTAAGATAATTTTACGACTAAAATAAATTGGTATAACTAATTCATATTATAATTTAATATATTGTTACTATGGTTCTGAAGCAAGTAAAATTTTTTTATTGTGTTTACCTACAATGAAATGACCAATGAAATGTTTTGTACCATTCTTATGGCTGTAAAAGTTTGCCATTCTTATCGCTGTAAAACTTTTTTCCATCGTAAAAGTGAAAAAAGTACAATATTCTTATGGAACTTGATACACATGAGTTAAATTATCATATTTATTTATTTAAAATAAATCAAAATAAATTTTAAAATTAAAACAATCGAAGTCACAATTAACATGGATTGTATTGATATATATATATATATATATATATATATATATATATATATATATATATATATATATATATATATATATATATATATATATATAAAATTAAGTTCACTCGAAAAATAATAGAGTTTTAAAAAGAATTACAATGTTATTTTATTTAATCTTTATTAGTCACAAAACAATAATTACAAAAATTTATTATTACAATAATCGTCAATACAATAAGCTTGTAGTTTTATGTCAAGGAAGTAACTTGTTGCTGGCCGGTTGATCTTCTTTATTTATAGGCTTCATAATGCTGATTCGATATGCACGTGTCACTGGATCAGTTTCCCAGTGATGCGATGTTTGTGAGAATTGTGAATTATGCATTTTTGATACAGTGCAAATTCCACCATTTCCGTTGGACTGAATATTTGAAATCGACATTTGAAATCTGATACTCTCTGCAGTGTCATCATTTATGTATCTATTGTGTTAAGCGTGTGAAGAGACTGTAACTATATATATATTTGTATTATTTAAAAACCAACCTTCTAACATAAATTCTTTTATGGTAAATAATCAAAAAACAAATTATCATTAAAAATGGATACTTCAATTAAATTAGTAAGCTGATTGTGAGACACACTTTGACTTCTTGTGGATTCTGGTTCTAACCTGATGGCATATTATCTTGAATTCGTTTTGAATATAGTTCATTATCTAGACTATTTGTTCTCCGCAATTTTGTTATTGGGTTCGCACGCTCAGTATGTTATTTCTGATCAGATGCGTGATCACTTCGGTCGCGTATTTTCAAGTACTCATGATTTATCGTTTGGTTTTCACTGTATCACACTGTAGGTACTTATATCATATGGAGCTAGAAGTCTATAAGGTTCTACAAAAATTCACTCTTAGCTGTCAGTTATTAAACAGAAATTTAATTCTGTACAAAATCGGTGTTTGCGCCTCAAATTATTATCGTAATATTAGACCATTTATTGATTTTCAATCAGTGTAAAAAATTTATTGGTATAAAAGTAGATACTCTGGAGATTTAGAATATAAAATCTATCGAAAAAGGTCTCAATTAATTTACGTTTCCTTCTCCATCCAACTTTTCAATTATTCATTTAATGTGAAAATAAATTGAAAATTCGCATTTATGGTAACAATTGAAAACCTTCTTTGTTCATCACTTGTTTTTTTTTTTTTTTTCATTTGAAATTTGCTTGGAGGCCAGAATAAGGGTGGTTCTGGACAAAGCACCCCAAAAAATATACTCAATTTTTTTTTGTAATTTTCAATTATTTTACAGAGACATATTTTGTTGTACTATTACCACGAAATGAAACTGGAATATTACAAAAACCTTGTTTATTAATCGATCGTGGATCGAAAATGAATAATGAATATTTAACGAAAATAAGAAAAGAGTTTATAACTCGACGATCTATTAAGAAAATGTCAGTTACGCAAGAAGAAATATTTAAACCACCGGTATTTATTTGCCCAATATATTTTAAAATATTTAGAAAAAAGTAAAGAGCACATAAAAAGACCACTAGAAAAGCACAATTTTGCCGAATCAGTCACATTTCTAAAAGTATTTTCGTTATTTTGAGAGTAAAAATGAACAGTTCCTTTCCAAACTATTCTAATTCAAGCAATCATCGATTCGACTTTTGAAAAAATATTTAAACTTAGTGATGTTACCAATGCCTGTTAAAATTGGGAGCGAATTAGAGGTTTTCGAAGTCATTCTTTCCATTTTTACCAAAATTAAATATGTAGCGCTATTAGAAAAAGGCTTCTGTTATATCAGATTTATTTCTGTAAGGAATTTCGACATTTTAATAGTAAATACCGCTGTCGCAGCATCTGCATAATATAGCGAATTTCCAAATATTGGGCACTGGCGGATCTCATCTAAGACCTGTATCAAAAAAAAAAAAAAAAAAAAAAAAAAAAAAATAGTTTAGCTTTCTAACAGTGAAACAATTTTCAAAATCAGTTCAGTAGTTAATTTTTGGCGCTTTTGGGTCCTCAAAACCCTAACGAATCTCATATAGTGTAGCATATATCGATTTAACAACATATTATTACATTACATAACAATATGTAGTTTTCGATTTTTTTTCTAGGTATGCAAATATATATATATATAAATTATATTTTCTCTCTAAAGGAGGACATCATACAAAAATTTCCTTTCCATAACGTACTTTTAAAAAATCTGACTAATTTTAATTTAATAAAAAGATGAGACAGAGCTATTGTTATTATAACACATACATACATATTGAATAACTAGCACTTGTTTTATCTAGAAAAGAATTGCTAAAACGGTGAAACATTTATTGTAAAAAAATTCAGCAAATTTCTTAATTTTTCTCAAAAGCTAGTTTACTTAGTACAATGCTTTAAAAGCTTATCTTATGCAGTTTTTTACGCCCTTTTAATGGTGTCAAAAAAAAAATTAAAAAATTTTTGAATTCTAGCCAAATTTTGCAAAAAAAACCACTAAAAATGGCCAAAAATGGCCAAAAAACTTACTTCTGGGCATCCGACGTGTCTGGCTAACGAACTTAGCCGAGCCAGTCCGGATTCCAGCACACATACCAAATTTCATAAGCATTAAGCGTTTCGTTCGAGCGTTACCGTGTACACACATAAATATATATATATATATATATATATATATATATATATATATATATATATATATATATATATATATATATATATATATATATATATATATATATATATATATATATATATATATGTAAATTTTAGTGAAGTAGATTTTCGGGTTATAGAGGCTCCAAAACAAATTTCTACCATAGTCCTGGACTTAGGTCTTACCATAAGAGCTGCTGTAATAGCTAAATTTCGGAAATTTAGTAAATGGAAATTCGCTAAAATGAAAAGTTTTTTCAGTGTTAAGTCCATCAGACTTGTTCAAATATGTAAGAATACTTACTTAACACAAAATTCTTCTTATTAAATAAAAATAATTCGACATCTATTATTCTCTAAAACATCAAATACGTAAATACCAATGAAAAGATAATATGAAAAGCCAAAAAAAAAGTGAATGTTCTGATAACGCACTTAAGTACAAAATAATAGCTTATTACAGTCAGCATTGAAATTTCGCATTTTATTATGTTATATTATGCAGAATAAAAAGCTAATGTTTATTATTTATCATATACTTAATATTATATTTTATTATTAAATGATGTTTTTCTGACTGAATTTTCCCGGAAAAGCTTATAAATATGTACCTACTTATTGCTGTTTACTTATAAAAACATTAATAATACATACATATATTCTAACAAATACATATTTTATCTACATATAACAAAAACGCCGTGAGCAGCGGGGCCCCATCACGGTAGTCGAATTTTCCCCTTCATCTTCGGTATTGAATGTCTACAAGCGAAATGTGATTGAAAGTCTACAACCGAATTGTCATTTTGTTGGTTTCAAAACTGGTGATGAGTGTTCGGCTGATCGAAGCTTTAAAAAAAGGTTTTAAGTATTTAAGGGCTGTATCTCAGTAAATTTCAATTTTGTGCCGAAAACAGGTAGCAGAAAATTCGTACGAGGACATTCCTGCCCATGTTTATCCGCTAATTGCCTTTATGTTTTAGTTTTAAAAATTAAAAAAGGACCTTAAATAGTAAACTGGAAGGCCTTTATAAAGATATTTTTTCTTTCCAAAAAAATCCAAAATTTCTATTTTATAAATACTAAAAATCCAAAATTCCTAATTTATAAATAAACAGTGACTTTAATAACATTTTTAAATTACTTAATATGTATGTATTTCATTTGTCATAAAAGTAAGTTCACTTTTTTTTAAATTTTTTAAAATTACTATTCGCCTACTTGTATTTAGAATAAACATAATGCTTTTAAAACACATTTAACAATAGCATTCAATTCCGATGTAAAAATGGGAGAAGTGGGGGGAAAAGTGATGCGGACTCCCTACAAGGTACTAGCTGGATACTAACTGAATACACGTACAAAATTTCAGCCCTCTAGGTTTCCATATGGAGTCTCTAGACATGTTAGAAAACAAGCAAAAAAATTAAGGAAATATTGGCGTAAAAATCGTGGGGGTAAGGGTTAAAAGTTGAAACCTCCAAAAAACAGTGTCTGGCTATTAGCTTAACCTGTACACCAAATTTCAGCCCTCTAGGTTTATTTGGGGAGATTTTGACCCGAACGAAACTGTTAAAAAACAAGAAAAATCATGTTCTTTTGGGTATAAAAATGGTGGGGGTAGGGGTTAAAAGTCGAGACCCCCAAAAGGCACCCCCTTGATACTAACTCAATCCGAATACAAAATTTCAGCCCTCTAGGTTTATTCGGGTGACCTGTGCGAGTGGTACAAACTTCGAAAACGTCGAAAATGCATGAAATTGTAGCTTAAAAATGAGGGGGGTGGGGGTAAAATATTAAAACCTCCAAAAAGCACAACCTAGGTACTAACTTTATCAACACACCAAATTTCAACCCTCTACGTTAATTCTGGGGGGCTGGGGGCCTGTTAGATCCAGCGAAAATCGTTTTTCCCCCCTCTACTCCCACCATATCATCCTAGGAAGCTGAATTTTGGATATGTTGTAGATAATTGACCGAAACATTATTTAAAACCGGTTTGGAAAGGTTTTATTGCTTTTCCGCCCCCCCACCACCCCCTTAAAGGTCGGGTCCGAAAAAAAATTTGCCCAAAATTTGACCCCACTTTGATAGTATTGTTGTGCATCGGAATAAGCCCCACTTACCAAATTTCATCTCTTAACTTCCATAGGGGGGCCCTACACATATTAAAAGGTTGCGGGAAAATATATATATATATATATATATATATATATATATATATATATATATATATATATATATATATATATATCAGACATCTTTTTTTTTTACATAATCGTGTTCTACGGGTCCGAAAACGGATAGCGCCCCTGGTCTCGCCTCTCGCAGCTCTTATCGTATAGACTGTATAAGTCTAATTTTTCGGAGAAAATTCGACTAAAAAGTATGCTTTAGAGAGAAACAAAAACGCCGTGAGCAGCGGGGCCCCATCACGGTAGTCGAATTTTCCCCTTCATCTTCGGTATTGAATGTCTACAAGCGAAATGTGATTGAAAGTCTACAACCGAATTGTCATTTTGTTGGTTTCAAAACTGGTGATGAGTATTCGGCTGATCGAGGCTTTAAAAAAAGGTTTTAAGTATTTAAGGGCTGTATCTCAGTAAATTTCAATTTTGTGCCGAAAACAGGTAGCAGAAAAAAAGCCAACACAATTCGTACGAGGACATTCCTGCCCATGTTTATCCGCTAATTGCCTTTATGTTTTAGTTTTAAATATTAAAAAAGGACCTTAAATAGTAAACTGGAAGGCCTTTATAAAGATATTTTTTCTTTCCAAAAAAATCCAAAATTTCTATTTTATAAATACTAAAAATTCAAAATTCCTAATTTATAAATAAACAGTGACTTTAATAACATTTTTAAATTACTTAATATGTACGTATTTCATTTGTCATAAAAGTAAGTTCACTTTTTTTTAAATTTTTTAAAATTACTATTCGCCTACTTGTATTTAGAATAAACATAATGCTTTTAAAACACATTTAACAATAGCATTCAATTCCGATGTAAAAATGGGAGAAGTGGGGGGAAAAGTGATGCGGACTCCCTACAAGGTACTAGCTGGATACTAACTGAATACACGTACAAAATTTCAGCCCTCTAGGTTTCCTTATGGAGTCTCTAGACATGTTAGAAAACAAGCAAAAAAATTAAGGAAATATTGGCGTAAAAATCGTGGGGGTAAGGGTTAAAAGTTGAAACCTCCAAAAAACAGTGTCTGGCTATTAGCTTAACCTGTACACCAAATTTCAGCCCTCTAGGTTTATTTGGGGAGATTTTGACCCGAACGAAACTGTTAAAAAACAAGAAAAATCATGTTCTTTTGGGTATAAAAATGGTGGGGGTAGGGGTTAAAAGTCGAGACCCCCAAAAGGCACCCCCTTGATACTAACTCAATCCGAATACAAAATTTCAGCCCTCTAGGTTTATTCGGGTGACCTGTGCGAGTGGTACAAACTTCGAAAACGTCGAAAATGCATGAAATTGTAGCTTAAAAATGAGGGGGGTGGGGGTAAAATATTAAAACCTCCAAAAAGCACAACCTAGGTACGAACTTTATCAACACACCAAATTTCAACCCTCTACGTTAATTCTGGGGGGCTGGGGGCCTGTTAGATCCAGCGAAAATCGTTTTTCCCCCCTCTACTCCCACCATATCATCCTAGGAAGCTGAATTTTGGATATGTTGTAGATAATTGACCGAAACATTATTTAAAATCGATTTGGAAAAGTTTTATTGCTTTTCCGCCCCCCACCACCCCCTTAAAGGTCGGGTCCGAAAAAAAATTTGCCCAAAATTTGACCCCACTTTGATAGTATTGTTGTGCATCGGAATAAGCCCCACTTACCAAATTTCATCTCTTAACTTCCATAGGGGGGCCCTACACATATTAAAAGGTTGCGGGAAAATATATATATATATATATATATATATCAGACATCTTTTTTTTTTACATAATCGTGTTCTACGGGTCCGAAAACGGATAGCGCCCCTGGTCTCGCCTCTCGCAGCTCTTATCGTATAGACTGTATAAGTCTAATTTTTCGGAGAAAATTCGACTAAAAACTGAGTAGCTACGGCTTTTTTAGTCGAATTTTCTCCGAAAAATTAGACTTATACAGTCTATACGATAAGAGCTGCGAGAGGCGAGACCAGGGGCGCTATCCGTTTTCGGACCCGTAGAACACGATTATGTAAAAAAAAAAGATGTCTGATATATATATATATATATATATATATATATATATATATATATATATATATATATATATATTTTCCCGCAACCTTTTAATATGTGTAGGGCCCCCCTATGGAAGTTAAGAGATGAAATTTGGTAAGTGGGCCTTATTCCGATGCATAACAATACTATCAAAGTGGGGTCAAATTTTGGGCAAATTTTTTTTCGGACCCGACCTTTAAGGGGGTGGTGGGGGGCGGAAAAGCAATAAAACTTTTCCAAACCGGTTTTAAATAATGTTTCGGTCAATTATCTACAACATATCCAAAATTCAGCTTCCTAGGATGATATGGTGGGAGTAGAGGGGGGAAAAACGATTTTCGCTGGATCTAACAGGCCCCCAGCCCCCCAGAATTAACGTAAAGGGTTGAAATTTGGTGTGTTGATAAAGTTCGTACCTAGGTTGTGCTTTTTGGAGGTTTTAATATTTTACCCCCACCCCCCTCATTTTTAAGCTACAATTTCATGCATTTTCGACGTTTTCGAAGTTTGTACCACTCGCACAGGTCACCCGAATAAACCTAGAGGGCTGAAATTTTGTATTCGGATTGAGTTAGTATCAAGGGGGTGCCTTTTGGGGGTCTCGACTTTTAACCCCTACCCCCACCATTTTTATACCCAAAAGAACATGATTTTTCTTGTTTTTTAACAGTTTCGTTCGGGTCAAAATCTCCCCAAATAAACCTAGAGGGCTGAAATTTGGTGTACAGGTTAAGCTAATAGCCAGACACTGTTTTTTGGAGGTTTCAACTTTTAACCCTTACCCCCACGATTTTTACGCCAATATTTCCTTAATTTTTTTGCTTGTTTTCTAGCATGTCTAGAGACTCCATAAGGAAACCTAGAGGGCTGAAATTTTGTACGTGTATTCAGTTAGTATCCAGCTAGTACCTTGTAGGGAGTCCGCATCACTTTTCCCCCCACTTCTCCCATTTTTACATCGGAATTGAATGCTATTGTTAAATGTGTTTTAAAAGCATTATGTTTATTCTAAATACAAGTAGGCGAATAGTAATTTTAAAAAATTTAAAAAAAAGTGAACTTACTTTTATGACAAATGAAATACATACATATTAAGTAATTCAAAAATGTTATTAAAGTCACTGTTTATTTATAAATTAGGAATTTTGGATTTTTAGTATTTATAAAATAGAAATTTTGGATTTTTTTGGAAAGAAAAAATATCTTTATAAAGGCCTTCCAGTTTACTATTTAAGGTCCTTTTTTAATTTTTAAAACTAAAACATAAAGGCAATTAGCGGATAAACATGGGCAGGAATGTCCTCCTCGTACGAATTGTGTTGGCTTTTTTTCTGCTACCTGTTTTCGGCACAAAATTGAAATTTACTGAGATACAGCCCTTAAATACTTAAAACCTTTTTTTAAAGCCTCGATCAGCCGAACACTCATCACCAGTTTTGAAACCAACAAAATGACAATTCGGTTGTAGACTTTCAATCACATTTCGCTTGTAGACATTCAATACCGAAGATGAAGGGGAAAATTCGACTACCGTGATGGGGCCCCGCTGCTCACGGCGTTTTTTTTAAAATATCTACGAATTTGTATTTTGCGTTGTAGAATATCTATTATTTTTTAGGATTCCGAATTCGTAACAAGGGAATTAATAACAAACACAGACCAATGAAGACTATTATATTAGACTACTAGACAAAGCGTAAAGCCAATTTGTAGGCATTTTTTTTGATGCAGGTAACAGACAGGTGAGACGGGTGAGATTTAAGGAATATAATATAATGTCAATTTTTGAGTAAATGCGACTATAATTATTGTAGGAAATAATTTGTATACATACGTAATTTGAAAATAAAACTAAAACCACTTTCTTTCTTTCAAAATTTTGCAGTTTCTTCTCAAAAAAGTACAATTTTATTATCAATATTATATTTTAAGAATGATTATTTGAAAACGTTACTACGGATACAATCGGTTACTGCATTGATTACTTTATTTCATAATACTATTAGGTTGGAATTTGTTCGTAACTGGCTGCCTCAATTATACATTTATATAATTAGTCTATATAATATGTTCATTGGGCTGTGATAACAATAGTTGATTTTATTTAGTGTATTTTTCAAGTGGAAATTACGAATAACTTTTTTTATTTTTTTAGTAATTAGCAAATTTGAAAATTGTTAAAAATTCATTCGCCTCGTAAACAGTAAAAGAATTTTCTCTGCTGCACGAAAAAACATTGAATCATGAATATATTTATAGTTCAACATGTACACATAGAGACAACAAGAAACATTAGCTGGCCGATAGATAACCGTAAGAGGACTGAAGCGCTCCCGTTTCAAAAGTCCATTTTTCCTGAAAAATATAGCTAACGAGAAAAAAATGTTAAAATTTCCCATTTCTCATTGTCCATTAAAAAAAAAATATCGTGGCGAGCCAAAAAAAAAATTTTCTGACTTCCTTTTTTCTAAGTGAGCCCTAAAAATTAACAAAAACAACCACTTCCAAATAAAATATTATTTTTCCTTCTTGCGTCCTGGAGCGACTGCGCCACCTGCTCCATTGTAGTCAGGACCGGATCTAGGGGGCAGCGGGGGCATGTGCCCCGGGCGCCAAAAGCGCAAATTCGGGGGCGCCAAAATGTTAAAAAAAGGACCGACAGGGGTGCCATTTTTCACGGTGCCCCGGACACCACTTACGGTAGGTCCGGCCTTGATTGTAGTTACGCCTCTGATAAGCCAGATCGTTTACTCACTTTCGATCGTCTGTACGCAAGCCCAAAAACATATCCATATTGAAATTACGGAAAGGAGCAGTTTTGTTATATAAACGTAATGACAAAGTCAAACGATTTTATTTTGAAACGTATACAGTATCTGGAACCCTTTACGCGCTAGTCTACTCACACTTGATCAATTTTGTCTTATTCTAATAAATAAATTGTACGGAAGAGAACTTTGTTTGTGCCAGAGCTGATAAGAAGAGAAATATTTTTTCTCTTGGCTTTGAACATTTTTATGAAATTTATTTTGAATAATCATTTGGCTCGAAGGTACTTTATTAAGGTACCATCACAGTGTGATCGGTCGAAAAATAGTATTAATACCAATATTTAACAATACAAAAATTTTATTTATTTATTTTTTATAATTATTATAATTTTTGAAAAATGTGTCTTTAAGAAACGCCGAAATTTGGTGCCCACGATTGTGGCCACAGTTTTCATCTGAAAAAAAAATCGAATAGATTATCACTCTGTAGATAAGCCACCTATGGGAGCCACTGTGAAGTGTAGTAGTGAAGTAGGTAAACCACTATGAACCTAATGTTCGTATTATAAGCGCTAGGATGATCTGCGTACATAGAAATGATTTGGCTATTCTACACAAATGGTAGATCCTTATGCGACTGTGGATGTCCAAAAACGTTACCGTTATAATATGCTTTCGACTAATACAAAATTCTTATATACTAAATTTCAGTTTAATGCATGGTGGCTTCCGTCTATTTCTTATAATAATGTAATGAAAACCATATATTCATATGTGATTTTTGGTATAGACTTTTGGTACAGAACCGCTATAACTTTACCATTATGAGTATAGAATGGCTGTAATTTTACCACTTTTGGTACAGAACCACCGTAACCTTACTACTTTTGGTACAGAACTGCTGTAATCTTACTACCTTTGTACTTTCATACTACAATAATGTAAAATTTTATTTTTTATCTTTCGTCTGCACAATTTAAGCTAGTTGGTCCGAAAAACGATTTTTCAAAGGATTTTAACGAAACTTCTCTAGACATTTATTTACTTCAATACCAATAATACGAGCCTATCCCGAAAAAATAAATTGACCACCCTAATTTTGAGAAAAACGGTTTCAAAGTTTTAACACGGGCTCTTATAGGAAAAATCTATTTTTTTTTCTTTTTTGAATAAAATGAAAACGTGTTAAAAAAATTTGATAAAAATTTAATATGTTATAAAATAGAAAGTTACGCATAAAAATTTTTATTTTTTATTTAATAAAAAATAAAAATTATTCACTACGCTGTTTTTGAAATATAATTTATAAACATCATTTTACAACGTTTTTACAACGCTTTTTCAACAATGCTTTTATATTGCTGCAACATAAACGCGCAGAAGTTAAAAAAAAACAAGTGGTATACAAATATAATAATTGAAGAATATTAATACATTATTTAATTTTTGATAGAAGAAAATTTTTTTTCGCTGAGCACTTTTGTACCTGACTATCTCGCACCAAATACCCTTAAAGGCAAATTTATTCATATTATCATTGTCTGATATATTTAAAATAATAACTAAAATACATTTACATGGAAAATAATTTACTTTCACTATTTAAATGTTAATATCAGCCGACACTCTTTTTTTATCAGCCAATGTTAAGACCTTTATGTCATAAACATTAATCTAAAATAAGAATAAAAAAAATCGGCAAGTACGTGTTAGACACGAATTAAATTAGAATTTCGTAGTTCAGTAGCTAGGGCTATTCTTACGAGAGAAAATCGTCTATAATCAACGGATGGATACCGAAGTAATTCCATAAGTGTTTTATTTTGCCAATTTTGGTATGGAATGCTAAATATACACGGAGAGAAAAATCATATAATTTTTGTAGATAAAATTTCAGAAAAATTACCATGCTCTCTTATAATGCGTGCGCGATCGACGACCAACTAACACAACTTCTATCACACTCTTATGCATATATGTTTAATTCTTGTTGTCGTACTCTTTCATTTGCGCATCTGACCCGCAACCTTATGTTGCTTGGGCTGTACGCACTGAGGAACAATCGATCTTTTTCGACCTTCGATTCTTTATGATGCATACAAAATGATTGGCAGCAATATATTCTAATACTGAAGATAGTCAAGTATCAAAATGACGAATTAAACGGTGACCGTCCTGTAAGACATTCTAATGAATACTGTTTGCACACCACACCACACCAGCCGGGTTATGTTACTTGCCACACCAGCCTGGCTATGTGACCTTTATGTATGATTGTGTTGATACCTTCTGCAGCCTGCCTGGCTATGTGACAGCATTGATACCTTCTCTTTCTTTCTTTCTACTATTAGCAGATAGCATTTGAAATATTATAAGACAGCATGGTAATTTTTGTAAGAAAAACAATTAAAAAATATTTTTCTGTCGGCAATGGAACTTATTACTGTGCTGTTTTACAAATTTTACGGAGCTAATATTACGAAAAGAATATTCTATCCTTTAAAATTTCTATGATTAATTATAATTTTTATATTTTTCCGTACAAAATTGAGTATGTTCGCCTTTTACACGTCGATTGTAGTGCTGAGCACAGTAATTTTTCTATCAATTTTCTCTCCGTGTATAAAAAATATAAATAAATAAAGGTCTACCTACATAAATTAACTACATTTTCAATTTATTTTCTAGGAAAGTAAAGTTACCAGTT
This sequence comes from Brachynemurus nebulosus, assembly GCA_035578155.1. Lineage (NCBI taxonomy): Eukaryota > Metazoa > Arthropoda > Insecta > Neuroptera > Myrmeleontidae > Brachynemurus > Brachynemurus nebulosus. The sequence continues at coordinate 745,378 of JAPWDM010000009.1, read as the reverse complement.
TACAAGAAATTTAAGAAAATGGATTTTTTTTAAAAAGAATAAAATTAGAATAAGAATGAGGCATTATTCTTTCGCCTAACATTATTTTAATTTTATATTTCAATAAAATTAAATAAATTTCTAGCTTTTTTGTTTGACGTTGTATTTTGAAAATGTGTGAATCCAATATGGTGCGATTTTAAAAGGAAATTATCACCTGAGTAAGTGCCTTTCCTTGTTAGTGAATATTTTTAGATACAAGTAAATTGAATAAAAAACTTTATTAGGTATCGTATTTTGATAAATACCAAATTTAACCCTAGAATCATACGTACTCGTCAAAATGACGAACGAACTTCTCTACCTGCTCCAATACTACAACTTGTCGTTGCCTGCTTGCTATGAAACTTCTGTTATCTAATTTATTTGTTATTATAACACAGAAAATGTATAAATTTTGTTTATAGTTGCTGCCGTTTTGTTTGTATTGAAATGGTGTGCGTCTAAATGGCGACGATGTATGATTAACCCATGTCTTTTTTTTAGAGAGTTTGTACTTTACATATAAATGTTTTCCTAATTTTTCTAAAATTTATTAAAGATATGGATGTTATGATTAATTTATTCAATAATAATGATAATATGAAAGGTGATTACAGCTGTTTGACTTATAGAGACGACATAATACTGAAGTTTAAATATACTGAATCGAAAATTATAAAGAATGTGTTTCAAATGACTCAATAAAAGATTAACAATTTATTTTGTGAAAAATATTATAATTTTATTATTTTTTGAGATCTTATTCGAAAGAATACTAACAAATTTTAGAAAATTTACAAATGTGCCTAATGACCGAGAAATTTCACATTCTGTAAAGTCACACATGTCCACCGACTCATAAAGTAATTCATAAATTAATTATTTGAAAGACATGTCTTGTGATACAATGGATGTATTTATCTATTTTTTAATTTTTATAATGAAAATATGCTATGATAAAAAAAAAATTAAAAAAATTAATAAATATTTATTTGTAAATATTTTGTTCGCTTTTGTAGTATTTCTATGTGAAAAAAATGTTTTTTGCAAATAAACTCTAAAACTCTCCGTAAAAAGTCCATTCGTCAAATTGACGTCGATGTATGATTAACGTTTCTCGTAGACCAACGTATGATTCTAGGGTTAAATTATATAATAATGTATAACCGTTGAACACGTTCCTATATTCAAAAAAAATCAATCTCACCATCTAAATTTCCATTGTTGGCGGAACGTGTAAACATGATATAAAATTAAAATTGAAATTTTGAATAAAACGTAAAACTTGATGTAATTTCATTCTCCATAATAAAGTCAGCAAAAAACATAACACAGATCCTTTGAACCTTTTTGCATATAGAAAGGAGATAATATGCGAAGTTATTTGTTGAAAATTAGAAGTAAACATTAAACACGCATTCGTTCGAAGTATGTAAGTATAAACATTTTTCGGTACATATGAGAGGTGCCAAACCATAACGTTATAAGTGCCACACAAACTCGAATACGTTTTATTGTAGTAAAGCGTTGTATATCGTGGTGTTTACCTGCACACTTAAAGTTCCGACCGTCCAGAACCTGTGACGGCCACAATCCTCAATATTGTTACAAAGCAAGTCATAACGTTGTATGTGCCTGTGATCGTGATTTTTTAGTTAATCCAAAAACAAAAAAGTGTTACTAACCCACTTATTACAAAAGACCTCATTGAGCTTGTTGCGGATGCTGGTAAAGAGATGTTATTCTCAATAGTGGAGACTACAACGTTTTTTGATTGGATGAATCTGACTAAAACGGTAATTAGCACAAAAAAAACTACAGATATCTTCGGCTACTATGATTCGAGTACCATCTGAAAATTTTAGTGTAATTTATACAAAGAAAAGTTACAGTGACTTTACCCAATGGATAACAATTTCACTGTTGAATCTGAAGTCTCAAAGACGAATTTTGAGGACTTGGAAATTGAGGCGGAGGAAGCACCTGTACTTTTAGCTGCTGAGAAGAAGAAGCACATTCATACCATATTGCTGTTTTTGTCAGGAGAAAATAAATTGTTTTATGAAAACTTTATGAAACAAATATCTTAAAAGTTTAAGCATAATTTGATAAGTGCAAGTAAAGATACACTTACAACGTTATGACTTGCATAAAGAATGGCACTTACAACGCTTTGTCGTTTTCAGTTTTTTTAAATTAATATTAAAGTTATTTATGTTTTTCGGCATATTACAAATTTGTATGTTAATAGGGTACTTGACTGAAGTTACAAAAATATTCTAAAAGCATTGTTTTTCCATATCGGTTAAGTGAAATAACCCTACAATTTTAAATGAGAAAGAGGCGGGAAAAAAACCTCACTATAGTGACGTCACAGTTTGAAGCAACTAAACGTCAATGTCAATATTTATAACCTCAAAACTTTGATTATATTACTAAAATATCAAATTAAAAGCAAGTATTTATTTGAATTCTGGTCTATTATTATTACTATATATATAAGCTAATAGAAATATTCAAAAGAAAACACAGTTTCACCTCACCGATGAAAATTACCAAAATCGATATATCTAGCTACAAAATATTACCTCATTTTCAAGAAATGGCGCGTTTTCACTAATTTGAATATTTGTTGGAAAATGGCGATTTTCAAAATAAAATTTTTAAATAGTTATCAAACTTTTTTATGTTTCATCATTAAAATTGGACATATGTAATGATAATGCATAGAATTATTTAATATTTGACACAAATTTTAAATACAGTCAAGTACCGTATTATGTGTATTAAATAATAAATATTGTATGCATTAATTCGTTTGTTATTTCTCAATTAAAACGGTTTTTTGTCTCTACTGAAAACTTATTTTTTTGGCACTTACAACGTTATGGTTTGGCACTCCTCATATGTACCCAACAATAACAATTCTCGTTCATTGTACGTAAGAATAGATAGAGACGAAATGAAATATATTTTTAATAAAAAGGAAAAAATTTCGATTGTAACATGTGTCTTGAACGGATTAAGTTAAATGGAACGCTGTTATATAGCAATAAAATATATAGTTACATTTAGAAAATTGATTTTCTAGGAATTTGAAAGATCAAGATTGTGATAAAGTGTTAAATCCTGTTTTGTAAAGTGAGTTTTATTGTTGTTTGGAAAGCTGAATGGCCATTAAAGACATTATTATTTAAAGCTTATTCTGTTACATCAAGACGTATGAATGGATTTAATATTTATGTTTCATTACAAAGATAAATATCTGAGAGGGAATTTTCAAACATTCTGAAATACTAAGAAATGTTTCATCTTCAAAAATATTTCTATAGTGTTTTTATGTTATTTCAATTGAGTTCGCCCACGGTTTCTAATCGACTTACTGGGAAATCCGACTTTGTTTAGGACGTAATAAAGTTATCGTAAAATTTAATAAGTATATCTGCTTGTCTGTATAAACTTGCCTATCGAACGGAAGAATCGAAATGACTAAAATGACCGAGATTACTAAAATTTTAATTTAAGAGGCGCGACTGCTATGAAACAATGATGAAATTGAAACCGATAGATTTTGGAAGAGAGTGTTTGTGTTTTAATTCTATTTATTGATGTGCTTTTGAATATTATTTCTTAAGGTGTTAGAAATATTTTCATAAAATTTTATCTAAAAAAAAAAAAAAAAAAATCAAAAATCAAAAAATTATGGGCATTTTAGTGCACGCACTTTACTAACTACTTCGCCAAAGTTTGGCACAACACACTGTGCGAAATCAAGTGTGCATCTCAATCTAACACTAGTTGCAAACTCAACTTGTTTAAATTATACTTAATCCTAGAATCATACGTACACGTCAAAACGACGAACGAACTTCTCTACCTGCTCCAATACTACAACATGTCGGTACCTGCTTGCTGTGAAACTTCTGTTATCTAATTTATTTGTTGTTATAACACATAAGACGTATTTATTTTGTTTATAGTCATTGTCGTATGGTTTGTATTGAAATAGTGTCCGTCAAAAGGACGTCGATGTATGATTACGCGATGTTTTTTTTTAAAGATTTTGTACTTCACATATAAAAGTTTTCCTAATTTTTCTAAAATTTATTAAAGATATGCATGTTATAATTAATTTATTCAGTGATTATGATAATGTGAAAGATGATTACAGCTGTTTGACTTATAGAGACGACATAATACTGAAGTTTTAACATATTGAATCGAAACTAAAGAATGCGTTTCAAGTGACTTAATAAAAGATTAACAATTTATTTTGTGGAAAATATTTTAATTTTTATTATTTTTGGAGATCTTATTCGAAAAATTACTAACAAATTTTGGAAAATTTACAAATGTGCCTAATGGCGAAATAACTACATATATCTATAGGAATATTTATGACTGAGAAATTTCACATTCTGTAAAGTCACACATGTCCACTGACTCATAATAGTTCATAAATTAATTATTTGAAACACATGTTTTATGATACAATTGATGTATTTATCTATTTTTTAATTTTTATAATGAAAATATGCTTTGATAAAAAGATTAAAAAAATTAATAATTATTTACATTAAGAAATTTTTTCCAAATCCAATTTTTTTAAATATTTTGTTCGCTTTTGTAGTATTGTTATGTAAAAAAAAATGTTTTTTGCAAATAAACTCTAAATCTCTCCATAAAAAGTCCATCCGTCAAAACGACGTCGATGTATGATTAACGTTTCTCGTAGACCAACGTATGATTCTAGGGTTAAATATAATCTTCTATCCAAAAAATCTATAGTAAAAGATTTTTTTTTAAAAACCAATCCATTTAAACTAACTTAGGTTAAAACTTTTATGCTTTATCCTTATAAATAAAGGAACTTTCTTAAACTAAATCACGAATATGGACAGTACACCGCTTTTTGGCTTACCACAAGACGAACAACATAAATTTTCTAAGAAAATTCGAAACACGACAGTGTGAATTCTACATATCAACAAACAGACTTGTGGTTTTTAGATAATATTGCATAAGTTATATCAAGTCCATGTCTTATATAATCCTTTACCCTTTTCGTATAACCACATTCATGGTCCCGTGAATGGAAATGGTCATGTGTATGGAAAAGTGTTTACGGATCACAAGTTACTCGGCGAATATAGTTGTTTACTTACAAAATATTCTTTTTGTATACGATTTTCTTTACTCTATCAGTTTCGGTAAACACAAAAAGTGATTTTTTAGGGCTCCGAAAAGGTAATCTGAAAATTTCCATCTACTTCTTTCGGTTTATTACCATGAAATTTTGCATGGTCTTGCTACGGGTGTAAATTTCAATTAATATGTAGCAAAAAAAAAATTCTTAATTATTTGACGTAATTTTCCGTGTTGAAAATTCACTTTTCAGGTACCACTCTGTGTGAGATGTCGTTAGAAAGAATTTCTAAAATAAAATTAAGATTTCTTAAACGATTTTTCATTTTTCAAAGTAAGATTTTGTGTCCTCGCCTGTATATTTTCAACTGTAGGTTCAAGAAATTTGAAAAAATTACGGATACTAGCACTTTCTAGCTTCAAGCTCATCTAAAATTACTTCGATTTAACTGTGTTAGCAACTTTCGAAGATACAGAGAATTCAAAAAAAATTCCGAAAAAAAATAGTATCCATTAAAGGGGTATTCTAGTCTAGAAATTTGAAAAAATCAATATTTTTTTCATATTTTCAAAGTTCAGACCTTTAAGGATAATTCGAATTATTCAAGAAATTGTATGGTTAAGTTTTAATGCACCGATTTACTTGAAATTTGGTACAGACCTTCTTAATGCTATCAAAATTGGTCCAATGTTGGGGTTTATGGAATTATTTTTTTACTATTTTTAAAAAATTTCCGAAGTTGGAAAAAGGAGGCGAAAAAATGACTTTTTTTTCATGGACGCCATTTTGTGAAAAAATTTATTTTTTCAAATCGGCTACGTCCAACTAATTTTACATTCTTGTTTATTAAAAATTAATTAAAATTTTATGTTCCAGATCACCAGAAGGGTTGGAGTCATGTTAACCAGGAGACACCTTTTTTTTTTCTTAAGTGCCCACTTTTCCGACCCGTACCGATTTCATATTTTTCAAATATCGATAAAAAACTGTTAAAAAAATTGATACTAAAAATGTTTATACTGTTTTCTTTTATTACTCCCGTAAAATAACCTCAAAATTGAGCTTCTAGACTAGAATTCCCCCTTATATGAAAACATCCCCCAAAAATCCAAGTCTCAATTATTAAAGAAAATGCTGTAAATTTTTTTTTTAAATTATTTTTTTTTAAAACATAGTCGGCCTCTGGAAAAGTTTGATGCGTAGATATGCGGACTGTTTAGTGTTAAGCCTCGTTTACGAATAATTAATTGAACTTGATTCGAAATTTATTTGTTTCTTTAAAAGATTCAAATCATTATAACGTAATTGACCCTCAGGTAACACATACATCTATACATAATATAATAAAATTGTAACGAGACCATTTCTGTACATGGAATATTTTTTGAAAATTGTACTGGTACTCTAAATAGTTATCGATGTAGATACCAAAACAGCGATTTTTAGAATTTTTGTCTGTCTGTCTGTCTGTTCACGCATCACGCAAAAACTACTGGATTTAATAAAATTTGGTGTGATGATGACTTATTATCTGGGTCAACATCTAAAATGCTCTTTATTCCGGGGAAATTTCTCACTCCCACGGGAAAATGGAAAAACCATTTTGAGCATGTGCACACATTAGGCAAAAACTATTGGACGGATTTTAATAAAATTTGGTGAAGTGATAACTTATTACCTAGGGCAACATTCAAGATACTTTTTACTCCGGGGAAATGCCTCCTTCCCACGGGAAAATAGATAAACCATTAAAAACTATTGGACGGATTTTGATGAAATTTGGTGTGATGATAACCTATTACTTGTGTCAACATTTATGGTACTTTCTAGGTACTCCGGGAAAATTCTTCATTCCCACGGAAAAATAGAAAAACCATTTAGAGCATGTGCATGCATTACACAAAAATTATTATTCTTTGCAAGTTCTGTATAATTATTACACTTACATATACTTCTCATTGAGTTTATAATAATGCATTGCGCGAACGACGTCGCGGGTACGGCTAGTATACAATAAATAACACTGTCGGAATATATTCACGCATTTTTGTAATAAATTGTAAAAAAAAACATGTCCTTAAATACTGTATATTTTATCTCGAAAGTTATCTCGTAACTGTAACCACTAAGGGATCCTGTTTTAATGCGCGTTCAACACGCACTTGGCAATTTTGGTTTCTTCAAGTCTTTTGTATAACACGAATGCATCAAGAGGATAAAGAAGAAAATGTTTTGTACCATTGCTGTATATTTCTTTTTTTGACAAGGATGGAACGGACTGGGCTTATTTGCGTTTGCGGTGGTTTTTTTTTTTTTTTTTTTTTGTAATCATCAAAAAGTTTGGTTTTTGCATTTTGTTTATTTTTTTGTGTTTAAGAATAATAAGTGAAGATAAAAAGGCCCCGGGGTAAGCTAGCATACAAATTCGAATATACAGAGTGTTGAGTATATTTACACAGACAAAAAATTTGTGTTAAAATTAATACATTTCACATGTCCAGAACGGTCCACTCAATTTTTTGTGTTATTTTAACACAAAGCATATGTGTCAAATCTTGACACAAGATTTGTGTCAATGATTTAACACACAAAAGGACATACATTTTGTGTTAATTTTACACAATTATACTTAGTTATAATTTTACCACAATGATGTGTAGAATTAACTGATTTAGAATGTAGAAGTTTAAATGTGTTGGTATATTATTTTTTAAGTTAGTATTTTTTTTTTTAATTATTATATAAATGAAAGGAAATAGTAAAAAATAATTTTTCAGTACTTAAACTTTTTTATTTAATTTTTCTACAAAGTTGTGCTCTGATGAAAATAATGTTGAAGCAATATCCAAAAATTGTGAAGATCGTTGTCAAACTGAACGTGGAGAGCAAAATGGATCGATTACTCTTCCTTCTTTACTTGATCTTCTTTGCCTTTTGAATGTGTTCTGGAACACGGAATATTCGATAATTCTTTAATTTATTGAAATAAATTCTGCAAACAAAGGAAAAAATTCAATTTATATTTTTAATTAACTTACCAATATTTAATATCTAAATTATTATTTAAATTATAATCTAAATAATTAAAACCAATTTAATTTTGAAATATTCCGTCTGCTTCTACACATAGATATGTTTCTGTTGAACGCACGTCGTACAATACTCCAATGATTGGCATTGATGCTACCCCGATGCTACGAGTTACCACTACCCCCGCTCTTATAACTAAAGCAATAGATGCACGCGAAACCAGTTTTTTGGTGTTGGAAATACACAAATAAGTGTATTTATGATATTCTTTCGCATTTTACACAAACATTGTGTTATTTGTGTGTTATTCAAAACAGATTAACATTTTAATTTTGTTAAATCAAAAATTTTGTTAATATTTGCATTTAACACAAACACTATATGTTACATTAACACAGGGTTGGGTTACTTATTTAACACAAAAATTTTAACCACTAGTTTTTTTTTACGCAGAACGCAAATTTTTTCACTGTGTATCTTTGCTCCAGGGCTTCATCCAATTACTTTTTCTTTTTGATATCGTGAACGAAAAAAGTTAAAAATATACTTGTAATTTTTTTTTGTCGTATAAAAATGAAAACGAATAAACTTGCTTGTTGAGTGTTGTAAATTTTTTTATAAACGATGGGTGACAATTTTCTTATTTGTATGGGTGTTTTCGAGGATACATTTCGATATAAATTCCGTAAATAAAAATTTTGTAGGAGGGTATATTATTTATTGAATTCTTAACAATATGATTTCTTGAACGCGTGCTTTAGATTAGTTGTTTATGTTTTAACTTATAAATTATTATATTTTATTTCGTCATTGTTAATAAAGTTGACCCCCCATTAGAGGCGAAGCGCCCCCCTGCAAACAGTCTACTTTTTTTCCGAAAAATGAAAGTTTCGAGCAAAAAACTCTCCCTGAAAATAACTTGACGAGCAAAAAAAAATTTAACTTTTTTCAAATTTCTCAATTTTTCTGTTACGCCTTATTCCTTTTCCATATTGCGTCCCTTTTTATTATGCACCCTAAGCGGCTGCTCCACCTGCACCACTGTATAGTTACGCCACTGATCCCCACGTAGATTGTAAACGACCAAATGAATAAACAGTACGAGGAGAATTTTTGGCATAGAAATTTGTTTTGTACTTTCTAGAAACCGAAAAAAATATTCACAAAAATTATATTATCGTAAAGAGCTATGGGAAAAATCACATAGGGTAAGTTTTTGAAACATTTTTCTACGTAAACTGGTTTTCGAAAAACAAAATAATGTGGTTTTTATATCATGTGTATCAAGCCCCATAAGAATATTGTAGCTTTTTCACTTTTACAATGGAAAAAAGTTAGGACAGATTTTTACACCGAAAAAATGGTACAAAACATTTCATTGGTCATTTCATTGTAGGTAAACACGATAAAAACGAAACAAAAATTCGTATTGGTAAATTTAACTGATTTCAGAACCATAGTAACAATGTATTAAATAATAATATGAATTATATTAATTTATTTTATTCGTTAAATTGTCTTAACGTATTACACTTGAGTTTTATATTTTTTCTGAATAAATGTGTGTTCTCTACAATTCAAATTTCGTGCCTAAAAGCAATTTAACTCGAAAAACTATCAGCCCAAAAACACTTCAGCTTTGCTGTCGCCTTTTTGTTAGTTGACAATTCTTCTTGTTAAATTGCTAGGCAACAAATTTTCGTTAGGCAAACCCAAATTTATTCAAAAAAATACAAACCTCTCGTGTAACAATAAGTGATAAAAATTATGTGAAAAAGGAAATCTTTTAATATTTTCTAAATTTAATTTCAATTATTAAATATGTACCCAGATATAGGATTATATTCGACTGTTTCTCTTCAATATTAAATTAGGCAACACTGAAAATGTAACTAAAATGTTTTTAAGTGGTTTTGACAAAATTAGATCAAACTTAAAAATGGTTTCCCAACAAACGTGTAATATAGTTATAAAATAAAACAGTATACACTATAGGAAGCTAAAACTTTTCATGTTAATACTATCTTAGTCGGTTACATACAACTATTTTAGGAATATCAGAAATAAACCGTTTCCCCTATCGGTATACGTGGTTACAAATATTTAAAAGTTTCCATGGCCTTTGTCGACCACATTTAAAAGCCTTTACCGACCAACCTTCAATATAAAATAATCGATTCAATATATCCCACCTGTAGATAGATGTAATATAAAATAATTAAATAAAATATAGCAGGGACATAAAACGCAATTACTATACGGATCATATATTTAATCCGAATTTTCTTTGAAGTGGTCTGACATAAAACTCATACAAGCATATTATACTGTTCGTTATTGCTGTTTCCAATGTAAATGGTTCACTGGAGTAAAATGTACCTACATACAGTGGAGCTTCACTAAAGTTAAGAAAAATTTGGTAAATTTTAGTGAAACTTAACTTTAGTGAAGCAGGTTGAGGTCAGTATAAGAGCAAACTATTTAATAATTTGGATTCCGGTGGATTAATTGGATTATATTCTAGTATATAAATTTTATTAAAGATATTGCTGTTAGAAAGTTCTTCATTATATAGATATATCTGCTATTGAATTTTTTTTTTTTTTTTTTTTTTTTGTTCCTTGTACGAACAATTGACAAGTATTGTATCCATTTTTCAATCTACATATATAAGCAGCTACGATTTGCTTTGGATTCACCAAATTTTCCGAATTAGTTATTAAGTACCTGGTATTCAAATATTTTGGTAAATTAATTTATTATATTAAGTCAATAACTGAATTGAGTAAGTAGCCTTCAGATCACTCGCTTTGTATATATCTGAAAAAAAATTTTGAAAATTCTAAAATTCAGCATTTTAGAATTCTTTTTGCATAGAGAAATATTTTTATTAAAAAATACCACTGATTTGTTTACGTTTTTATGTTTTAAGGTTTTATAATTTATGACTTTCTAGTTCAGCTCCTAACCAATCTTAGTTATGTCATGAAAAGTATATAACTAATATTATTTCCATTTGTTTTTCTAATATTGTTCTATTTTTCACTTTCAATAAACATAATAAGTAACATTTATGAATAATAAACAAATATTTTACTTCGCAAATCTATTAATATTAACATTTATGAACTTTAAATTACAAACGAAGTTCTAAAATTCGACAGAGAAAAGTTTAAATTTGAATACTTTTATGACATCCAAGCCAATTTCTTTAAATGATACTATATGTACTTGCTTTTCTTAATACGCATATAGCTTTTATGGAATTGATAATGTCTTTGTCTTAAAAATGTATAATGTAATAATATTGTTTCTTTCTATTTTTATAAAATTCTCTTAACTTTAGTGAGAAAAAAGTGACGTCACTTAACAAAACTGATGTAAACTTTACTGAAGTTCTACTGTACATAGATGTTGACCATTTTCTACTATAATGTCCGCAAGACACGGATTGATTTTACTGGAAGTAATTAACAACGACACCACGGTAGTGCGGTGGTAATCGCATCAGAGCCATCTACAGATCCAGGTCAACAATACGCATTGTGTACAGCCAACATCGCAGAGGAGCAATCATAGTGTCCAGCACAGCAGCTCCCCTAGAACCCAGCAGAAAATAATGGAAATTGATCATGTATACGAAATTCAAGAAGTACAATATACCGGTGTACAAATTTGCGAACTTTATATAAAAGTTTTTGTAATATTTTCATATAGGTACTGTTTTAATTCTAGTTTGAAAGTTGGTTCTCAACAAGGGAATGTTTATAATAAGTTCATACCAATGACGAAAGAATATATTTTGTATTATAAAAGGATGTGTAACAACATTATTTTATTGAAGCAAAAGTTATGCAATTACTAGACAGTGGCGGCAACAAAATTAAATGTTTATATCTACATGCATATATCATATTTTACATATATAAATGTAATGTAATTTATCTATACGAATTAAGTTTCAAGTCTTTGTGTACACATTGAATACCGTGAAATAATAAGAAAATGTTATTTTTGGATTCTAGGATTTCAAAATAAATTCTGTCAGTTCAGGGTTAAATCTTATAATGTAAAAGCTGAATTTTTCGTTCAAAAATTCACTAATAGTCAAACAAAAATAAATTCGGGCATTTTTCTTTTAATTCGGTATCCTTTAGGAACCTAAAATTACATAAAATGTTACTGCTTAACGTATATCCGCATATTAAATATGGATTTAGTACATGTGCAAATAATTTTTCAAATAGTCGCCATTGATTTTAAATAATAACCAAAATCGACAGATTTATACATATTTTACAAAAAAATTTTAATATTATGACTGAAACGATATGAAAATACGCTCAATTCTTTAAAAAGCGAATTTAAAAAATTTATTATGATGAGAAATATTGGAAATTTTTGACATTAAACTAAATTAAAAGCAAAATTATATGTCTTTTAATAAATGTCAAAAACAAACTTACGTTGAAATGTTATTCTTTCGAGTTTTTTTCTGACGGAATTTTTACATCCGTAAACGGAACAAGTTGCCATAATAATTTCTTTTAAAAATTTAAGGAAAAATGTACATATTTAAAAAAATAAAAATAGCTATTTTTTTACAAGACAATTTTTTTACCTGCACGGCGTTTTTCAGCTTCAATTTTATTTTTAAAACCTAAGGCATCTTAGACAAAGAAATATTTATTGCCAATATATATGTTATCTATAGTGTTTGTCTTTTTTTATGGGGTGCGTAATATATATTTCTGTAAAATATAAATTACAGGTCCTTTCATTTCTAATGTCTATGGTTCATACCTTATTGAATATACTGTTTGAGTATCCGTTTGCAGTAAGTATATTATTTAATTTCACTTCTATTTACATTTATTCCAATTAAATATTCTTCTATTACCTCCCCCCCCCCCGTCGTCCCGTAACATAAAACATGATTTTAAAACGAACCCACATAATGGTGCAAATGTTATATTCTTATTCAATTATTGCATATTCAAATATTTAATTAAAACACAATTTGTGTTTTAGTAATTTCCTTATATTTTCTTAAAGAAACTTGGTGGAGAATGGAGACATTCGCTAAGAAAAAAGATGAACGGCTTGAGGGGGATTTCAGTTTTTTAAAATCAAAAAGATTGGTGTTTGACAAATGAATAATATATTCCAATGCAACTTGGGCAAATGATACAATTAAGTCGTTTTGTAAACATGGAATCAAAATCTCAATTTTTTTTTTTGGATTGTTTTTTTGGTGGTATGGGTACAAGGTAACAATTTTTAAGTGCTTTTCCCGGAAAATATAAAAAATATTGCGTCATATATATCGCTGAATTCGTGTATACAACTCCCTTAAAAATTCTTTTACCATTACGCAATTTATTTCTTAAAATTTAATATTGTATACTTCACGTCCATGACTGAGCCTTTACTAAATTTCAAATTTTTACGTCGATGACTGAAGTGTCCCGCTTTGTCAATTTTAGTACGGAATACTAAAAAAAAAAACACCATTTACTTAGTAGTCGTCAAGTCATCAAATATTTACAGAGTTACAAGAATATAATGAATATATTTTGTTAATAGTATTTTATGTTTTAAAATTATGAAAAAAAAAAAAAAACTAAGGAAATTGAGAAAACAGGAAGGAAAAACAGTACTTAATACTAATATACCTACGTGATTTATCAATTTTTCACAGGAAGAAAATCTTTTCGTTGAAGAAAAATGTTAAAATAATATAAAAATAAACAAACAAAGTTGTTTGTATAGCGAAATAAGTATGTTGCTCCCCTGGCTGTGCTCTGTAAGACATATTATAAGTACCTACAATATAAAAATTTGTTATGTACAGCTGAATCTTTTTTATGCGGTGGATAGGGACCGCATAAAAAATCGTACAATATATATATATATATATATATATATATATATATATATACATATATATATATATACTCAAAAATATCATAAATAGCTATAAAAAGTTTAGTTCGGTCCAGATTGTAAAAAAAGACTTCTTTTTATGCGGTGGATCGGGACCGCATAAAAAAGTTTTATGGAAAATACATAACTCAAAACGCTCAAAATCTCACGACTTCCTTAGAAGTTGCTTTTCTAACCGAGGTAATGCATTAATTTTATTGTGGGAACATTTTATTTCATTTTTATAACATGAAAATTATGAAAAATACATCTATAAAAAAAAAAAATTAATGATGCAATAACTTAACTTCTTATGCAATGTATTAATATGGTCTATTGATCGCTCACTGTTTGGAACCCTAACTGCGCGGGTTCAACTCACTCTTGGCAGATTTTTTGTGATTTATTTGATATTTTTTCATAATTAAAAGTCTCATAATGTCAGCAACTTTTATTAAAATTATTATACATAACTATACACCAATGTTACATCATGTTTAATATTCGTTTCCATACATTAATGAAGCTCTGAGATAATTAAGATAATTATTGATAAGGATAATTATACCAGTGTTTTTCATTATCAGGATTTGCTAGATATCAAACCTACTTAAAAAATTTCTAACACTGACTGACTGACAGACAACGCACTGCCTAAACCGTTGAGTTTAGAAGGATGAAATTTTGCACAGGAGATCCTTATTTAACGTAGGTGGGCACTAAGAAAGGATTTTTGAAAATTCATTCAATAAGTGGATTAAATAGTGGATGAAAATTTGTATAGCAATTCGTCATTCTTGAAGTTAGAAATATTATACATATAAAAATATGTTACTATGGCTATTAAGGTATAATATCTTATAGTTGAAAAAATATTCCCAGACACTTTTGTAGGTTTCCTTCTTTCTTGTCCTTGTCGTACACTCTTCAACACTACACCAGTGTCCTTAATCAGTGATTTTTATTTAGTTTTTTAAATATTTGACATAATAATATTTCATCTTCACAAAGTTAAAAAAATGATGCAACACTGTAAAGAAGAGTGAAATATGTTATTTTCAATTAGAATAAACTATTTTCGTTTGATTTTAACTGATTTGAAAATTCTATGCAGTACATATTGACATCCACTGATTTTTGTTTTTCAAAATTATATTTTTATTAGTATTAAATATTTTGCAATGAATCCAGTCATTCAGTTATTTTATGTATATGAATTGATATGCATACAGTTAAGTTATAATGTATCATGAATGTCATGTATATCATGAATGTCATTTGTTTCCGGTTGCTTTAAGAAATATTCTTCTCCAATCAAATTGTATTGAATAAACAGAATTTACATAAAAATATAAAATAGTGTTATTATTATTTATTATTATTTCGTAACCTAATGTTCAATTAGTACCCTATGAACTATTTATTTATTTGACTGGAATTAGAAAAAGACAATCATACGTTGACAAAGAAACTATCAAAAGTGTCTGGGAATATTTTTTCAACTATAGTTAATAAATTTTTCACACTGACTTACATCCTGAGATGTTGCCGATGATAAATCCCCTCGGGTGGGTACACGGCTAGTTTTTCAATAATTTTTTTTTTGAACGGTCCTACTAGGACGGGCATCCGGAACATTACTCGAACGGCTATAAAACTATAAAGTAATTATAATGACAATTTATGCGTTTTATCATGTCACAATAATTTATACACCCCAGAGCACATATTGGATTCTTATTTTTGGACACATTTTAGGAGAGAACTCTTTTAGTTTAACATTCTATTTTTACTAGTGATTGTTTTTCATCTGCGTGTAACACTGAAGCAAAGTTATTCACGTCATTTTGTGTTCTATGTATATATTTTATTTTTTGTTTTGTTCTTATTTTGTTTTTGTTTTTTTGTTTTGAGTTTATGTAGTAAATTTTATAATTAAACACGTAAAACATATACGAAATTACATTTATACATATTTTAAAATTCAGTACACTGAGAAAATCAGTAACATTCATTTTCATACGTTTCATGAACTTTTTATTTGTTTATTTATTTAATATAAATATAATATAATGTTTATTTTGTTTAAACAAATATGTACTGTGTAAATTAATCAAATCAAACAAACATCTAGAGTTTTATTTACGTATATTTCTGGCTTGTATTTATATATCAGTAAAATAAACACTAACGCTCCTTTCACATTGTACGGTTTTCGCCGTACGGTAAAAAACCGTACGACTTTTTGCCGTGATATTGTTACTTTCACATTGCACGGTTTTTTGCCGTTGTAAACTGAATATCTTCATTTGATTTGCAGCATTATACAAGCAACAAGTGTGATTAAAGTTAATTATATAAATCAGAAGAAATAGAAAGTAGTATTATTTTTTATCAGACTCTTTGAAGACCTGAAAGATGACGAAAATAAATTTTTCAACTATTTTCAGATGTTTACAGTCTCCTTGAACGGATAAATACAGTCCATATTTCATTTTTTATTTAAATATAAGATTACTCCAGAAGTATACTATTAACTCTAGCTCTAATGCTACTTAATCTTTTTTCTTGTTTTATGACTGCTTCTTTAGCACCGGATCAAATTTTAATGCAATTATATCTTCGTCTGTTTAGCTGAAAGATATTCTAATTATGTATCTGAAAACACATTTTTTGTAATAAGATAAAAATTGTAGACCTTAAACTTACATTGACTTTGTTTTTGTTTTTGTTTTGGTAACACTAAATAGGATTAACGATAACAGAACCGATAACAGCAAATAATTAATTAAATTTAAGTAAATTCGGATAAAAAACATTTTAATGAGAATGGAGAAAGAGTTTGTACAAATATATAGTAACCATAGTTATTTAATTTTTAAAATTACAAAAATTATTTTTCTGCAAATACATAGCAACTATCTAAAATTTTTATGATTTTTTGATAAATTGGCCACAGATTGCTATATACAGCAATAAAAAAAGATATTTTACGGTTTTTCGTAAATTTCGACGGTCATACAAAAAATTTTGCAAAACCCTTTCTTAGCGAGCGCCTACGACCTAATAGGCACCTACATGCCAAATTTCAAGTTTTAGGTATTGTAGTTTTGGAGATTTTGTGATAGGTCAGTCAGTGGTATATTTCTTTTATATATATAAATATACTGTCATGGCCGACCTATGTAACTAACAACCAACAATTAAAAATAAATTTATTTATTTTAAGAAAGATATCCCTTTAATTTGAGAATATTTTTGTTCAGTAGAATTTTTACACTTAAATACGACACACTTCATTTTCTATCACAACTAAATCACGCAGACTAAATCACAAGCGGTGTAAATTGACACCTCATTCCACCTTACGAACGACACATTTTTATATGTACTCTACTTCTATAATGTTCTATAGTGTTCTGTGTTGGTAATCAACACGAATCAGTTCCAATTTATTATTGCTATGGTCAAGTTAAAGTTGCACACGCAAGTGTATTGTATCTGAACGCCTGTCATCTGTTTGATTCGAATTTTACAACTTTATAAGGTCCTTTATAATATGTTATTTAAAACTTTATTAGTTCTAAATAAGTAATCTGGAAAATATACATACCCTGAATATATATTATGTATAGGTACCGGGTTTCTTCGGACAGGTCAGGGCCGTACTTATTTCAATAAAATTTTGCAACTAAATTACATTAAATTATGCACATTTGAGTGAATATAATTGGTCAAAAATTACATTTTTCACCATTTAAAATACTAACAGCATTTTTTATTTGACGAAAGTAAGAATTAATTCAAAAAATCGGAAAAAATTTTTGTGAAATATATTGAAAAGTTGTTGAATATTTAGAAGGTCCACTATAATAGCTAAGACGTACGTATTTACTAAGATTTTTTATTATTGAAAAACAAATTTTTAACAAGCAATATACTTCTATCTCTCAAAATTGAAAACAATAAAAAAAGATGAATTTATTTAATTTAAATGACATGTCACATAAATCACATACATAATATAAACAGAAATACTTTTGATAGTCAATTAAAATTACAGTGGCACTTTTCAATTGTGCAGGTAATAAATAAAAGAAAAAAAAGGATGTTTACATAAAATACGTATAAATAATATTTTGATACACGTATGTATGTGTGTATATGTGACTTGTGTACGTTGTTTTTATGAAAATATTTTGAACTTTTAGTCACTTTGAGTGCAATATGTATACCTGCATATGCTAAAGACGAAACTGTCTGATCCGAAAGAAATCCGATACCTGATTATGTAATACACTAAAGCTATTTGGACCGTAAATTATCCCTCTCTATTTGACCATCCGAGCGATGATTTATTCATTTCATTCTAAATTAAAATATTTTAAAAATTCAAGCGCATCGTTGTAATCCTTTGTCTACACGGTCTACAACAATTTCATAATGTTTTATGACATATTTATTATAATTTTTACATTACAGCATATTTCAAAGTCATAAATAAAAATAACATAAAAAAGCCAAATCTGTTTCAACACAATAAGGCACACCAGATGGCGTTCGTTATACATAGAAATGAAGTTCGCGCTATAGAGAGAGATACGGGGCTGGATTAAATAATTCGGAGGAAGCGGCACAGAAAAAAAGCAACGTTTAAAAATTTTAAATATAAATTTACCTAAAATCACGTTCTGTACGTAATTTATTTTATGAATGTAATGCAGTTTTGCATAAGAGCATGAGAGTATAAAGAAGTGAGCAATATTGCCCACCCCAATCCCCTTTCTAGTTTACTGTATGGAGTCAGTTGTAATGACTTTGAGAGAATCCACATGACAGCTTTCCTCAATAAAGTGCATCTAGTTCGAGTGACACACACACAGATGGTAAATGTAGCACGTTTGTTTTCTAGCTCCATATCGGGCTTCACTCCAAGCACTCTTCTTGGTTGAGTTTAGTAATATGTACTGGGATATGCTATGTATTATTTATATATTGCTAGTTGCTTAGAAAATAATCTAGAATATGGGTTTCACACGTATCTCTACCGGAAGTACCGGAAGTATCGTGCTTTTATAATGATAAGATAAAGTAATTTGCTTGGAAATTGATAAAGTGGATATTGAGGTCAACTATGAAAGTTTTGCATTGGTTTCATGGATCTACTTTTGGGGAAACCATAATTACAAGATACCGCTCTCGTATTTAAATTTAATGGAATAATTAACTTCTTGTCAAGTAAAACAAGTATATATTTTTGTAAACAAGTATAATTGAAATTATTAAAAAATGTCATTTTTCCAGAGAATTACACTGGACAAACAATCCAGATGTTTTGAAACTTTTTCGAAAACTACTTTACGTAGCATAATGTTTCAAAAAAAACTTATTTTATGTGATCTTTTTTCTGTTCTGTACGATAGCATAACAGAAAAAAATTTTTAAATGATAATAAAAAAATTTTAAATGATAATAAAAAAGTCATTTATAGTCAGACGTAGGATAGTCATTATGGAAACGATCTGACAATTCTAAACAAATGGTCTATCCTTATGAGACTGCGGTCAAACAAATTTACCAACTTAATTATATTTTTGACATAAACAAATTCCAGTTTTGATAGGTTTGGTTTTTTTTGGCACAGATGAGACAATGAAGCCTACATATAAAAAAAGTGTAGTCCGAAAGTTGCAATAAGCTGTATTTTATACCGCTTACTGACTAGTCGTCCATCGGCTCTATACAAGAATAAACATGCATTGTTACGTGGCAGTGGTGTTAGATCGTGTTAGTAGCAGATACATACATATAGTTGTTCTATAGTATGTATCCACTCCAACCCGATCCACCCCATACATACCGACTATCACATATACTAACATCCACTATACTACACACACAAACACAAACTCTAAATATGTATGTAACCATAGAAAGTGGGGATGCTCCCGGCCAAGTTTGATGACGTAAAATTGGTACAGAACTGCCGTGACCTTACTACTTTTGGTACGGAATCGTTGTAATCTTACTAATTCTGGCAAAGAATCGCCGTAAATTTGCCACTTTTGATATAGAAATATGATGAAAAATTTGTTGAAGAGGTAAATCGCTCTTGATTAACGTAGATTCTTTTTTTGACCATGCGTTGACTACTCTTCTATATCCGACTCACTGACAACCAATTACCTTTTAGAAACCCATCACACAATTATATATTCTGGAACATCCTGTACCGTTTCGTTTGAGTAAATTTCGTGTGATATGATGAAGATTCTATGTACACACATCATAATATAAGAAGATGTTCAATTTTATAAGACGCAAAATTGCTCGTTTCATCAAGTTCAATTAGAGGAGCGACACATATGCTTGCTACTTGGATCGTATCGCTTGCCATAGCTACTATACATCCATAATATTATATTGAGTGAGAAGTTGGAGTGAGGAGTGACTCACTCTGTTGCTGCTCTATGTTGCTACTCACTTGTTTAAGCTAACACTTACCAGTGTTTGTCTATATGTGTTCATGGTAAGATGCATACAAATGATGGGTTTTGTATAAGAAATTTTATTTTATACAAAATTACAAAAACTACAGTTGAATTTGATTATGACGACTTTTGTATTGTTTTATTAATTTTTTGGAAAGAGGAGACGTCGTTTTATTATCAAATGACACCAATGGCGTTTACGGGTTTAATTATGAGGCGTAAAAGACTTAGACTACCTAAAATTTTTTTTTTTTTGTTTAATCGAAAAATTTTTTTAACAATTACTTTGTACTTGTTTACCTAATTTTTATGTAAACAAATTTACCCTCGGTACGGTATTTTGAAAAATTTTATTTCTTAAACTTCTGTGTGACAGGAAGTTATTTTTCTACAAGTGAGCCCTGAGAAATTCACTATGTTACACAGGATATTGTGACAGGGGTATATTTTCTATCAAGATCGGACGGAAGAGTGGTCCCCTGGTCACTTCTTATGTAGAGTCCTTTAAGCATTTTTATAAAGATCCTGGTAAAGCGATAATTTTCAAAATTTTTCTATTTTTTTATTTTGAGAGACTATTTAATAATTTTGTCGGGGCCTTAGGGGGGCATACCCCTAGTGACCTTAGGTAAATCCGGATGTAGCAATCAAATTAACAGTTCCGTCACAGTCGTTATAAACAAAATCCTCTATACTGGTAAAAGACTTTATATGGTAATTTTTATCATATTATTACGGATTACGGTGTAGTTGCTTTTATATTACTTTTTTTTTTTTTAAAAAAAGTAGTTTATAATACAGTTAGAGCGTGTAAAACTTTTTCGAAGAATTACTGAATAAAGGACTTGACATTAATCTTTAACGTTGATTCATATTAAGTTTTGTTTATGAAGTTGAAGTACTCGGATTTAAGATAATAAGGATTTAAGATAATGAAATTTAAAATTTTCCCAAAGTGAAAATTCAATTTTATTTCGGTTTTTGGTTATTTTATCTGTTTGATTTCCAACATCCTTGCACGTATCCTTTTGCAGAAAAATGTACCATTTATTATTATTGTTTACTAAAAAAAAAAAATAATTTAAATTTTTGTTTAAGAGCCATAATATATAGATACACTCTTACAATGATTTCTTTGTTCAAAGCTTAAAAATATCTTTGAATTTTTTGTCTTTGAAACAAAAGATTATTCTTTTGATTCAAAAAAATATTTCTTTAAATACAAAAAAAATTTACGAAAATATTTCTTTGAATTATAAGAATAATTTTTTTTCAAAGAAATATTTATTTGATTCAACAAAAAAAATTCAAAGAAATTTCTAATATTTGACTTAAAAATTGGTTGAACTTTTTTTTCTCTGAAGTTAAAAAATTATTTTCTTGATTCAAAAAAAATATTTCCCTGCTACTAAAAAAAAATCATGGAAATATTGTTTTGTTTCAAAAAAATATTTCTCTAACTACTAAAAAAAAAAAATCATGGAAATATTTCTTTAAATCAAAAAAATAATTTTTCGTTTCAAAGAAATATTTTTATGATCCAAAGAAAAAAATTCAAAGAAATTTTTAATGTTTCAACAAAGAAATCGTTTTGAGAGTTTATACTGCGTGTCCCGGCTGATGTATACATACAATTTACATGTTAATTTTTAACATTGGATTCCCATAAGGAAAAAGTTATGTCACAAGAGTGCTTTGGATAAACATATTCCTATTTTTGGTAATTTTCTTTTATAAAATAATTTTTTTCCACCAAATTATCCGCACTATTTCTTCAACAGAATTATTCTTTCGGTATTTTTATTATTTTAATATTTCATTTTCAAGAAAATAAAAAAATTCCTTTTTGAATTTACAGTCGATGACACAAATATTTATTATGCAAAAATTACTAAAAATGTAAATTGCTTGAAAATTGCGACGACATTCATTTCTTTATTTTACTGCATTATTATTGTTAAAGCTATAGTAATAGTAGTTGTAATATTAAATTAGTGTTATTAGTTTGCTCAAAGCACTCTTGTGACATAACTTTTTCTTTATGGGAATTCAATGTTAAAAATTAACATGTAAATCGTATGTATAAATCCAAATGGGACACCCTGGTGTACCTATAATAAACATGTACTTATTCTTAAAAATTCATTTTACATAATGTTTAATTGTGTTGCAAAATTGATTTAAATATAATGTAAATGTATATGAAGAGGATGTTTAATTATATTTATATGCATTTAAAACTGATCATTTTATTGACTATTATTAATCAGTTTTCTATGAAAGAAAATGAACTTACAAAAATTCATCAAATTATTTTCTTTAACTTATCAAATTATTTTCGGTTACAAATTAGCGAATTACCGGTAAAAATTTTAGTACCAAAAATCGCTGATAGATTTTACTGTATTAAAAATAAAATTAAATAAAATTTTTTTTAGGGGAAAAAATCGACAATAATACCCTCGCGGTGATATTATAATCAAACATTTACTTTCGTCCCACCCTCATCCATCTATTATTCCTATTTTGAATATTATATTAATTACGTTATTTCAAGGTTACCAATTATTATGTAATAAATAATAATTTTAGTTTGAGGTACTCGTGTCCTCAAATACAATAGGGTAATTAATATTAACTACAGCATATAGCTAGGGCAAAATGTATCAAAGATGGGGGGTAATTATTCAGTAACAAACTAATTATATTATCAACCAATCATTCAATGCTGAAAATTCAATCTTAATTATTAATTTCATACAAACAAAATTATAAACAACAACAATACACTTGTGTGCTGTATGTGAATAAGTGTACAGGGTGTTTCTGACAACTATTGACATCTAGAGCGAGTGACTCTTCTGGAGTACAGTAACACACTGTGTGAGGTATGCGTATATAAGAGTCAGGTAAAAAATTGCTGTAAAAAAAAGTTACATTAAAAAATTTATAAAATGGTGTATTACTGATGGAAGCGCAAAGAAGAAAGATTTTTCTGGTTATGTATGTGGAAATAATATATTGTGCAACTCGTGCGGGAAATTGTCGATTGCCCACGAAAACGAAGTTGAGCGCACGAACCTAGTGAGTGCGCTCATTCGCTTGAGTAGGCAATACTATTTTTTATTACGAATTTCACATACTTTTTTCTATTATTATTACTATTTTTGACATTTTTATTACTTTTTAAAATAATATTTTTAAGTGTTCGTCTTTTTTTCTGAATTAAATATCGTTTAAATTAATTTGTTGGTGGTTTCTATAGAAATAATTATGAAATATTTATTAAATGAAAAATCAAGAGGCGGCTTTGCGTGTTTTATTGTGAATTTGCGTGTGGTAAGTTACTTTCCGCACGCAAAAAAGTATGCGGGAAGAGTACAGTGGGCAAACAGCTATTTTGCGTACAGAAATGTGTTCGCCAAGTTAGTACTTCTCCCGCATGAGTAATAAAAAATTATATATATCTCTAGTAGCATGAAATACACTATACAACATCTGAATATAATGGCTCTGTTGTATACATATTTATTAACTCAATGGCTGCCAAATAATTTTTGTTTGTAAAAGACAGGTTTAAAAACATTGATAAAGAGAGAAAATTGTTTACATTTTATCTGCGTACTTCTGGAAATATTTTATTTTAATTGTAAGATTTTTGTTTCCTTCATAAAATATAAACATTGTTATGTTGTATGTTTTGTAAAGTCGGTATTAAACTAATATTTGGAACATGTAATAATTTTTTTAAAATTATTTCAGATGTCATTATGATATTCATTTTAAGTAAAATACATTCTACAAAAACTTAAGTAAAGAGAATGAAGAAACCATTATCTACCATTCTTATAATTTGACATTTCCACTTTGTGTGTATCGCACAATATCTTACGTACAGTGGCCATCCAATGGTACGTACTCCGATTTTACGTAGTGACGTCAGCGATTTAGTGGGGTTCTCCTCTCACAGATATGTTGTTGTTTGTTTGTGTTGGTGAAAATTTATGTACCAAGCCAGAGTCAGGACCGTAGGTAATATTGTCTGAGGGTCTCTTAGCCTTTTAAAAATTTAAAATTTCACTGCAGATATATATGCACATATTCCGTATACTTAATATGCAAAATACAAATGCAAAATGAGCAACGTAAAATTCTAGAATATTCTAATCCTCAACTAGTAGAGATATCAAAAAACAGACTTCACCGTTGAATTGGTCATTAAAAATGAGATTAAACAGTGTAGTTTGACAAAAATTCTAGAATGTTCTGTTTGTAAACTAGCAAAGATATTGAAAAATCAATGGAACCATTTAACTGTCCATTGAAAAAGAGGTCAAATTACACATTTTGACAAATGTTCTGGAATATTCTATTCGTCAACTAGCAAAGATATTCAAAAAAAACGTCGCCATTGAATTGGCTACCAAAAAGAGAGACCAAATAACACATTTTGAGAAATGTTCTAGAATATTCTATTTGTCAACTAACAAAGATACTGGAAAATCTATTGCACCACTTAATTGTCCAACCGAAATTAAACTAATGTAAACCAAATGTTCGATTTTGACAAACAATTTTTGCTATTTGACGAATAGAATATTCTAGAACATTTATCAAATTGTGCTCTTCCGTCTTTTATTCGATGACCAATTAAATGGTGCAATCGATTTTTCGATATCTTTGTTAGTTGACGAATAGAACATTCTAGAATTTTTGTCAAAATGCGCTGCTTAATCTAATTTTTAGTGCCCAATTCAATAGTGAAGTTTGTTTTTTGGTATCTTTGCTAGTTTACGAGTAGAATATTCTAGAATTTTTGTCAGCTTCCGCTATTTGGTGTCTTTTACGCTGATGAATGCGATAGTGAAGTTGATTTTTCGACAGTTTTCTAAAAGTCGTCACTCATATTCATTAGTATAACATTCGATTTCCTTTGTCTACACAACCGAATTTTAGGTATAAATTGTCTCTTAAGATAATATTGTTTTAAATAAATTCAGATAAATAATATTTACCAACCCCCGAAACAAAAATTTACCGACGCCCCTGATCTTCCGATTTTACGTACTTCCCCTTAAATTTGCACCGACCGCTACGTAAAATTGGATTTGTGGTGTATTTTTAATTTTATAAATTATAATCATATAATACTGACTTTATAAGAAGCGTACGTGCATGAATACCTGCTGCAGATCAATGTGGCCAATGTGTTTTTATAGTTGACAGAATAATTTATTGATTTTTTATAATATGTAATATATGTAATACATACATATTTAGTCAAAGCTTCGAAAATTTTTTTGCTAACAATAATAAACAATTTTTTTCATGTTCTTATAGTACACTGTAAATTCAATTATGTTAAAACATTCAATAAAAATTGTTAGAAGCAAATTTTATATATTTCTGTAAATATTTATATATAAAATTATCCACAGTATTATTTTTTTTATTATTATTTCATTTTAAAGCAAGTTGGACAACTAGAGAAGTATCAATTTAACTTTAATTTAACATTTTTGGGGAAAAATTTTTATTAGAAAATAACCCAGTGTGGATTTTTAGTGTCCTTGTAATTTATTTTTATTATAGAATTGAGAAACAATATTTTTCAATTTAAACCATTCCAGTGCAACTTAAAAATGTCAAAATGATTAATGACCTTAAAAATATAGTCTTGTCTTTTGTTGCAAGATATATTTCCCTCTTTGTTTCCTTTGGCATGTTAACATGCCAATGGCACTGAATCGGTTAAATACAAAAGATTTATTATTGAGGATGATATTAGATATACCACATGTAAATGATTGACTATATTAAACTGATTATACAGAATTATTTAATAAATTTATATTCGTGTAATGTAATACTAGTATGCAATCGAAACGCTTGCCTAGCATATCCAGAAATCAATTTACGTTACGTCATGTCCATCATATATATAAATCATTCAGTCAATCTGAAAACGTTTAAATTAAAATTGAAATTTTAGAATGTTTGCACAAGTCGATTATATTCATAATTATTTAAATATGTAGTAGGGAATAGGTATTTTAAGAATACGTCATCAAAGTTTTAGAACTTAAAGTTTCTTTATTGAAATACATAAGCGAACGATTAATAATTGTTTGATCATGATATTGTCCTCTATCTGCTGAAAAAAAAAAAAAACGTATTTACTAGTGTTTCTATGCAATGACGGACAATTTATGCATGTTTCAGTTTTCACAGATTTGAGTTAGATTTAAATATTTGGTTGACCGGGGTAATTGTGAATGGATTTTCATGAATTGAGATAAAAGCGTTGTTTTAAGTATTTTTGATTTTTTTTAATTCTGCATTATTCAGGATGCACCACACAAATTTTGAACAAATTCGTATGAAAAACAAAAATTTTATAAGCCATTCACATTTCCCCGACGCGGTTTTGCAAATCTTATGAATTTCGGGATAAATGTGAATGCCACCAGAAAGATTATTTAGAATAGATTACAAGAGGAGTGAGGTACATCAGAGTAAGGACCAACTCAAATTCTTCATATTTACCCCACTTTCAAATTTTTCATCATACTTTAGCGATCACAATTTCTCTTTGTTTAATGCATGTTACGCATACTTTAAATTTATACAAAAAATCAAAGTTAAATAAAAATAACAAAAATTGTAAGAACAAACTTGTTACAAGCTAAAAATGATATTTTGATGATATTTTGTCATTTTATCAAATAAAAAATCAAAAAATTACATGATTTTCACACAAAAACAAGGAAAATAAGACTTTTTCAAGGAAATACATTCAGTTTACATGAACAAAAAACAACAATCTATTTTTTTTTTTTGTGTTGTTTGTACAACGAAAACTTGTACAATAATGTCATTGTACATCATCATCAACATTTTCAACTCTGAAAAGGACACTACTGAAATTTTTAACCGGATGGGGGCATTTGTGAATGACGTTCACAGTTACCCCGGAATTTTAAAATCATGGGGTAATTGTGAATTTGTAATAAATTGTCCACTTTCTTTAGCAGTTAATGAGGAACCCCCTCAGGCTTTAGACCACTTCTTTAGAAGTACCTTTATCCATTTCTTACCTTTTAAAAAAAAGAAAATGTATTTAAAAAAAATTTTTTTTTGAGGATTGGTCGAAGTAAGATACATAAAATTTTGCAAGGGTTTTTTCAAAATAAAAAAAAGATACTAATACTTGGAGAATTGTTATGAAATTTTAATAGCATATTAAGAAAGGACAGAAAAACATACTAAGATGTGATTTTTAAGAAAATTAATGTTATTTTAGAAATTATAGGCGCCGTTCACAATTGCCCCAATTTACATTTTCCCCGGTCAACCATACATAGAAAAGAATTAATTTGTTTTACTGAATGCTTATTGTACCGTACTCTAATTGTACGGTACTCTAATCGATTTTTTCGAATTTCTAGACTAGAATACTCCCTTAAAACCTTCTTTGACTACGACACTTATGACGTAATTTTAAAAAATACTATTTCAACGTTAGCATAGGTACCATATTTATCCTTATTACTAAACATAACACTATAATAGTAGTATGTGATAATGTACTTGTTAATTCATCACTGTAAACTGATATTTGGTTTGAATAATTGAAAATGTGTTATCTAGACTTTCCATGAATAATTTTCAATATTGAAAACCCAAGGATGGAAAATTGCCAACCACAGACCACATATTAAGGAGGTATATTAATAATTAAATGCTTGCAGTTATTATATGATAGTATAATTATAGGAAAATATGCCTGGAAAATTCAGACAGTAATTTTATTGGAAAATTATATGAAGTAAATTAACTGGAACTTTGAAATGCTACTGGTAATTTTAAAGGTGCAAATTTTTTTTTTAAATAAGTAACGTAAAAGCCCTTATACCGGAACACTCTTTCTAGGTGTGTAATTAAACTGGCTTATAAAAATTGACAAATAAATTAAACACCCATTTTATTTTCTTAATAAACATGAAACAAAGTGTTTTTAATCCATGTGAATATGTTCATAAAAAAAATACAACCCGAAAATTTTTATTTATTAATGTTTTTCT
This sequence comes from Brachynemurus nebulosus, assembly GCA_035578155.1. Taxonomy (NCBI): domain Eukaryota; kingdom Metazoa; phylum Arthropoda; class Insecta; order Neuroptera; family Myrmeleontidae; genus Brachynemurus; species Brachynemurus nebulosus. The sequence goes on along the minus strand of JAPWDM010000009.1, from coordinate 716,681 downwards.
TTTACAAAATGTCGACATCTATACCCAAACAAAGAAATATTAATGACACAAGGAGTTGGGAACCGATATACAAACAGACGTGTAATATGAGTAACATGATACATAGAGTGATATCTAATCGTCAATGTAGGAAATATAGAATGGTTTAAGTATCAGACGTAAATAAAGGATCAGAATACTCTATTCAACAAGAACTGTTTAATATATATATATATATATATATATATATATATATATATATATATATATATATATATATATATATATATATATATATATATATATTTCTTTAACTAAGTAAGGAAACATTAAATGCGAGGTGAATTTTAATTGAAAAATAATCATTCTATTAATAATAATTTTTGTTATTAGAGGTTCCTTTCAGAAATAACTTCATTAATATATAAATATCAAAACTGTTCCTGTATTGGATCGCGTTCCGGTATAGGGGCTTTTACCCTATACTTTTTAAAATACCGTAGAATTTTTTCAAATAACTAAAATTTGCCAATTTTAGAACTTTTAATTCTCCTTTATATCAGCACCTTTTTGTGAAAAATCAGAAAATCATTATTGAGCTTAAATTATAAGTTGAAGTAAACTGAACAAAAATTGAAGTTAGAAGTCCGATAAGGAGAAAAAACTGGTTTTGCGAGAGCTATTACACCGCCATCTTGTTTTTTTTTTTTAAATTTATAACGAATACATTATCTTGTACTTTAAGATTTATACTTTTATATGTACCAAACAAAATATCAATTATTATTTCGTAAAATAGAACCTAAACCTCAGTAAAAATACAAATTAATGACATTGTTGTTTATGAATACTAGTCAAGTGCAAATTTTCGCCACAAAAACTTGATAGAAATTGGAATCTCATTAGTGTTCCGTGGTTATAATATAATTTTTAATAAAATGATTAATTTCAAAAAATTGATTCTAGCCTCTTTATACTGGGTCTTCCATTCGGATGTATAGATACGATTTACATGTTAATTGATAACATTGGATTCCCAGAAGGAAAAAGTTATGTCACAAGAGTGCCTGGGATAAATATTTTTATATTATTGGTAATTTTCTTTTATAATGTAATTTTTTTCCGCCTAAATATTTGCACTAGTTCTTCAACAGAATATCTTTTCGGTATTTTTATTAGTTTAATATTTATTTTCAAGAAAATAAAAAAATACCTTTTGAAAATGACACAAATATTTGTTATGTGAAAATGTGAATTGCTTGAAAATTGCAACATTCATTTCTTTATTTTACTTGCATTATAATTGTTGTTAAAGCGATAGTAACAGTAGTTATAATATTAAATTGGTATTATTCAAAGCACTCTTGTGACATAACTTTTTCCTTATGGGAATCCAGTATTATAATTTAACGTGTAAACTGTATGTATACATCCAAACGGAACACCTGGTATAATATTGTTAAGAGTAAATAATTTTCGAAAACGTTTAAGTATTAATAATTGGTTTAAATTATTATAAGTGGAATTAAAAGTATTTTCGAGGAAAATATTAAAAATTCCTTTAAACAGTTAGCAAATCCATAAATAGATCTGTGAGTTCTTTATAAATATAATTGACTTTCAGTTTTAATTCCGAAATAATTATCTTTTGTTTTTTAATCAGTAACAAATGAGCAATTAAAAACTGCACCGGGTGTACAAGATTAAATCTAACCTATAACATAAATAAAGTGATCAGTAATGTTTGTTGAGTAGAAAATTACTGATAAATTTTTGAAAAAGTTTGTCAATCCGTTGAATTATATTATCGCGATTTTTATCACTTATTATTACACGAGAGGCTTGTATTTTTTCGAATAAATTTGGGTTTGTCTAACGAAAATTTGTTGCCTAGCAATTTAACGAGAAGAACTGTCAACTAACAAAAACGCGACAGCGAAGCTGAAGCGTTTTTGTTAGTTGACAGTTCTTCGAGTTAAATTGCTTTTAGGCAAGAAATTTGCGTTGTAGAAAACACAAATTTATTCAGAAAAAATATAAAACTCAAGTGTAATACGGGTAAGATATAATTTAACGAATAAAATAAATTAATGTAATTCATATTATTATTTAATACATTGCTACTATGGTTCGGAAATCAGTAAAATTTACCAATAGGAATTTTTGTTTCGTTTTTATCGTGTTTACTTACAGTGAAATGACCAGTTAAATGTTTTCTACTACTTTTTTCGCTGTAAAAATCTGTCCTAACTTTTTTTTTTATGGTAAAAGTGAAAAAACTACAATATTCTTATGGGACTTGATACACATGAGTTAAAATATCACCTTTAATTATATGAGATGTTTGTATTTTTTCCAATAAATATGTTTTTGCATATAATAAAGCTGATACTTCTTTGCGTTAAATTATTTTTAGTCAATAAATTTGGATTGTAGAAAACACAAATTTATACAGAAAAAAATATTAAACTCGAGCGTTATCCGGTAAGACAATTCAACGAATAAAATAACTTGGTGCTTAGGTATAATTTATATTATTATAAGTACCACTTAATATTTTGTTACTATGGTTTTGAAATCAATTAAATTTATCAACTGAATTTTATTGTGTTTGTCTAGAATGAAATAACCAATTAAATGTTGTTTTTTTTGTTCCACTTTTCCTGCTGTAAAAATTCGTTCACGGTAAAAACGCAAAAACTACAATAATCCACATGAGTTACATTGTCACAATTAAAACAGGCGAAATTTTTAAATACCCCTGTCGAAGCATCCTGCATAACATAGCGAATGCCCGTTTAAAAAAATTAATTTTTCTCGAAAACTAGTTGACATAGAATAATAGCTTAAAGACCTTCTTCATGTAATTTTTTCTCCTCGTTTAAATGGTGTAAAAAAATTTCGCAAAATTTTTTGAATAAGTGTAAATTTTGCAAAAAACAAATTTTTTGCAAGAACAAACACCATGTTCCGGGCATCCGACGTGTCTGACTAACGAACTTGTGCAACGGTTTGTGACTTCCAACATTTTCACCAAATTTTGTAAACCTAGAACATTTTGTTCGAGAGTTATTGTGCGGACACATATATACATATATATATATATATATATATATATATATATATATATATATATATATATATATATATATATGTATATATATATATTTTTTTTTATTTATAAGCAAATTTATGCCATGGTCCCGGGTTCAAGTAGCGTCATGACAGTGGCTGTAATAGCTGAATTACATTCTGGAAATTCGCTAAAATCGAGTAATGATTCATTTTCATCTAGCCAATTTTTAAAAAAAAATGATATCCTTTGTTATTGACACATAGTATCAAACTAAAAAAAAAAAGTAATGATGATTTGTTTCATTTATTTGACTGAAATCGAAACAATTTTCTGTCAGTCTTTTGACATTTTTCTGCCAATAGCTTTATTTAAAATGACATAATGATATGTATGTATGTATGTATGTATATTTGTTTCAAATATGGAAATCGAACAAAATCGCATTTATTAAAGTATTTACACATCACTAGCCAACTTGTGTTCAGCATATTATATTTTTTTTTTTTTTTTTGTAAGTGAGAGCCTCAATTTTTTCAGTTTTAAACGCTTTATAATAAGCAAGTACAGTGATCTACAACGAAATGTTTACACAAAAAAATTTGAATGAATTAAAACTGGGAGCGTCTCTTAGATCAAAAAAGATCGATTTTTAATAAAATGAATAAAAAAAACTGTAGTCTGCAGTGGTATTGTATGCTCTACAATAAATTCAGACAGTATTATGGAGGGCACTTAACATCTTTGGTACTTATTGTATCTAGACAGAGAACGAGCTACGTTTTCTTATGTTCCATATAAGAAAATATTTACTTAATTGGCTTACAAGGAGGCTCCACACGAAAAGTACCCAGAGGCCTCTTAACGGAAAATCCGGCCCTGGTTTAAGGATAAATCTTAAAAAAAAAATGTGAAATCGAAAATAAATAACCAAGTGAGTGTTTTTACTTTGATTTATCTTTACTGGTAATTCTTTCACTTGCCTAAGGATAAAAAGTATTTTCTTTTTTTATACATAAACATCGATACGTTCTTGCTTTCTTCAACTGTTTATAAAGCGGGCTCTACACGCTCAACAATATTGTGCTATCAACGATTTTTTCTAAACAGTTCAACAATTTGTGCGAAGCAATGAATAATTAGCCAAACTGGTCTCATTACAATAAATTTGAATTTTCTCCTACGGGAATATTCCACCGGGATATAATGAAATCGATAATTTAGTCTGGATTCTAAGATGTCTAATTTTTTATTAAACAAATTATTTGCATGAGAAATTCATGAAATATTAATTCTAGTTAAGTTATATATAAATCCATATAGAACTTAAACTTTTTTTAACACATTTTAAATATATTAAAAAATTTAAAAGAATGAATGAATTTTTACCAAAATAAGTCATAAAATTTATTACGGTCTCGAAAAAGATGAACTTTTTTTCTTTTTATTACACTTTTAAAATGTGAAGCCACCAGAGACACACAAGCCCGTTATTCTACAAAACATAATATTTAATTCATAATATTTATAATTATAATTTAAAACATAATATTTAATTTGTCAAAATGTTCTTTTGTATCCCCCAAGGGAGGATTGTTTCTTCATTTTTTATTTTTTCTTGGATATTTTTCAAAATACCTACTTTCTGTAAATATCATTTTCATATTGAATTTTCGTTGATAACTCATCTTTCAAAAACCGGTTTAAAAATAAAAATTTTAATAGAAACGTGCGTACCCTTATCAATTGTTAGGGTGCGTACACTTATAAGAATCTGTTTTTGTCAGTTAAACGTTAACAATTAAATATTAATTGAATCTTTGAGTTTATAGATGAAATTCAAATAAAAATAAATTGTTTTTAGAATCTATAAAGGGAATTATCTTACCTATTGAATGAACTAAACACAAAACACACTCTATTAAAAAATGGCAATTTTTCTAACATTTGTTTGATTTGAGGTACCTTAATTGATTTTATAAAATTACTGAATAAAAATTCGTCAAATGCGTGTTTTTGACACGCACTAAGTAATGTCATCTCAGTGAAAGTGTTAATTTATGATTTTTTGTTAACTCTATAGTTGTTAACTCTACAGCCCTCTTACGTTTATTCAATATGGATGTACAACTCAATAATTATTCAGTCACACAACGATATTAATATGTCATCTTCGATGACAAAAATTGACGCAAATTGAATAATATTCGGTCAAATATAAATAGGTTTCGTGCTAATCCCTAATAAACTATTGAATTCGATTTTCACGGTATTCATAGACAAGATAAAAACCTATTTAAATTCTGCGTACTCTTACATGCCTGCGTACTCTTACCTGCCTTTACCCTAATAGTTCAAAGTGGTTTTAGGAGAAATAATCATTATTATAATTAGGTGACACTATACAAAATAACAGACAAATCCAAATATAAAAAAAAATAAAGTGATATTGTGCAATAATATCCTATATTGAGCCTAAAAAGGTTACAATATTTTTATTCATTGCACAATATATTTCTAGCTGTTTTTGATCAACACAGTATATTGTAACATCCTTCAATATATTACCTACAAACGATCCATAATATTGTACAGATTAGACATAGCTTTCGAGCGTGTAGGGGTTGCTTTAGATATTCCGAAAAACAGTGAACAAAAAATTCATAGTGAAAATATTGATATGATGTGATATGTTGTTTTAATATTTCTCGATTATTTTCGTATAAAATTTCCTATCTGTAATTTTGATATTTTGATAACAATAACTATATAAATGTAGATTGGAATTCTCGAACATATTTCCATAGAAATATTCTATTTCTCTGTTTAAAAATAAGGTACGCTTTTAGATATATTGTTTTTTATTACTCGTGTGGGAGAAGTACCAACTTGGCGCACACATTTTTGTACGCAAAATGGCTGTTTGCCCACTGTGCTCTTCCCGCATACTTTTTTGCGACTTTCCGCACACAAATTGACAATAAAACACGCAAAATTTAATCAAAACACGCAAAGCCACCTCTTAATTTTTCATTTAATAAATATTTCATAATTATTTCTATAGAAACCACCAACAAAGTAATTTAAACGATAATTAATTCAGAAAAAAAAGACGAACACTTAAAAATATTATTTTAAAAAGTAATAAAAATGTCAAAAATAGTGATAATAATAGAAAAAAGTATGTGAAATTCGTAATAAAAAATAGTATGTGCAACTTGTGCGGGATTGTCGATTGCCCCACTCAAGCGAATGAGCGCACTCACGCACAAACGTACCCGCACTTATTGCACAATATACTATACTGAGTTGATTCAAATTTCCTGAATAAAAAAAAAAAAGATGGAACAGACATAAACGAAGAAAGCGAAACATAAAGAGCTGATTATTCTTTTGAATGAAATAAATAATTAGATGCAAGTTGTACTTGCGCAAATAGTGTACCGTACTATTTGTTGTTATTATATACGGATTTGATGTAATAGCATATGAGGAGGGTAGACAAAATATTTTTTCCTTGACAAATAAATTTTATCCTTAAAATAGATTATAATTTTTAATTTCAAAACGATTGTATCTATCTCTGTCTTAGGCAATTTACTCTTAGCAGAAAGAGACAAAGATATTATTATTGAACGAATAACAGTAGTTATTAGCGCCACTGTTTATGACAAGATAATATTTTAGGCCCCAAAAATTACTTGAAAATTGTTGTCAATTTGTGAGACACCGAACTGATTCCGTAAGTATTCCATTTCGCCAGTTTTGGTATGGAACACTAGAAGACACCAGATATAAACGGAAAAGCCGAAACATACAAAGAAGATTATTATTTTGATTAAAAATAAAAATAAAAATGCCTAAAGCTGTTAGTTATGTACTTATAACGATATGGCATAAAAGTACTTGCACAATGAGCGAAAAAAATAAGAGAAAGTTATAATATAATATTTTTGCAATTCTGAATTAAAAAGATAACTTTATAGTTGCCTGTGATAGCGTCAAAATGGCTAGCTTACTTTTTTTCACGCGTGAAAAAAAGTAAATAAGCAATTTTCATTCCTACAGTAATGCTGCAAGTCATAGTTAGTTATTCATGAACTATTTAGAAGAAATATTTTGAATTTTATTTTTAATAAATATATAAAATTTTTAATAAACTGATATCGTATTTCCATTTTTTATTGAATTTTTATTTATTATAAATATTAATAATACCATTTTTTACTTTACTAAAACTTACAGGGGTCAAGGGAGAATTTTCTTTACTTATATTTGTAATTTCCCGCACATTTGAAGATGTTTCTGAAGAATCTTTTGTTCCTCTTAATATTTTAATTGAAATTTCTTTATTCTTTATTTTCAATTGAATCTTCTACGTAGCCCTCTGCAACAGTAATAGATTTCCACCGGCCATGGCGCTTAAGTATCGATATATCTACGTCAGTGTCGGCTAATAGTGAAGCTGATGATCGTCTAAAACAGTGGCCAGTATATTGGTCACAATTAGGTAAATACCCCATTTTGCCCCCCCCCCCCTAATAAAACTTTGTGAAAGTCATGATCATGAAACTTATTTTGGAAAAAACTTATTTTTTACTGAAATAAGTGAAAAATACTCGAGTAAACGATATCCAACGTGTCTGGCTAAAGAACTTTTACAAGAATTTGGAGTACTTGCAACGTTTTCACAAAATTTTCCAAAACTAGGTATTTCGTTTGTGAGTTATCGTGCTGTAGGTACTAGAGACACTTTAAAACATATTTCTATCAAACCCCCGGACGTCATCATACCACCCGCTGTAATAGTTGAATTTTCCTTAAGGAAATTCGCCGCATGGAATAAATAATGAAAAAACTAATTTCTTTTGTTTGATTAATTAACAAAATATAATAATATACATAAATTACATATTTAATTAATATATTCACAAAAATAAATTATTATTAATGGAAAAATTTAAACTCATTTTCCTCAATCCCAACAACCAGCCATATAGGGCGCGTACTTTCTCAAGGCCAACTGTCATAATAATAATTATCAGATACATATTATTTGAACAGACAGACGTCATGTGAATGTCAAAAATATAAAAATAAATTAATTAAACGGCGAGGCGAGGGAGGAAGAAGATATTTATGGTTTTATGATACAGATAGGAAGATAGATGGTGTAGTGTCGTTTGCATATAAAGTACATATTTATTCAAATTAGACAAGTAATCAATAATATATAATAACCCCGCAACTCACCCCCGTAAACCCAAAAGGGTTATAATAAATATAGTATCACCAACGCCCATCCATGAAAAATGTTTAGAACTGCCGGAATTGGATTCCGCAAATATATTTAGGTGTCAAAAAAGAATTTACACCATTGGACTTCTTGAAGGAAGTGGGTGAAGTAGTTGGGAATCGAGTGCCGAAGGAGTCAAGACAGAAAGGATATTTACATCGAGGTCTTATGATGCGGGAATCAGCCATGCTTTTAAAATATGAGCATAGAATAGTCGACTAATCGACTAAATTTTTAGTCGAATTCGAGAATAGGGTAAGCTATGTTAACTCTTTCAAAATCAATTTTTTGAATTTATTGACTTAATTTTTTTTTTAAGGGGGGAGTTCACGCCAGAAACGGTTAATAAACTAATTTTTTCCGAATCTCGTTTTTTGTTTCTGTTTTGTTCTGTGGTTCTTTACAAACACGGTGGCATATAAAACATAGCCCAAAAAAAATTTTTTTAAGTAGAAAATTATTTATTTGTGGGTCGCTGGCAATGTATGGGGCTGGAGAGTTTTAATAGACAGTAAGTAAACCGCTTCTTTTGTTAATATTTTTCTTTTTTACTGTTTCCCGAAAGCTGTGTTTTTCCCGACAACGAAAATCATATCTCAAGTTCTAGAACAGATACAGACTTAATTTTTTTTTATTTTGTTCATAAACATATTTCACAATTTCACAAAAAACATCGTATTGACGGACGCTAAAATGAAATATTAATTATTGAAATTAAAAAAAAATTAAAATTTTCTGGTAGATTTTGATGTGTATGCGTACATAATATGCATACAAGGTCAAATAAACTGATAATTTTCAATCAGCAACTAGGTATGCATTGATATCAGAGATCAGTACATAGGTGGTACATATAGCAATCATCTATAATTCACGACACATCATATAAGGGTATGACACATGAACAAGTACAAGCTCTGTATGCATAACATATAGGGTATTATGTTCTGTAGTAATTTGTGGTAGCTACATCACCCTATATTCTATAGTGTTTTGTGGACGTGCACGAACGTCTTTAAATTTACCTTTGTGTTTAGTCCTAGCAAGTTAATGAACTCTTTCGACAATCACCGAAACATTCCTGAACTGGAAGATTCTGTCAAATCACTTTTAACACGTTGACGGTAACGAACGTCGTACGGCGTCAAATAAAATCTAACTAACTACCAATTCCATATGAAGTGTATACCAATAGGGTACATTAAGGGGTTATACCTTGCTTGTTAGAATTTTCAAAAAATCGATTTTTTTTACATTTTCAGAATATACTCTTATATATGAGTGTATTCTCTGAAAATTTCAAATCGATCCAACAAATATTCGTGAAGATATGTGTGCATTCGTGGACCGTCTTCATATGATTGAAAGTAGGCGAAAGGAACTTTAAATGCGTTTTTCTCAAAATGATCTTTTCCAAGTCGATGAGCACGATTTCTCCAAAACGGCTTGACCGATCGGGTTCAAATTTTGACACAATCTTTGTCAACATATTCTCCAGGTATTAATCGAAGGAATAAAATTTCTAACAATTATTTCGATTTTTTAGACCACTTGAAATTGGAAATTTTTCTTGAAAATCGGAACTTTTTTGGGGGGAAGCCGCCATTTTGTCAAAAATCAAAATTTTGACTATTCCTTCGATTAATACCTGGATTCATGTCTCCACTAAAGAATTTTCTTTGAATTTTTCATTTCGGATAATCCAAACCAGAGATATGTTGCTCACTGCCGGACACTTTTTTTTTGAAGGACCTCCAGGAGATCAGCTACAGGAGCAGTAAAATACTGTATTTTTTAAAAAAAAAAATGTGATTTCAAAATATAAGAAATATATTACCTATATGTGTATATGTTTTTCATAGATTTATTGAATAATAGGTTCCTTCAGAAAAAATTTTTAAAAACACGCGTTTTTTTAGGCTGGCAACTAGGTATAACCCCTTAATAAAACCTTTCCGTTACCATTTTTTCGAAATGTTTTAACACTTTCTGATAAAGTGATTTTTTTTTAGCATTATTGAACTCATTAACCTACTTTATTTTAATCGAAACTCGCCATTGTTTTCATTGATATCTACTGATTCGCTCGTATCGTGAAAATTAACTATGACAAAACATGACGATATCTTATTGTCAATTTTGCTTATGGTTTATACAATTTATAATAGCTTTTGATAGCAAATAACTATTTTCATAAATTACATATTTAATCGTGTAAATAATAGTAATAATAATAATAAATACATATTACACTGATGCTACATGCGAGATAAATATGTATGTATGGTTAAATATATACAAATAGAAACAACACATGCAAACATAATATCTACACGATTTACATGTAAAGTACAGGCGGTTTTCGTATTACGCCCTTTCGGGACGATTTTGGGACAAAATCTACCTAATCTGTATTCATTTCTAAATTTCTAAATTGTGTAATTTTGTTCGAATAATTTTTAAAAATAACCAAAAAAGAAAAAAAATAAAAGAATTGCTTTTAAGAGGAGGTTTACTCGAGAGTCTTTAAAAATTATATATTTTTCTAGAATTTTTTTCTCAAGAACGGAAGTAAATATCAATTTCAAATTTTGTGCACATATTTATTAAGTATTCAGCTACACAAAAAAATTTTGTCAAGGAGAAATATAAAAAAGTGTCCATTTTATTGATAGTGCAGTGTGACGATCCGAAAATTCAATGCCTTGTTGGTGGACATCCTAGCGCCGGTAATAAACCACCGAAATCCAAAAACAAAAAAGATTTATGAAATATATGAAGAGTACCGGCACCACTACCTACAATATCAATAAACTGCTGAAAAAAAAAATGGCAGGTGTTTGAACTTTTGATTACGATTTTTGTCTTATTTTTCGCTCTTTAAAGTAAATTTAAAAATAAAAAATATTGAAAGTGTATCGAACTTAGGTAGAGGTGCCGAAGAATTGAATTATCTTTAAAATAAAAAACTAAAAAAAAGGATCCATCTAATAGTTTTTGAGTTATCGTGTCCACCAGTTCCAAAAATGTAGTTCCGAGATATTATAAAATATATGTAAAGAAACGTATTTTCAAAATTTTATATTTAATACTCATTATTGCGTGAACCACGTTTTTTGAATTTTTTTTTATAGAAAGCTGGATTTGGTTAATGTGCAAGAATCTTGTTTTTAAATTATTTTCAGTAAAATCACTTTGGGAACATATTCTACACATAATTTGCTATCAATTTCGGCAAAAAAAACATCGAATTTTTTATCAAATCTCAGGTAAACCTTCCCTTAAATTACTTTCAGCAAAATCACTTTGGGAACATATTCTACACATAATTAACTACCAATTTCTGCAAAAAAATTTTTTTTAACGACTTTCAAGTAACCTCCCCTTAAAGAAGTCACGATATTTTTCTAAATTACCGTGATCAGTCAAGTGGTCGAAAAACAACATTTTACGATTTTTGAAGAGAATTTCAAAAATATGTACTATTTAATGCTTAAATGCAATTTTAAATAAATTCAGAGCTATTCTAGAATCATATTATAAGCAACTTCTTTCACATGGATAAAGTATGTAATTTGAGTTATGTTATATCAATTTACTTCAATAATTCGGGAACCTAACATTCCGTAAGTACTTGAACCACCTGTATTTTAAACGTTATTATCTATTTTGTAAACTATACACATACTAACCTAAATAACTACATCTGGTTTATACTATATACATTTATCCCTTATCATCTTGTTACAGTAACTTAAGCTAGTTTATAGTAACATAACTATATAGTAAGTATATAGAGCCTTTAAATTTTATTACCGATTATACTGTAAACATTATTTTGTACACAAATGTCACAAATGTATTTATTATATTTTCTTTTATCTTTTAAATAAAAACAAACGAAGGTTTATAAAAAAATAAAATTAATAAAAATAATTGAACTTTGTTTTAACAAAAGAATATCGGTTCAATTATAAAGTTTGTTTTTGCTTCCAAGACAACTAAAGTAGCGGAACATTTTACGTTTTAGATCTTCCTGAACAATTTTGGTTTGGTGTCTCTCCGTCCGTCCGTCTATCTGTCCGTCTGTATGTCGTCAGTTTGCACAAAGTGGCATAACTTCTGAAATATTCGATTGTTTTTAATGAAATTTTCATAAATTATGCAGTTTGGCTCCTAGATGGTCCCCTATGAATTTAATCCAAATCGGAGTAACGGTAGCTACGCCGCTACCATGTCATTCCATTAATATACTAAATTGCACCAAGTGGCATAACTTCTGAACTATTTAATTCATTTTTATGAAATTGTCAGAAATTATGCGATCTGGTTCTTAGATTGTCCCCTACAAATTTCATTGCATTCAAAGTAATAGTATCCACGGCGCTACCATGAAATTCCATTAAATGTCAATATCTTTATTACTGCTAGTCCCACTTTGCTCAAATTTTTAAAGTATTTTGGGGGTTAGTGGCTAAAATACTTTTGCTATTACTTTATAATTTAGCCGTTAAGTATTTTGACTTACAACAATTTTTTATGAATTTTAAGGCGAAAATATAATTCCACGGTATATATATTTAGTAGAATACGGTTTTAAAGTCTTTTACGAGTAGGAGGAAGTGATGTGCCACACCCCCTTGGCAGCGTATTTTTTTCATTGGACAAAAAGAGTATTTTAGAACATATGTTTTAATTAATTAAATGAATTGTCTTTATGAAAAGTTTCTTTTGATTTGGGCGTGATTGTAGCTTTCGACGTGCTTTCCGATACACGTGGAATAATTTACACGGGTTTTCGTTAAGTAATTACTTATACTAACAAATTATTTTTTGTACTGATTGTAAGTGGCACCTAAAAAGGAAACAATTCTATTTAGTTAAATATGTATTAAACTAATAAAACAAACTTTTACAGAATACTGACTGAACTTTGGTACGGCGCTGGTAGCCAATATACAGCCGACTCTCGTTATGTTTTATATTTCTATTATAAACATTCCCTCTCCATGACCGAAAAAAATTCATTTTAGTCTCTCCTTATAAAACCGAAATATTGGTGTTGATGTTTAATGGTGCAACTCATAAAGCATCCTGTCAGAATCTTTTTATTCACTAAAATAATTTTTTTTAGGTCCATGTTTACATAATACATGTGTAGTTAACCAAACCAGGTTTTGTTCGTTCATCGCGTGAATTATATTACAAACTTTGTTTGACTAACAATATTATTTACAATTTCTACAAAAGATTTAAAAAAATTTGTTTTAAAGAAAATATGTGTTGACAGTATCGTTTAAATTCCTGTCACACAAACTATAGAACGCATTTAGAAAATATTAGTAAATATATTTGTTACGGTACCATCACAGTGTGATTCTGCCGAAAAATAGTCAATTTTCACAATTTTTTTTCGGATGGAGAGGATGGGGGAATGGGGATGAATTTTTTTTTACGATTAATACCACTATTTGACAATACAAAAATATATTTTTTTTTTGTTTATTTTTTATAACTGTTATAATTTTTTGAAAAAAGTGTCTTTAAAAAAGGCCGAAATTCGGTGCCCACGATTGCGGCCGCAGTTTTTATCCGACAAAAAAAATCAAATAGATTATCAATATGTAGGTAAGCCGCTGTGTCCCTATGAGAGCTTTTTTTCTCTTCGATCGAAAAATCGATTTTTTCTTTTTTTCTTAAGCATATCTCTCCTTAAAAAAGCGCCAATTGAATGTCTATCACACACAGGGATAGAGATAAACATTGGTTATATGAGCCGCTGAGTTTCAAAACTATCTAATTGACGATTTTTTCAAAATTGAATTAGATACGGTTTATTATTCAGGACGATAAATTACACTAAAAATATCAACTAGACGGTGCAAAGTCAGCTTTTTTCCCTTTAATTTTAATGGCAAAAATACGAAACTGTTTCAAAAGTAGCTAATTGCAATATTTTCCAATTGGAAAAACATGGAGTTACAAGCAACACAAACCAGCTGCAAAACTATCTAATTACTTATATAAAAATGGCATCATTAGAAAAACTTGGAACAGAAGTAGCTAGTTAGGTAGTCAATATGTGGCACTGCAAAGGCTGCAGAGGTTCAAATAATCGTATGTGATAATTTTATTACTCTCTCTAAGAAAATATTTACTATTGAAATAATTAGAAAAAAATATAAAGAAATTTGTGGAATTGTCAAATATAATAGGCTGCGAATATGTACAGAATAAAATTGTGTGAAACATCGTGTTTCTGATTTATGTTTTACTGTTAAATTACAGCAAAGAGACTTGTTTTATTGGAGAATATTCTACTAAATTATAAGAAAATATCTCAGTTTTCATAAGTTACGTTATACGATGTAAATAGATGGATTTGAACGAATGTTGTTGTATTTAAAACTTATTAAAATAATAATAAACTGTTGCAAAATTTTCTAATTGTTAGTGTTACTGCTGCAAAAGTAGCTAATTATAAAACCATCTAATTAAAGCAAACTGCTGCAAAAGTAGTTAATTATAATTTTTAATCGTTATTTACTAATTATTAATCAGTGATATCTTTGTTATTATTTCTTTATAAGAACTGTATGATTTTTCCTAAAAATTTAATGGTAAAAACCACATCAAAATCATTAATATAAGTGAGAAAACAGTTTTTTGTGTTTCCTGAACATTTTTGGTTGTGTTAGTTAGATGGTTTTGAAACTCATCGACTCATATATTGTATTAACGTTTTACCTTATGTATCACCTGCTGTGATCAAGGTTCCTATGACGGAATTCATAAAGTACATATACCACCTATTTCTCCGAACAGATATATTTTAATTATTAAAGTTAATAACGGTAATTAAGGTATACCATATACGTAAATACATAGAGTTATCTAACATTTATTTTTCATTTACGTTGATACCTAAGTTTTTTTTTTTTTAATAAAAACAAAAACTAGTTACGTATTCATGCAACAAATACGAACAAGATACGCAAATGATTATCATTTCCCAGAAAATGTTCCGGTATTCCCGTACTCATTACCGCTGTGCCGTGTACGTACATATATACACTATAACAATTAAAATAGATTGTCGCCGACAAAGTTTTTAACTGTAATTAAATGTATTTTAACCATTATTAAATAATTTTATTTCGGTGGAAAATTAAATAAAAGTAAAATGAATGATTGTAATACAAAAGTTTTGTACCGTTTCCAACCGTCAGTCATCAATTATTATCAGTTGAACAGAAATTTTCGAAACATTTCATCTTACAGCCGACTTTCGTTATCAGTTCGCTTACGGGGCTGTAGGAGAATATAATTCTAACAATCCCTGTACCCCCACTTGTGTTTAGTAGTGGACCGCCGTAATTCGTACTTCCACTACTTTTTAAGCGTGTGAGTTTGTACTTATTTATAACCAAATAGTCCGGACGTTTAGTGTAGTATTACCATTCGTTAGAAGGGACACAAAATCTACCTATTTTTAAGGTACCATCACAGTGTGATTTTGCCGAAAAGTAGTCAATTTTTACAATTTTTTTTTCGGATGGATAGGATGGGGGAATGGGGATGAATTTTTTTTTTACGATTAATACCACTATTTGACAATAAAAAGTTCCCATAGGTACATAGCGGCCCTACAGATTTATAATCTATTCGATTTTTTTTTTTTCAGATGAAAACTGCAGCCACCATCGTGGGCACCGATTTTCACCCTTTTTTAAAAACACTTTTTTCAAAAAATTACAATAATTATAATAAATAAATAAAAATGATTAAAAAAAATATTTTTGTATTGTCAAATAGTGGTATTAATCGTAAAAAAAAATCATCCCCATTCCCCCATCCTATCCATCCGAAAAAAAATTGTGAAAATTCACTATTTTTCGGGAGAATCACACTGTGATAGTACCTTAATGTGTTAATGTGTTTTCATTGTGTGATTCAAATTCAAGTTTTCCAAAATTTTTATTACGCGCAAATGGTCGGGAAAATCACCTAATTTACATTTTGTATCATCAGTTCTACGAATTTTCTAAATCTTATTTCCCCGGAACCTTGATATATATAGGTACTTAATTACTACCTGAAATGAATTTTGAAAATAATAATTATCCAAGCAAACCTACTTTTAGCTACTTATACTTAATAAAATTCATAATTTTCTTGTGTTTACAAACACTTACTTTCATTTTAATGTGTACTACTCTGATAAAACAACAAGCTGATTAAACCCTCTCTTCTTCCCCCCACTTCTTCCAACATCGCAACAAAACTTCTTCCGTCCATGTAGTCATGTACACTGACATCAGTCTGTGTGTATTTTATTACCCAATTGCTATTCCGGTTAATTTAATGTTCAACTTTTCGTATATCACTGTTAGAACATATGTTTTGAATGTATCATTTATAAAACTTTTAATGTCACTTTGTTACACACATATTAGAATTTTCGTGACATTTTCCGGGGGGAAAACAGAAATAAACGAATGAAAAGTCAGTCTGTAAAAGTAGCAACTCGACACATATATGATAAAATGGTCTCTTGAAACCGTTTTATGTTCAAAGAAAATAATTACACTCTGTGATGTAAGTTTTCACTCAAAATGAAATTTATATTACATATACGACTATCATGAAATTGTTTATTTATTGTACCAAATACTTTCTGTGTAAGCAATGTTTTACATACAGTAATGTGAAATTCTGTATATGTCTGTGTGTAAAAAAGCACAGCTTACTACACATTTATTCAAACTTCCTTTACGGATTGCAACATTTTATTATCAATTGGATGGTGCTGTATTATATACAAACACGGAGAGAAAAATCATATAATTTTTGTAGATAAAATTTCAGAAAAATTACCATGCTCTCTTATAATGTGTGCGCGATCAACGACCCAAGTAAAAAATATATTATAGCATGGTAAAATTTAATGTGGTAACACAACTTCTATCACACTCTTATGCATATATGTTATAGTTTAATTCTTGTTGTCGTACTTTTTCATTTGCGCATCTGACCCGCAACCTTATGTTGCTTCGGCTGTACCTGTAAAAACTTCGAAGATGTCCGATCTTTTCCGACCTTTGATTCTTTATGATCCATACAAAAATGATTGGCAGCAATATATTCTAATACTGAAGATAGTGAAGTAACAAAATGATGAATTAAACGATGACCATCCGTCAAGACATTCTAATGAACACTGCTTCGACACCACACGACACCACACCAGCTGACCAGCTACTTGTAACACCACCAGTCCTGCTATGTGACCTTCATATATGATTGTGTTGATACTTTCTGCAGCTTGCCTTGCTATGTGACAGCGTTGATACCTTTTCTTTCTTTCTTTCTACTATTAGCTTCTTTTATTCTGTTCTACTTTTCTTCTATTTTAAGACAGCATGGTAATTTTTGTAAGAAAAACAATTAAACTGTCGGCAATGCAACTTTTTACTGTGCTGTTTTACAAATTTTACGGAGGTAATATTACGGAAAGAACATTCTATTCTTTAAATGTTCTATGATTAATTATAATTTTTATATTTTTACCGTACAAAATTGAATATGTTCGCCTTTTACACGTCGATTGTAGTGCTGAGCATAGTAATTTTTATATGAATTTTCTCTCTGTGTAGAAATGAAGACGTGAGTGGAAGAATTTGGTTTCATTACGTCTAATAGTTTTTGTAGAAATTCAATAATAAACACGAGCTATTGCATGGAAAGTACATATATGTAAATAAAAACTTTCAAATGCTTCTATTGTAAAATTATAAAAATGTTACATAACACCTTCATCCACTCATGTCTTCATAATAACCAAATTTATATCTAACAATATAACAACTGGGTAAAGGGGGTAGCCGTGGTTAAAAGTTAACAATCAATAAAAATAGTTTGGAATATTGTCAGGAGCATTGTCGTTGACCACTGTCTTTTTAATCAATCCCAATTTAAAAATACGTGTTTTTTTTTGTTTAAGATTAATTAATCACTGTATAGAATTTGGATTTTATTATTTTATTCTTTTTCCGAACATCCGTACCGCCTCAATCTTTATTTATATAATGTTTTCGTTTTTCTTTTATTATTGTTAAATTCATAGGAAATAAATAGATTATACTGATACGATTGTACGACACAACATAAAATATTTAAACAATGAAATCATATATGTACCATACCGACCCAATGAGCGAGCACAAAATTAAATCAGATTTCAACAAACACTATTATATATAATACAATGGTAAATATTGTGTATATTTGAACGCTTTGTTGAATTTTATTCCAATGTATGTTTAAGGATAAATAAACCTCAATTGAACTCAATATTTATATGGAAACGTTTACGACAAACTTAACAAAAAAAAAACCAAAATAGAAAAAAAAATTAAGTAGGTATACATATGTAACATTATGAAAAATAAATACGTAATCCTGTTAAAAAATTTGGATTGAATAGTACAATAAAAAGAGGACAAAATATTTACCAAGTGCATGTTACACCCGCATTAAGTCGGGGTTCCTCAGTGTCTAGAGTTTATTTTATAGGTTTCCGAATACAATGTACTATAGTAATGGGTACATGATAAAGCCCAATATTTTTGCTTTTTTTTTTAAAAAAAAAAAAAAGAAAACTTACGGAACTAACTTTACGGATAGATGGTCGATCAAGAAAACGACATTTCATATTACACGACATAATGTTATCTCAACTACGGTGGAAATGATTCCAGATTTCAAGAATTCTATTTAAATTTAAAGAACTGCACTTTTAAATATTTTTATAATGTTTAAGAAAGTGTCGTGTTAGACAACTGATAAATAATTGTCACATTATGTGATCCTGTATGTGATCGGTCCGTACAAAATTTTCCGAGATTTTACTTCGAAACCCTAAAAAATTATTAAAGTGGATGTCATGGTAGTAAAAACAGAAAAAAAAGAAAGATACAAAGACAAATACATACATTTTAAAATTTTTCCATTCCGAATGGTTGGTAAAAAAATAAAAAAGAAATAATATATTATCGTTTTATTAGCAATGTAATGAAATATTATTAAATTCAGAAACGATTGCAGCAAAGCTGTTAAGAAGATTGAAATCAAAAACATAATATACTAAATTTTTGTCTCTTTTCAAGAACCTGTATCTCAGTTAAAAGTGGTTCGACACTGATTTTGAAAAAATCACTTTAAAGATTACAGTACCCACTTTTGATGCTGAAAAATTTTTTTCTACAGGTTTTTTTTCTCTCACTTCAAAGTTGTGTAAAAAATGTATACAATATTTTTTATTTAATTTTTTTTTTTAAAGACGCTCTTTTAGCTTGTTTTATTTATTTAAATGCTTTTTTACGATCATCACGTCAGAAGTTATTTGTGGTCTAAACAAAAAGAATGGCAATTTTAACTTTAAACCTTGATGATAGGAGCAGAGTTTTAGAAGCTCATACTATTCTCAGAGATAAAGCCACTTGAAAAAAAGATGAAGTTTTCAAAATTTTCAAACTGACGTTCCTTGAATTTTTTTGGTGATTTTGAAACTGTTTTTTTATAAATATTTGTGTATTGTATTGTAAAAATATCGAAAAATCATTAAACCTTTAAGTTTGTTAATTTACAAAAAAAAAAAAAATAATAATAATAATAAATAACGTGTTTCATTCGACAACTACGAGTAACGCCTCAGACGTAAATTTTTTTTTAAAAATTAAATATACAGTCGTCACTCAAGTTATTGACGATTTAACTTATTAACAATGATTGTAGTTTATCTCAAGTTATAGACAAACCATAAGTATGTTATGTACCCAAGGTTACACGTGTTGTGTGGTATTATGGGAACGCCTACATACATGTGGTTTGTCTATATCTATAACTTGAGGTAAACCATGATCATTGTTAATAAGTTAAGTCGTCAATGATTCGAGTGATGACTGTAATTTCTTTGTTCCAAGAAATATTTTTTTTAAATTTATTTTATATTAATAAAACAAAAAAAATAATAATATTTTCAAACAAAAACAAATCTTCTAATTTAATATTTTTTTAATTAAATTAGTAGAAATCTACAACAAAACTTCTGTTTGTTAACAAAAGGTAAAAAAAAGGTATTATAGGAATTCAAATTACCTACAAAGTTAAAGTAAAAACAATTTAAAATAATTATTAATAAAAAGTTATTCAGAAAAGTTAAATGTTTTTTTAATGAATTTTATCTTGCATTTTGTTTTTATTTTTTTTAATATCTACACATTTATGGATTCAATATTTTCGCTACAGCGCACTCTATGTATAATGCGATTTCGTTGTCTATAGCAACTTTGAGTTTCCAACAAACATCTCGAAACTATCCTTTATAGTTTCGTATTATAATATTATTTTTACATGTAAACTATTTCAACTACATATCCAAAGTTGGTTACTATTCTGAAAACTATACTAACTTTATCAACCCGACTATATCTACAGAATAGAATATCAAAAATAGTTAGGTAACAATGATTATGTCCCAAAAGTAGTAAAATTACAGCGATTCTGTATCAAAAGTAGTAAGATTACAGCAATTCTGGACCAAAAGTAGTAAAGTTGCAGCGGTTCCATACCAAAAGATTTACGAAAACGAAATAAAAATCACGTGTGAATATTTGATCATTATGCGGCCCATACACGGTTCAACTTGTTGTACAACTTGGTTAAGTTGTGCAACATGTTGAATCGTGTATGGGGCAGTTGGTCAACTATTTTGATGGTTGCATAAACGGTTGAAGTAAAATCCAAATATTTTGATTTTTCGTGGGCGGAGCAAATGGTCTATGACAATGTTGTACTGTGTGTGGGGTAGTTGAACAACAAAACCAGTACATATATGGTGTAAAGGGTATAAATCAACAAAATATTTACAGCGCTAACAATTGGAAAGTTTAAATATTTGATTTTGTTTGTTATTTCCAATAGCTTGCGGTGATACCGCACTTGAAAATTTTAAATTTTTAAAAGAATTTTCTGTTGCAAGAAACCTTAATGTAATTTCCAAGCGTGTTTTTGCAGAAATTGTATCACGGATAAACGTACCTTCTTTGCTTATTAAAGGTGTTATTTTTACTAAAATATCATTAAAAATTTCTTCGTTCATTCGCATATAATTTTTATAATCGTCTAGTTCACATTCACTAGTTTTTTTTTAATAGTTTTCCATTAGAAAATTTTTTCCCAACCACTCTTTGCTCCATTTTCTTTTTTTTCGTTTACTCAAGCTTTCTTTAATAATTTCTGAAATTACTGCTAAGGCAAGAATTTTATTCATAATTTTAACGAAGTTCTCTTCTTCAAAAATTTTGAATAACTGAAGTTTGACAACAAGTTAAATGAATAGTTTAATAATGTATGGCAAACAGTTCAACTTGTAGTACAACTAGGTAGTACAACAAGTTGAACCGTGTATGGGCCGCATTACAATTATAACTTTATAATATAAAAAATTTGGACCGCTTTTTTTGAACCGGGGAGGAGGGTCAGACCAGCTCTGTTCAGCTAGTATGTTTACCCTACAGGGGACAAAACTGTGATGTAATTGACCCTCAAATACTACCCGTGCATTATAACATTGTCGAATATATTTCATCCCGAAAGTTGCGAAAAACTGTAACAACTATAGAACCCTGACTTAATGCCCATTCAATACGCACTTGGTGCATTTTTTATCCTACCTTATCCTTGTAGGTAAATTTTCATTCTATTGGGCAAACAGGACATTATGTTGTCTTACATATTCCTCTTTTTGACATGAACTTAACGTGTCATACTAGTCTAACTGTTAACAATGAATATCTCAATCTACCAAGTGACAATACAAAATGTTTTCATATATTGTAAAGTTTATAACATAAAAGAAAAGACAAATTTCAAAAAGAGACGGAAACTGAAAACCAATCTTTCACTTATATAACAATATTGACATCCGTTACGGAAGAAAATCACCTGAAGCAAAACTATTTGTGTAAGTACAATGAATTTATATAAATTTCCACTGGAAGGGGGACTTGGTGAAATGATTTTTCTTCGTCGGCAACTTTCTCGGTATCCTTTTCTTTCCATGTAAAAGAAAAATATTATGTCAATATTTTGTTAAATATGACGATATATTAGAAAGAAAATAAGAAAAATTTATTTATGTTCATGAAAAGTTTCTACAGTTGTAGGAAATAGTATATTGTGCAATAAAGATGGGAAATTGTCAATTTCCCACGAGAGCGAGGTTGAGCGCACGATCGTAGTGAGTGCGCTCATTTGTTCGAGTGGACAATCTACACATACTTTCTTCTATTATTATTACTACTTTTTATTGCTTTTTTAAATAATATTTTTAAGTGTTTGGCTTTTTTTTCTGAATTAAATATTGTTTAAATTACTTTGTTCGTATGGTTTCAATAAAAATAATTATGAAATATTTATTAAATGAAAAATCAAAAGGCGGATTTGCGTGTTTTAATTAAATTTTGCGTAATTTATTGTCAGTTTACGTGTGGAAAGTTTACTTTCCACAAGGCAAGGGCAAACAGCTATTTTGCGTACGAAACTTTTTGAAGGAATTCGTACTTTCCAAAAACACACATAAAGATGTTATTCAAATTTTTCTTGACGCATCTGTACTTAGTTAAGTAAATACATTAACGAGTGAATGTTTGAAAATTTCCACTTATTTTCAAAAGAAAACTTTTACTCAATATGTTTTCATTTAATAATAAAAAAGTAATAAGTCTACCTATTCCACAACTGCAACATTCTTTTATAAAATGAAATTTCATCTTATGAAGAACGTCTCAAAAAAACCATTAAGAGTAAACAAAAGAATTTCAATTTAAAATTGTAAAAAATTTAAAAATTTTAGTTTTTAGAGCAAAAATTTTTCTTTAAAGTATATATTTATACTACAGAATGATTTGAAAGTTTTTATACGCATATAGCGAAAATCTGACTATATTTTAATACCTTCAATAACGGTGTGTAAATATACCCATAAAATTTAAATTACTAATGCTAATAGCCGCATCAAAACAACATAGAAGTAAATTTAGCATTTTATATACATATTTGTATGTCATAAAAACATTGGGTGTGTAATTATCGCTTAAAACCATAAAACAAAATACTAAAAGTTAAAATGATTTCGCAAAATTATTTTTGTTTTTATTTAATGTGATATCTGCGTATTTAGATTTTATTTGACAATTTAAAAGTTGTTAAATGAAAAATAAAATTCATATCATTCGCCTTTTAAGGTTCCACAGCGAACAAATCGTTTTGTGTTGTTTGTATTCTCATTTTTGCATTGACGGAGAGGTTCAGGTATGGTCGTCACCGATTTCAATCAAATTTCGTCTGCCAGTGCGGCATAATATCAATATTAAAAATTTACAATATTAAGGTCCACCTCTCAAAAATACAGGATATATTTTTATTTAAAATTTGAGTAAAAATATAGGTAAGATATAATCAAGTTATTTATAATGTTTCATCAAAATGGCCACAGCTCAGTGATAGAGCGACGGAGTGCGGATAGTGGGGTACCGGGATCAAATCACAGTACGAGTGATTATTCAATTTTTTTTTTATTACAATTAATTTATTAATTATGTTAAGAAAATTAAGCTACGAAATATCATCGTCATACGTCAATTAGATAGATTAGAACTTTTAAAATATGAAATTTTTACATTTTGAAAAATGTAAAAATATGTTACCCATATATTTTTACAAGATGAACTTTTACATTTTTCCAAATGTAAAAAACCTAGTTACGGAACCCTGTTGTGGGTGTGTTTGATACATTCTTGGTTGATTTCTCTTATTTTGATTTGATTAAGTTTAAATAACATTCATTTCAGTAACATAAATGAAAAAACAAATAAATAAATAAATAAAAATAAAATTGACTGGCATTTTATTTTTAGATAAATACATATTCTTATATAATAAAATAACTGTTTTGTATTTCTCTTAAACCTATCAACTACTTATTGTATTAAATTAATGAGTGAATCAGTTTCATAAATCATATAACATGTCAATAATATCAAATACATGCTTCTTCAAGTGTTACACAATATTATAAACTACATGAGAGTAACTTAAAAAGCTTCCTCCCTATGGGAATTCACTTAGGTATATACATGAAACTAGGCGCCATTTTTATATATAACTATCTGATATAACTTAAGAATTTAACGTAAGACAAGATGATATTGGAACAACATGATATATGGGGTGTCCCGTTTGGATGTACACATACGATTTACATGTTAATTGATAACACTGAATTGAATTAAGAAACGAGTTATGTCACAAAAGTGTTTTGAACAAACTAATAATACTAATTTAATATTATAACTACTGTTACTATAACTTTAACAGTTTAACAACAATAATGCAGTAAAATAAAGAAACAAATGTCGCAATTTTCAAGCAATTCACATTTTTAAAAGACAATTTTTTATTTTCTTGGAAATAAATATTAAAATATTAAAAATATCGAAAGAATATTTCTGTTGAAGAAATAATGCAGATTTGTTTGCTGGAAAAAATTGCTTTTTAAAATAAAATTACCAAAAATATAAATATGTTTGTCCAGAGCACTCTTGTAACATAACTTTTGTGGAACATAAGGTTGTGGACATAACCTTATGGAAATCCAATGTTATCAATTAATGTGTAAATCGTATGTATACATCCGGACGAGACACTTAGTATAAGTTTAAAACTGTTCAGCTTCAGTGGCGGCATACAAAAATTGACAAAAGTATTTTTTTAATACTAAAAAAGGTTTCCTTTATAGGAACATAAGGGAGCAGGGGGTAATTGGAGCCTAATAAGGGAAAACAAAAATACCTCGAATCATTCTAATAACTTAATTATTTTTTAAATTGAAACCCGTAGCTTGTCTATTTGACCAACAAATGAGCTGAATTTTAGTCAACTAAACAATATTTTTCTGGTCGAAAATTTTTTTTCCTGAAGACTATCGTCCGCTTCTATTTCCCGACAAGTCGGGAAATAGAAGCCTAAAATTTATTTAGAATTCGATAAAAATTGTGAAAACAAAATTAGTCTTCAAAAGGAAAATAAGTGCAAAAATATACCAAATAATGGTATTTTAACAATGAAACTCAACTTTGCAATCAAAATAAAAGAATTATTTTAAGGATTCTAAGGGATTAGATTCTAGAGATCAAGGCAAAGAACGCAAATATACCAGGTACGCTATCGGAGTCAAAACATGCTGCGTGTGTCCAGTTTCCACCGGGTCTGCAACGATACCATAACTATCTTTGCAAAAGAGCCTTGCATTCAATCTTTTTCAGATGAGAACCACATAGACTCTCATTTCTCGAACTCCACCATTATGTGCAACATAGTTATAAATTTGAATATTCATTTGTATTCAGGCAAACTTAGCATTATAGTTAGCGATAATTCATTAAAATAAAAAATTTTATTTAGTTGTTACATTGACATCGTTAAAATTATTTTGTTATAAGCACCGAGTGCAAAAAATCAAATCTCTCTTAACAACTGAATGCGTGCAACTACCGGAAAATGCGCATGCGAGAAGCTTATAGCCGACAAGTACTGAAGATGTTTAAGTCGCGTACTACTAGCGAATACAAGTATTAGAATGGTGTAATTTTGCACCGCTCCCGTTACCCGCTAGCTCACATAATCCCTCGGTATTCCTATTATTTCAAAAATTGGAGCAACGTAAGTAGTAACTAAAAAAAAATTCAAAATAATCTTTTTTATGAGACCTACCGTGAAGCCCCCAATTTCATGTCTGTGTAGCCCATTTTCTGTATTAATATGTATTGATATTTTGATATTATGTCTTCAAGAAATATTATCAGCTACTCAGCCAACCTCACATATTATCTATAATTATTAGAAATTTATAAGGTATTTTATGCCATATATAATATAGGTACTTTCATTTTCGATAAATAATAAATTATCCTATAATAAACGAAAACAGTGCCAAAAGCGGGGAAAGAGAAAAACAATTATCCAGGAATTGAAACAAGATTAATATTATGGTATATGCGTATATGTACCCGATATGTTATTATATAATTTTCTAAAGTTAATAGATATGCAAATTTAAATGCGTAAATATACTTGTACTTGTGAGTGTACTCGTAATTATAAAATTTAATTAATTTTGTAAAGATAATATTCAAGCTTTAAGAAATAAATCTCAATATCTACAGGGTGGAAAGCACATAAATTTCGCTGCGAAAACAGTGGGTAGATCTCACCCATGTAATTAATATTTGCCAGTAAATTTGAACCACAGAAGTGTTTTCTAACAGAGAAAATTTTATACTAAATATGAATAAAAAAAATTAAAAATTTTTTAATCCGGCTCTGATCGTCTTTAAGATAATTTTTTTCTTTTTAAAAAGAGCAACATACAATAAACAGTAACTAGAAATTAACATGTTTACAGTCATTCTTTTGTTACGGACATGACATTTTCTCGCATTTTACACGCCATCTCATAAGAAAAAAAAATGGAAGTTATTTTTTTCTTATAAATTTTCAATACTAAGCAGATAGACAAATGTGTACACAATATTTGTACTGAATATGAAATACATAATATTATTAGTTTTAATGCTAGAGCTAATAGAGTTTGTGTTACGGACGTGACAAAAAGTACCTTTTGTCGCGTCCGTAACATATCTCTAGCATTAAAACTAATAATGTTACACGGTTAAAAATATAAGATTAATAAGTAATCTACAGAGGTTACATATATGGCAACACCAAAATTTTATTAAAATCTAATCGGTTGTTTATATTAAAAAATTCATTGTAATATAACTGATATTAAAAATTAATTGAACTTGGATTAGAGTCACCAAACCAAATTTTATTCCAGTTGTATTGCAAACTAATACTATGAATATTACGATTCTAAATTCAACAGGTATTAAAAATAAGTAACGGTGGATTATATTTTAAACCAAATATGTATTAAAAGATAGGTTTCTTTGGTTTGAAATTTTAATATTTTCTGTATTAAAATCTAATATTTTAATTACTAAATATTGTAATGAAGGTTATATTGAAACGCAGTAGCATTTTTTGTATTAGTAACATTTTATTGATTTTTTTCACAATAAACAAAATAAACGTGAATTTCCAAAAAAGAAAATTAGATCTTCCGGGCTTAGTTCATGGTCTTATTTCTTCTTGAACGTTTTCAGTAAATTTTTCTGATTTTTCTGATTTTTTACTTTTTCTTAATCTATAATTTTTCATAATAATAGAATAAATCCTGTAAATAAAGAGAAAAATAATTGGAATTATTGTCAGTTAAATGTCAGTTGCAAAGACTTACCACATGATAGATAATTAAGTGCTTAAATTCTACGCTGACTGCAACATTATATCGCCGAAGTTGTCCGAGTAAATATTTGAATTTTGATATAAATGAAAATCAGAACACTTCGCTCTTGTCTGGTAGATCTTGAGTTCGAAACCAAACGGGGAAGATACGTCATCTACATTACCATACCGCTCATCTATCAATAATCATTCCAATATCAGAATCAATTATGTATTACCCCAAACGATGCATACAGCCATAGTAGTTGCGTAGGTACCTAAACAATAGATAAAAAAAAAATGAGAATATTTTTTCATATCGTTCAATATTTAAGATCGATATTACGTACCTTGTATAAAAACCTAAGTTAAAAAATAATTTTAATTTTTATGAGGTTTTAAACCCGACCGAAGTTACGAAATAAACAAAATAGTTGAAGGAAGAAGCAAAGAATTGTGTGTGTACTTGTTTATCGGTGAGTGGTGAGCTGGTGACGCATTTATATATCTATATTTTGATATGTGAGAAACGTTCCTTGATGTTAACTAAGTCAACTAACCAACCAAAAAATACAGAGAAAACAATATATAAATTAAATAGGTTGGAGTGAGGACATAGTAACCAAACCAAGATACCTTGAGAACACCGAGTCGTCGACAACGGACAGCACCACAGCGCAGCGAGCCACTATAACAACAACATGTGACTGTTTTGAGATTTGACTGATTCAATCCAAATGGTTTAAAATTAAAACCAAAACCAAAAAATGTAGATATCGTGTATTGCTTTTTAGTAATTTTTTGGTTTCGTTCTTCTGATTTAAATAATTTTGTATTATATTTTAATAAAAAATGGTTTAAATTATGGGAAATAATATAAATAGATTAAATTTGAATACCAAAAAATATTGGAAATATTTTAATATAAGGGCAGGATTTAATTTTAGTATTTTAATATTTATTTTTTCCAGTAAGTTAAGGTTGGATTAAAAAATTAGTCCAAGATTTTTAACCGTGTATGTATTTTTATATTCAGTACAAATATTGTGTACACATTTGTCTATCTGCTTAGTATTGAAAATTTGTAAGAAAACAATAACTTCGATTTTTTTTCTTATGAGAAGGCGTGAATATGTGCATGAGAATGTCATGTCCGTAATTAAAGAATGGCTGTTATGTATCAGTTTGAATATTTTTAAGTAATTAATCTTACCTGTCAGTAGATAACAAGTCGGGAGCAAATTAACCTACGACCTTTTTTCAAGATAAAATTAAAATCTGGCCGCGGGAACGAACTGCACAGGGTATGTTTCAAGAGAATGGCTGTTTACAAAAATTTTATTGAATTTTGGTCAATAAAATTATTTTGTACTTTTGGTGTTAAAAAGGTGTATGCATAATTTAGTCAGGACCGTACTTAGAAAAATTTGGAAACACCATGGAGCCAGTTCCGAAAAAAATTCCTGTGGTTTTAGTGTCTACAGAGTGCTATGAATTTACTCCTGAAAACGACGAGAGTTATTTATTTTCCGTCCTGTATAGTTGGTATTTTTAATGAAGTGATAACTATGTAGTTAGATTCCATTTAGATTGCAAATAAATAAAGGATGGTTTCGTAGAAACCAAATTTTTGGTGGATTCTAAACGAATGACGTATCCAGGGGCGTAGGATCCATGGAAGCAACGGAAACACTTTTTACCACAAAAAACAAACCGCTAATCCGAATTTGCTGAAAACTTTATCCGGTCGTCATTTTTTGATTACGCATCTAATGAAATCAGTCCGGAGTTGATATCATCATTTGTTCTCGAGATATGTGAGACGAAAAAAAATTCACGAACGAACTAACGAACACACACACATACATCACGCTAAAAACGATGGATTCGGATTCTAGTGACCTTGAAACGTGGAGATATGTCAAAGTTAGCAATTCGTAAAATCGGACCCATTACAATAACTTCCTATGGAAAGTTAATAATTTGGAAATTTGTGTTTTTACTTAATAAGGGTGTTGTGTTTCACTGTAGTTTGTTAATGTTGGTAAACATGGTGAATGAAAATTAGATTATTCGAAACTATAATGAAATTTAGAAATATGCAATTCCAGAAATTTTTATTTGAAACTTGTTAGAGACTTTTTCGTCGTGGGTTTTTAAAACTTTTTTATTACATTAATTTGACATGTACCCACACTGTTGACAAACTTTGTACATATCTACATACAAAAATATACCCATATAAATATTTTATCGCAAATAATTTTAGGAAAACATATTTAGAATTTTGTTGTCGGTTTCCCAATAGTAATATAAACACATTTTCACAGTATTTCACACAAAATGGATAAAATTATATAATCAGTAGGTATATAGTCCAGTATATTTCACATATGTTTAAAAAGGATTTGAATAAATATATAATCCTTTAAAGGATTATCTAACTTTTTCTACGCAAATTTAATACAACAAGCTACAACATTTCAGTGAGTATTTCCAGTGGTTACTTTTTTAAAATATATTTCTATTTAAGGGGGAAGGGTCCTCCAGACAACAGGTTTTTAATAATTTTTTTTTTAAGAAACTGGATACATTTATTGTATCAAATGAAGTTACATAGTATAGTACATGTTATGGTGTATTCACTCATAAATTTTTATGCAAAAAAAAACTACAACTGTTCCAAGTTGACTCTTTTAATTTGCGCCGTGGAATGCCCAGCCTCTTGTAATCAACTGAATTCAATCAGACAAAAATTTTTATTAAAATAAATCATTACGCTTTGCATATACCTATTTTTGATAAGAAATTTTTTTTCTTTACAATTTAAAATCAAAAAGAAAAAAATGTCACTTTTTTTTTTTATAAACAAATTGTTATAAACAATATTTATAGTAATAATTTATGCAAAATTTTAGGTATATGCAAAGGTCAATATCTTAAAGAATATCTGTACAAAATTTCAAGTTAATACCTTAATAACTTTTTAAGTTATGTTCCACGCCGCGGAAAAAAAACCTGTTCTGAGAAAAACGCTATTAAAAAGTTTTCGTTCTTGAAAAGTAGAGTTTAAAGCAGTTTATCGTTATCTAAGATAATCTCTCTGTTGGGATTAAAACATTAGAAATATATTCCTTAAGGTTCAAATGAATTTTGAAAGCAAAACAAAAAATGAAAAAGTTGAAAGTTCTGGAGGACCCTCCCCCCTTAAGGTAGTTGAATTTGCAAGTTGATTTTTGTGTACAGTCAAAAAAAATCTGTAATTTTATAAGTTTTATAAGTTATGTATGACCTGCCATTTTTCCTTCAATACAATTTTACCAGGTGTTGTCAAATTTTTGGTTTAATAGTTCATTTATTCCAAAATTTTAATTTTTTTTTAACAACACTTAAATCATTTTTAAATCTTCTAGTAAACATCCAGGTACCTATTTATCTGTTTAGTATATAAAATTTTAAATCTTTAGAATCAGTTTTTAATGGAATATAACAAAATTCTCCATCTTTCAATTGTCATATTTCTTACCATATATTTCACCGCATTTATCCCAGCAATAGACTCTTTAATCCATAGAAAATGAAACGAATTTTTCTTTATGTTATAGTCTCTCAAATTTTGTTCGATTCAATTTTTTTTCATCATTTTTTGTGTAGTAATACAACCTCCTTAAAATTTACATACAAAATTTTATTTTGATAAGGGTTATCGTACAAAAAAGTTGGTTCCACAGGGATGGGAAATTATAAAAGTTAAAAATTTTATAACTAATATAATGTTTAAAATAAAAAAATTGCTCATTTGGGAATAATACCTTTTTTTTCAAAGAAATGTCTGTATAATTTTTGGTCAGTTAAAATTAATCTGATATTATCTTTATTAATCTGATACAGTTTCAGTTAAATTGGCAGAAACAAAAGACGTGTCAAATACTATCTCCAAACTACCCAAATTCCATGAAATTTACGAACTATAGCCAAAAAAAAATTCAAAATTCTCTTTTGCTAATAACTTGTTACCAATAAGAACTGTAGGGTTTTTATCTGTAAATTCTGATTGAATTTTTTACTTAAAAAATTTACATATTTTCTCAGAATTTTTCTATGGCTAACTGTTTTTGAATTATGACCCCAAACTTTGGTTTTCTCTACGAAATCTGAAGTAGATTTTGACACAGCTAAATGACATTTTTTCTCCTGTCCATCGATAAGAGGATACTAGTAAAAAATTACTGAAAGAAAAAGAAATTTGGAATTATGGATCCTAAACTATTTAACCGAAACTGCTTTTTTCACTATTTACAATATCTTCAGACTGACAATTTTATTAGAGACACCCTGTACATAATGCGCGAAAACTTATTCGGTTTTGTTCCAAACGAATTTTGCTTGTTTACAAACGTAACTGTTTAAATAACGTCCTACACAATTTTATATTTCTCGTAATTTTGATGGAAGTTGATATAGGTGGCTCTGCCCTCACTTCACTGCTTGAACTTAAAAATAGAATTCAATTTAAATTTTATCTCAAAATGCTTAATAAAACATTCTGCATTGAATGTAACAGGTTGATTTTTTCTCAAGTAAAATAAACGACACCCAGAAAGTGTCAATACACGCGCAGTAATATTGTGCACTCAACTTGTACAATTTGTTCAGGTTTTCTCTGGACAGTTTAATAATTTGTAAAAGAAATTTGTACAATATATTGATTGTAAGTATTGTACAATGATTCAGTTATTTTTATTTAATTCCAAATGTCAAGTGCTAAAAATATTGTCAAAAAATAATTAATTACTTTTATACATTAGTAGTTAAAATTGGATCAAACAATTGAAACCATATTGCACAATAATATCTTCTACGGAGCCTATAGACGTTACAATATTATCTGGCAATCGTAGATAACATACAAAATAATGTTTTATAGATTGGCTTGTACTTTTATAAATAAAGTTGTATTTTTCGATGACATTTATATGAATATAACTAGATCACAATAGAAAGACTAAATACTAATTTTATTCGAAAGATGGTATTAGTGTTTCTTAGCTCAGATTAAGCTCTTTTTTAACTTTTTCTCGTTTAAAATCTTATTATACAGAGCATGTGTGGTTGCCACTTTCTAATAGTTACTACAATAAATTATGAATGGTTATAAATTTGATATTTTTTCAAATCTCAGTTATTTTATTAAACTATATAAATAAAATAAATAAATGAACAAATTAAGAACCCTTTCTTTTGTCTTTTTTTCAAACTACTTCTGTTCACAGTTGTTTGTGAAATGCAACTTTATCAACACAAAAAAGGACAATAAACTATAGAAAAAGGATAGATTCAAACTGTTCGCCCTTAAATGTAACTTACAGACGACCTATAATATTGTACAACTTCAAAACGTGTATAATACTATTGAGCGTGTAGGGGCTACTTTACAGAAAGTACGTATGACCCCGTGAATTACATACATACTACAAGTTTGTTAATTTACAAAATTCTTAAAAGTTTTAGTAAGAAATAAAACAAAAGATACAGAGAAGAAAATAAATGACAAACGAAATGTCACAATGTCACAACAATTGTGTAGAGGCAGTCGCTTGTTTTTGTTTGTTTAACAAAACATTTTTGTCTGTAAAGTTGTTATTTAATTGACAATGTAAAAGAAGAGTAAACAGAGCAGGTTTAAGAAAAAATTATGTATTGAATTCTCGTCAGGTGCGATACGTACTTTAATTATAGCTATATGCATATGTACACGATGTCGTGTTCGTATAGCGCGTGTTCGTACAACGAACTTAATTATGGTGCAATAAAAATAAACCGACCCGATGTATAAATATAGATTAATAATACAGTGCCGTCCCGGTATTACACGGTCAGTATAAAGCTATTAAATATAAGTAAATTATTAGTTATTCAGTTAATAAAATAACAAACTAGAATTTTCATTCAAAATTTAAATTTTGTTAACAAACTGAAAATCACAGAATGACAAAATCATTATAAATTATTTATAAATAATTTTAAAGAACAATGTTTACAATTATTGTGTACCAAATTTCAAATCAATTAAATGCATACTTTAGGAATTATCAAGTGTTTTCAAAATGTGCGGCATCTCTCCCGCATTCACCCTATAAATATTAAATATCTCTGTTTCTTTCTAATAAGTGTAAATAAGCCAAGGTAAAGATACAATTGTTTTGAAATCGGGAATAATTTTTTTTTTTTTTTTTGGCTTATTTTAATCTACCGTCATTATGATTTTACGTCAAATTTATAATAACTGATAATACGGAACACTATTTGCGCAAATACTCGAAAACAGAAATCGATATTTGAAATGTAATTTCTATATAATGAATTAACTTTCATTTTTCGATGCCGTTTAATAAAAATTCCTTGACATTTCAGTAAATATGCGATATAAATTTCAGTAAAAAATAATGTTTATAAGATAACCGATATCAAATTATTTTTTTTTATATTCTTTTCTTTATCAAGGTTGCGACAAAAAATACTTTTACCAATAGAAGCGATTACATAGCACTCTACCATAACGCACGCTCCCATTTAGCAATTACGTCGCACATAAGATGCGTATAATGGCACCCCACCGTGTTTTAAAGCGAATATGTTTGAATGTGTTAGTATCTAAATAATTGTAACAGTAAATCATACAAACATATAAATCAGAAATATTGACGCCCATTAACTTGACTTTCTCATTTAAAAATTTCGCCCCAGTGGATTGCGTAATGGGAGAGTCCAATGTATTTCTAAAAAAACATTAATATATATATCTACAGACTTTATATAGATCGAATTTTGTTGCGACTGGACACAAGCGTGTTTAAAAAGCAAGTTTGATTTTCGTTTGATGAATGAAAATTAACTATAATTAACTATATGGAAACTTGAGTAAGAAGTTTGAACTTCATTGAAACCATTAGTTTATTATTCTGTAAACAAAACCATGTTTATAGTAAGACATAATTTGCAGTCTTTTTTTTCAAAAAAGTTAAATTTTGTTTAGTAGTATATTTTTACAATAATTATTATTTGAAAAGGCACTAAAAATTTTTACAACGGAAACTAGGCATATTGACATAAGTCGTCGTATTTTGAACGTATTTTACGGCGTCATTTACCAATCAATACACTCAGTCTATAGACTATATATAAGTAACATGTTCATTGGTCTGTGGTTTTGTACCAATTTTTCACGTATTATTACACGAGAGGTTTGTATTTTTTCGAATAAGTTTGGGTTTGACTAACGAAAATTTGTTGCTAAGCAATTTAACGGGAAGAACTGTAACCTTTAGTTGATAGTTCTTCGAATTAAATTGTTTTTAGGCAAGAAATTTGAGTTGTAGAAAACACAAATTTATTCAGAAAAAATATAAAACTCAAGTGTAATACGGTAAGACAATTTAACGAATAAAATAAATTTGTATAATTCATATTATTATTTAATACATTGTTAATATGGTTCTGAAATCAGTTAAATTTACCAATACGAATTTTTGTTTCATTTTTATCGTGTTTACCGATACAATGAAATAACCAATGAAATGTTTTGTACCATTTTTATCACTGTAAAAATCTATCCTAACTTTTTTTCCGTGATAAAAGTGAAAAACCTGTAATATTCTTATGGAACTTGAATACACATGAATTAAATTTTCAATATAAATTAAATATTAAATATTCAAATAAAATAAAATTTCATTTTCATTCGACATTGAATAATATTGTCTGAATTAAAGCTTATTATTCCAGAAAAATTTCTATATTTTATATTAACCCTAGAATCATACGTTGGTCTATGACAAACGTTAATCATTCATCGACGTCGTTTTGACGGATGGACTTTTTACGGAGAGTTTTAGAGTTTCTTTCCAAAAAACATTTTTCTTGCATAACAATACTACACGGAGAGAAAATTCCTATAAAAATTACTGTGCTCAGCACTACAATCGACGTGTAAAAGACGAACATATTAAATTCTGTAAGGTAAAAATATAAAGATTATAATTAATCATAAAAAATTTAAAGGATGGAATGTTCTTTTCGTAATATTATCTCCGTAAAATTTGTAAAACAGCACAGTAAAAAGTTCCATTACCGAAAAAAAAAATAATTTTTAATTGTGTTTATTAAAAAAATTTCCATGCTAAGATGCTAATAATAGAAAGAAAAAAAACAGAAAGAAGGTTGGTTTTGTTGGGATCGCTGTAATGAAATGTACCATAATCAGCGAGTTACATGGGTTACATGCGAACCATATAGGTGTGGACTGTGGAAGAAACTTTGTCAGACAGCTCCCACCAAGCACCTTGAAGCAGCTAGTAGTCAGTTGCTTTTACACTCTCTTAGGATGATGTCATCGTTTAATTCATCTTTTTGTTATTTACCTATCTTTAGTATATGTATTAATATATTGTTGGCAATAATTTTTGTATACATGTTTTTACAGGTACAGTGCAACCAATATAAGGTCGCGAGTCAGATGCGCAAATGAAAGAGTACGACAACAAGAATTAAACTATAATATACATGCATAAGAGTGTGATAAAAGTTGTGTTAGCACCACATTAAATTTTACCATGCTAGCACATATTTTTTATTTTGGTCGTCGATCGCGCACGGATTATAGGGGAGCATAGTAATTTTTCTGAAATTTTCTCTACAAAAATTATAGGATTTTTCTCTCCATGTACAAAAGCGAACAAAATATTGAAAAAAATTGGATTTGGAAAAATTTTTTAATGTAAATATTTATTAAATTTTTTAATCTTTTTATCAAAGCATATTTTCATTATAAAAATTAAAAAATAGATAAATACATCAATTGTATCATAAAACATGTGTTTCAAATAATTAATTTATGAACTATTATGAGTTAGTGGACATGTGTGACTTTACAGAATGTGAAATTTCTCAGTCATAAATATTCCTATAGATATGTAGTTATTTCCCCATTAGGCACATTTGTAAATTTTCTAATATTTGTTAGTAATTTTTCGAATAAGATCTCAAAAAATAATAAAAATTAAAATATTTTCCACAAAATAAATTGTTAATCTTTTATTAAGTCACTTGAAACGCATTCTTTAGTTTTCGATTCAATATATTAAAACTTCAGTATTATGTCGTCTCTATAAGTCAAACAGCTGTAATCATCTTTCATATTATCATAGTCATTGAATAAATTAATTATAACATGCATATCTTTAATAAATTTTAGAAAAATTAGGAAAACTTTTATATGTGAAGTACAAAATCTTTAAAAAGAAACATCGCGTAATCATACATCGACGTCCTTTTGACGGACACTATTTCAATACAAACAAAACGACAATGACTATAAACAAAATAAATACGTCTTATTTGTTATAACAACAAATAAATTAGATAACAGAAATCTCACAGCAAGCAGGTACCGACAAGTTGTAGTATTGGAGCAGATAGAGAAGTTCGTTCGTCGTTTTGACGTGTACGTATGATTCTAGGGTTAAATATAAAAGCACATAGCATATTCTATAATAAATTGTATCAATCGAATTTCCAGGAATTTTTTATGAGATGAATACATAAAATATTTTAATTACGACAGTAGCTTTAATTTAAACTCTATTCTGACGTTAATTAAATTACCATTTTAATAAAAATTATTCATGTGTTAAATTTCATTTAAATAATACAAGTTTATATGATTTGATGAGAATTTTCATTTTAAAAAAGAAAAGTCGATTCATTACTTTTTTTGTAGGTACATAATCTTATATGAATTTTAAATAATTATATAAAATGTTTATTATTATTCACTTTGTTATAAATTATACTTTTTTTATTGTAATAATACGTACGTAACCAGGGCCCGATTTGACTTTGACAGGTTCCCGGGCACTTTTCATTTTCGAGGAAATAGTTAAAAATGGCATCCCGAATTTATTGGTCTAGTGGTTAGTTAGCATCAGTACAGTTCTGTTAGGTAGATCATGAGCCTGAAATCAGCCGGAAGAGATATGTGATCACCAACATTACTATACCTCGCATAATTGTGGTACCATCACCAAATTCAATACAGCAAGCCCCCAAAGAACATGATTAATTGGTTCCGTGTTCTTTGAAACCGTGTTGTTTGAGACTACAAAAGACAGACATTCCATTTCGAGTGTGGAAACAAAACAAAAAAAAAAAAAAACGTTCCGTTTAATTTACAAGTTGTGGGTATTCCAAACATATTGCGACCGTTAAAGCGAACTTTTCGTTATCGAAAATTATCGATAACGAACCACTTACCACAAATTAGTAAAACAATTGGTTATAATTGTTTAAGTTCTGTTAGTCCCTCTGATTTGGTCAACTAGTCTCTTTCATTTGGTCAAGAATAGAATATTTAAAAAAAATTACATTTCGTTACTTTTCGTAATCGTAAACTTTTGATCGTAAATATCTCGAAGACGGTGCATCGTAGCTCAAAAATAACGAAATTTTTGAAGGCTTAAGCTAAGCAAGTTGTGGGTATTCCAAACGTATTGCGACTATCAAAACCTAGGTACTTTTCGTTATCGAAAATTAACGATACCGAGTTACTCATCATAAAATGATTTTAATTGACTAATTCAGGCTCATTAGTCCTATTGATTTAGTCACCAATAGAATATTCTTAAAAAAATTAGTCTTCGA
This sequence comes from Brachynemurus nebulosus, assembly GCA_035578155.1. NCBI lineage: Eukaryota > Metazoa > Arthropoda > Insecta > Neuroptera > Myrmeleontidae > Brachynemurus > Brachynemurus nebulosus. The sequence continues at coordinate 678,225 of JAPWDM010000009.1, read as the reverse complement.
TACTTTTCGTAAACGTAAACTTTTGATCGTAAATATCTCGAAAACGGTGCATCGTAGCGAAAAAATAAACTAAATTTTTAAAGGATTAAGTGAAGCAAGTTGTGGGTATTCCGAACATATTGGGACTGCCAAAACCTACTTTTCGTAATCGAAAATTATCGATGTTGAAAATAACGATATTTTCAGAATTTAAATATGTAAATTTCTACATAGTCGTTATCATTTCTGTTATAAAATTCTCTAAAATTTTTAGCAGTTTTTATTTCCAGTATTTTTCTTTTTATAATGACAGATTCAATTTACACAATTGTTATTCGTGTAAATCAAATCCACCTGGAACAGATATATTCGCGTACATTAATGATAATTGATGTATGTATTTTATTATTTTTCAAAATAATTACTTAAAAAACGTGTTGTTTGAAACCGTATAATTTGGGGGAAGTTGCCCGTGTTCTTCGAGTACCGTGTTCTTCGGGGGTTACCTGTAGTACCGTACTGAATAGCAAAACGATGCATATCACCTTAGTTGTGGCGCATTTCAATAATAAAAAAAAATGTTTCCTAGTAATTCCAACAAAACTAAAAAATTGGCACTTTTAGGAGACCTTAATGTTTCATCATTGCCTCTAAAAACTAAGCCATATTCCCTCAAAAGCTAAACCACTTTCACATTTGCAACATGTTTATTTAATTTTTTTAGAAATATATAATTTCAACTCGGCTTTAAGGTTTTTATGTGGGAACCCCTTGCTACGTTCCCGATGTGCCTTTAATTCAGTCCGCTTCTACATTTAATGATGATTCAATATTTTAATTTTTTATTTATTTTCTTTCAATATTTACCAGTAATTGAAATACAGTACTCTCTCCTAATAAAGCCTATTACGGGAACTGCTGATAATAATTATGTGTCTATATTTCACCACTCAAACTAATGTCTGGCTCTGTTCGAATCGCCACTGCTATTTTCAACCACTCAGTCTCTTCTTTCTTAACTTACAAAAAAAAAAACATTTTATTAAAGATTTAACAATTGCCAATTACTTTTGTGTATTAAAAATCATTAAAATGGCGAAATTCAACGGTCCGTTTCGAGGTAAAAAGAGCAACTATCAGTTCAATTCTCATCCTAGTTACTTAGATGGCATTATAAGTTATCTTTGTCTTAATAGAACTATTAAAGATTAAATTTAGGTGTGCGATATATCAACAAAATTGAATATTTAATTATTTACGTTTGGCGAAAGCATCATAAAGTCAAAGAAGACTGTAAATTACCAGCTTAAAAACTTTATATCAAGAGTGGATTTGAAACTTTTAAACTTTATAAAATGTGGTTTTGTTTATTTTTAATCATTTCAAAACATACAAATTATGCTCTTCTCTTTTATACCCTCAAAAAGTAATCTTTTTATTAATTTTAAATATATATATTCATTATTTTTCTAATTTTCGCAGTACCGTGTACGAAGTTTCACTGTAATATAATCCATTTTTAAATATTTACATAGGGATTAATCTTGAAAACTAAGTTAAAAGAGGTTCCAAGCTTTATTGTTGGAAAATATAATTAGTGTTTCTAAATTATATTGTCGATAAAAATTTAATTCTTATATTTCAATAAGAGCTTTGTCTGGCTACAAAAAAAAAAAGTTAGTGATTTTATTTTCAAGAACTGTAATTTTTTTTTTATTTTCTTTATAATAAAAATGTTTACCTACTTTAAGAAATTATTTAATAAAATTTATTACCAAAAATACTAAAAAAATTTCATATAAAAAAATAAAAATAAAAAGATTTTTTCTTAATAATATAAACCTATACACTTTGGCCAATTATTATGAAGAGGTTATAAAAAGAATTCTTATTCAGAAAATTATTATCTTCGTTATTTATTATGGAAATATTTTCCCAGAAGATGTTTTTAATTTTTAATTAAAATTTTAAATAAGAAATATAGTACCTAAAATTTAAATGTTATCTATAGGTAACTTTCCAATTAAAATATAAAATAATAAAGCTTTTTAGACAGTTGGCTGTGTTAGCACATACCCACCCAAGCTGTATTTAATTGATATTTTTAGAAAATACCACCATATTTTTTGAAAATATAATACGTATATATAATTTCAAAAATTCTATTATTTTCTCTTATCCATAGACACATTTATATAGCTTGTTAAAGTTTTGATTACAGAATATGGACATAATTTCTTTTATGCGGTGGATAGGGACCGCATAAAGAAAATCGCACAAAACATTACGGTAACTAAGAAACTATAAACTGTTCCAAAAATAATTCAAAATTAAAATTAATAAATAGAAACAACAGAAACAATAATATATTCTTCTTTTAAAACTTGTTTCAAATCCAACTTATAAATTTTAAGAAAATTTTAAAATAAAAATACTTCTTTAACATTTCCAATATAATATGTATTTATTTCAAAACTACTGACAGAAACAATTTTTTGGTTTTAATGTTCAAATACCCCTGTCGCAGCATCTGCATAAGATAGTGAATTTCCAACGACTGGACACTGACGGATGTCATAGAACAATTTGTATCTATTTAAAATAGTTTAGTTCTGTAAGAGTGAAAAAATTCTCAAAATCAGTTGAGTAGTTAATTTTTGGCGCTTTTTGGGTCTCCAGGACCCTAGTAGGTCTCATATAGAATAGCGGATAAATGTATTTAAATGAAATTAAATTTTTCAAGGTGAAAAATTTTCAAAATCGGTTGGATAGTTTTATTTTTGACACTTTGGGACCCTCGGAGCCTGGCAGACCTCATACAACATAACTTATATCGATTTAAAATAGATTATATCTCTAACAGTAAACAAATTTTCAAAATCGGTGATGACACGCTCTTGAAACGTTAGTTAATTTTTATTTTGAAAAATGAAACAGATAAAAATATTGTTATTGTAATGATAAAAAACAATAAGGCATTTATTGTAAAGAAATTCAGAAAAAATTTCTTAATTTTTCTCAAAATCTAATTCATTTAGAACAATGTTTTAAAAACTTATTAGGTGTTTTTTACGCTCTTTTCGATGGTGAAAAAAATCCAAAAAATTTTTGAATTCTGGCCAAATTTTGCAAAAAATCACTAAAATTGGCCAAAATTTTGGCTTCCAAAAATCGGATGTATTTGGCTGACGAAGTTATCCAAGCTATTAGGACGTTTGACCTACACACCAAATTTCGTAACAATTGGGGGCTTCCTTCGAGAGTTATCGCGCAGACACGTACATACATACATACATATATACGTATATAGTGAACCTCATTTTCCGTTTCTCGAGGCTTCAAAACGGTTTCCTACCATAGTCCCGGGCTCAGGTCTTTTCATGGCACCCGCTGTAATAAGTGACTTTTTTCCAAAATGGAAACTTAAAAGGAAAAGTAAATAAAAAGTACCATCCCACCAATTTCCACCGACTTTCCAACACACCCATTTATTGATTTCTAATATTACACCATTTAATTGAGATAAAAATTTCGTTCATTTAATAATTTTGTTCCTCAATTAAAAAAAAAAAAACAATTCGTGTCGTTTATTTTTTGTTTTAGTTTTGTCATCAATAAAGTACTTAAAACCACCTACTAGTAGTGGGGGGAGTAAATATTTTTTCCGTAACTGTGTTTTTCCTGTGTTTTATTTCAACTGTTTAATGTGTACGGTGTACGTAAGCGCAGAGTGTTTCAGATTGAGTCTTTCTTACAATATTCAATACTTTACTAATGGTTATTTGGGTTTTTGGATACTACGTAAATATTTTTCCCTCTTTTTCCAACCTTCTAAATATTCGTAGATCATGAGCCAAACAGAATATTTTTGTTAGCATTTTTAGAACACTTCGTTTTACTATATTACTGTACAGTACAAGCTTTCAATAATGCAATTGCTTCCAAAGCAAAAATTTCTTGAATAATCATATTAATGAATAGATAAAAATTAAAGTTTTAATTACTTTGTCAATTTCACGAAAAATACTATTCTTTTTACTTAATGCGCTTTCAGCGCTTTCGGCCATCATCAGAGTAAATTGATGAAAATAAAATGAAGAGAATTTATAGCTAAGAAGATGTGTAGGTGGGGTGTAATATTATTGAAAGTAAATTGGGAAAACCCATAAATTTTTGTTTCGGAACAACTGCACGTGCAAAGTTAAAAGCAATCGAAGAACCAGTTTGTAGGTACCGACATGATAGTTATTTTTACCTAATATTGTGACTTGTTTATGAATAAATTAAACTAGGGGTGTCCAAAAATTATTGAAAGCTTGATGTAATTATATTCGTTCAGAAATTTATTTTCAATAAAGGGGAATTATTTAGATCATTTCGATCGTTTAAAACATGTACTTGTGGGCACTGTTCAGTTTGTTAATTTCCAGAGCCTCTAAAAGATTCAGTTTTATACCCTTTTGACAAACGTGTAGAAATTTTGGTTTATGATCCGTTCTGGGGAAATGACCTGCTTCCAAGATATGTAAATCGAAATTTGAGTTGAGCATTTGTGAATCAATGTGCTCCTTATATCTTGTGTTGAAACTTCGTCCTGTTTGTCCTACATATTTGGCGTTACACTGGGAAGAGTCCAAGCGATAGACCCCACTCTTTTTTAGTGGATCAGTTTTTTCTTTGGAATTTCCTCTACAACGGCAAGAACTTTCAATAATATTACTCCCCTCCCACACCTCTTCTTAGCTATAAATTCTCTTCATTTTATTTTCATCAATTTGCTCTGATGATGGCCGAAAGGGCTGAAAATGCGTTAAGTGAAAAGAACAGTATTTTTCATGAAATTGACAGAGTAATTAAAACTTTAAATATTTTCAATATTTAAAATAAAATTTCACAAAGTAAATCTCTGAAGAGTGAATTAATTACAAATGTTAATTAAAATTTTTTTTTATTTAAATAATTTACTAATTTTTATTTGTTTGGGTGACTTTCTTTATAATACTGTAAATTATAAAAAGTTGCTAGGGAGACTATCTACAGTTAACTACAATTAGTAAGAAAAACAATTCAGTTTTCTTAGTGCACAAACTGGAAAACTCGAAACCGCAATAAGAATACAAGTTTCCCAAAAAGTTTACGCCTCTACGTGATCAATTTGACAATTATTGAGAGCTTTTATTGTAAATTATTAAAAAAATATAAATGACTTTAATATCAATTCAATTAGAATAAATATCCACCTATCTAATGATTCCTCGTTCATTTATTTTCTATACAAGTCTGTCAAACATTTCATGATTAATATTTAAAAAAAAAAATACCTTTTTTTCACTTTTTCACTTTTTGACAATATGTCAATATCTTGGCGTGTACGTGCTTTTTCAATGAAAATTAATTATTTACATTACGTATTTTGAAAATTGATCGTCCCTTTATTCGGTTCGGTAATAATTTGTATCTATTTACTTTCTTTTTTTTTAACTTAATGCGTAGTAAGTTTATAAATAAATAAATAAAAATGTATGGTATTTTGTTTAACAAGTACACGTTTGCTTCACAATAAGGTTCCCTCACAAACTGAATACAGAGAAAGAGATGGAACGTTATTTGTTTATCTTATCACAAGTTTTTTTTGCTAAAATGTAGTGTATACAGTATGTTCCTTTAGATATTTAATTCAAAATTTTTACTTACAAAAATGATATCATTATAATGCAACTCTTTAAATAAAAGAAATACGTACATCATTTATGTATTCTCATGTAAGATATGTCATATGTATATTCTGATTTATTTAAACATTAATTGATAAGCTTTTAGTCACATATGTACATATTATTTTCAAATCTTCAAATTGTCATATATATTTTTTATACAAAATAATAAATTAATATATTAGATAATTTTAGTTTTGAACAGAATATGTGCGTTTTTCACGATGTTTTTTCTCAGAAACGATATCATAACATGAATATTTAAAAGTACTTATTCACACCGGCATAATTAGCGGAACATAAAAAAAAAACAAACTATAAAAACCTATTTATTAAACAAAGTTGGCTGTTTTTTTCATTTTCACTTAAAATAATATTGACGTAATGAATTAATTAACTTTGCGTAGAATTGTTCTTATTTATTATTGATGCAAATCTTTTTAAGAGGTCTGTCACTTTCGAACTCAAATGCCGCTTCTTCTCAATGTGGTCGAACTTCAGACTGCCGTAATTAAATAAGGGCAAAGATTTCCTCAGGAGACTATAGATAACATCATTCTGAGTATAGCAAGACGAATGGAAGCTTAGACAAGAGCACGGGAGGAAACACGCGGTATTAAAACGCTGTGTTTCATTTTCTATTTGTTAAATAATCTTTAATTTAAATGATTCTTAGACGACATACGATTCCAAAAATTTGGCATTTCATATGGTTAATTGCTTTTGCTAACGAAAATTAAATGGTTTGTTTGATTTTTAGAGATACTTTGTATGTTCTGCTAATTATGTCGGTGTGTGTATTTTTAACTTGAAAAAAGTGATAGGGTTATATGTGCATTTATTATTACGGATCTGGTATTTACAAAACTTTTTTTATTTTTATCACACTTATGTTATCTCTATTGCCTTTATGTGTAGATTTTGAACATACTATATACGCTTCACTTATAGTAACATAGAACGAGACAAACCTTTCTTGGTGTTCCGTTTTGCGCGGCATTCGTGTATATTTTACGCCTGTTTTTTATGATAATTATTTTTATCCCTAATGGTGTTAAATGTAGATAAAGTAGGCACTTGGTATAGGCCCTCTAACGATTTTTATAGAAATTAAATGGGCGTAATTAAAATAAAAGATCTAATCAACTGTGCTTTAAAAACAAAAAAAAAGCATTTTTTTAAATTTTTTTTAAGTGGTTGTAAATATATATAGGTAGATTTTTTAAGGTCAGAAAAGTGAACTAATCATTTCCGAATTTAGGTAAAATGGATTTTTCGGATGAATTTCGGATTTATTTTAAATACAAAAAAAAATCAATTTGACTAGCTTACAGGGAAAAAGTAAGCATGACAGGAATTAAAACCAACGGCGATCATAAAAAGAATCTTACCTATGAATTACCCCATTAGTATGGAAAAATATTTCGTGACCCCCTACCCTCCGCTATTACCAACTTTTATTTTTTTATGTTATAAATATCGAATTCGTTCATCATTATTAATTATTTTCATAGTTAGGTATCGATTAAATACGTAATTAAGGAATTGAAACAGGCGTATTCTTATATCGACATCGAAATTGACGACTTATAGTAGCTTCTGAAGGCGCACGTGGCGTAAAAAGTGACATGCGCACGCACGACGGTCGTCACCGTTTAACACTTCCGAGAGTAATCCATTTGAATTCTTTGAATTGTGAACTCGCGTTAGTGTTTAAATTTATTGAATTGCCTTGTTTAGTAGTTGCTCACTTATTATTGTCTAATATTCAAAATTCTATGCTCATTGTAATTATTGAAAATGGATAAATTTTTGGAAACATATGCACAACCGTTCCAATGAGAGTAATAAAACAAAACCAAAGAAAAAGTGTCTATATGACGACAATTATTTAAAATTCGGATTTACTGTTATTGAAATTAAGTCGCAATTTTGAAACTTTATCGCGCAAAAGTATGAAACTCTCATATTAATGTAACCATTAATTAACGTTCTCTTTTTTAAATATCATATATTGAACTAGAGTAGTTTTATTTTTAAAGTACTGCGACCCACAGGTTTAAAAACAATGTTTTAGACAGATAAATTAATATTAAGTGATAATTTTAATAAAATTTGTAATATTTGTCATTACATAGAAATAACTTTTTTAACAAAGTAACTTATTTAATTATAAAATCTATTTTTAAAATAGCTACGCCTGCACGCAAACATTGAAATATAAAAATGTAAAATTACCTATTAATTACCTATTAATTAAAACGATTTTTGTTCTGCACGGGTAATTTTTAAATGAAAAAAAAATTTTCACATGAAAAATTTATTGAAATAAACAAAATTTTTCAACTCCTACAAAAAGATTTCCGCCAACACAATGCATATCTAACTTGTATGAATTCAAGATTATCGAACCGGACCACACATTTTCAATCACTGAGAATTGTCTTTTCGTTAATAATTCACACACCCAGGGGTTTCAAATATTCAAATTTACTATTAAACTTAATAATTCGTAAGTCTAAACCAAAATATAGATATAGTCGATTTCATTTAAAAAGACCCAAAAACTAGATCTCTTGAATATCCGGTATATGAATGCCATATTCTACAGTTACATTCCAGTAAACATTAAACAACTGTGAATAGTAGTATTCCGAAAAAAATGAGTTCTTTATTTTTTTTTGTGATTTATTTTTTTATTATAATTTAGTTATATTCATATAAATGTCATCGGAAAATACATAAACTTTATGTGTAAATGTACAAACGAATCTATAAGACATTATTTTGTATTTAATGTATGGTTGCTTTCTGTGTTATAACTTTGTGCTAACTGCTTGTTAAGGGGAGGTGTACTCGAAAGTCCTTAAAAACTATGTATTTTTCTAGAATTTTTTTCTCAAGAACGGAAGTAAATATCAATTTCAAATTTTGTGCACATATTTATTAAGTATTAAACTACACAAAAAAAAAAAAAAAAAAACAAAATTTTCAAGGAAAAATATAAAAAAGTGTCGATTTTATAGATAGTGCAGTGTGACGATCCGAAAATCCAATGTCTTGTTGGTGGACATCCTAGCGCCGCTAATAAACCACCGAAATCCAAAAACGAAAAAGATCTGTAAAATATATGAGGAGTACCGGCACCTCTACCTATAATATCAATAAATTGCTGAAACAAAAAAAATGGCGGATGTTTGAAATTTTGATTACGATTTTTGTCTTATTTTTCACTCTTTAAAGTAAATTTAAAAATAAAAAAAAAAAAATTGAAAGTGTTTCGAACTTAGGTAGAGGTGCCGAAGAATTGAATTATCTTTAAAATAAAAGATTAAAAAAAGGATCCGTCGAATAGTTTTTGAGCTATCGTGTCCACCAGTTCCAAAAATGTAGTTCCGAGATATTATAAAATATATATAAAGAAACGTATTTTCAAAATTTTATATTTAATACTTATTATTGCGTGAACTACGTTTTTTGAATTTTTCTTTATAGAAAGCTGGATTGGGTTAATGTGCAAGAATCTTGTTTTTAAATTATTTTCAGTAAAATCACTTTGGGAACATATTCTATACACTACACATAATTAGCTACCAATTTCTGGAAAAAAAAATCGATTTTTTTTAACGACTCTCAAGTAAACCTCCCCTTAACTGACCAAAAAACTTATATACTCCTGTCGCAGCATCCTGCATAACATAGCGAATTTCCGTTTATAAAAATTAGTTTCGCTCGAGAACTAGTTGACATAGAACAATAGTTTAAAGACCTTTTTTATGTAATTTTTTCTCCTTTTTTAAATTGTGTAAAAAACAAAAATTGTTGATTAAGTGAAAATTTTGGCAAAAGACTAATTTTTTACAAGAACAAAAAGCATGTTTCTGGCATCCGACGCGTCTGGCTAACGAACTTGTCCAACGGCTTGGCATTTCCAACATTTTCACGAAATTTCGTAAACCTAGGACATTTCGTTCGAGAGTTATCGTGCGGACACAAATATACATACATACATATATACATATATATATATATATATATATATATATATATATATATATATATATTTATTTATATATATATATATATATATATATATATATATATATATATATATATATATATATATATAAATTTTCTCCAAGTCCGTGGACCAAAAAAAAAAAACCGAAAAAATTTCGAAAATTTTTTTTCAGTGTATTTATTAGAGTTGCGCCACACACGTTGCTTTGAAAGTTTTTTTATCGCAAGATCTCGAAACTACCAGCTTCAAATTGCTTTGCGTACGACTCCGATACGACCATTTTTCACAAAGATACAGCCATTCGAAAAATCGCTAAAAATTTGGAATTTTTTTTTGATCCTTTAATTATTTCCGCTAGTGTATATATTATATATAAATTTTAGTGAATATTATTTTCGATTTCTAGGGACCTCAAAATAAATTTCTGCATAGTCACGTCATGACAGTGGCTGTAATAGTTTAATTCCATTCTAGAAATTCGCTAATAGAAAAAAAGTTAACTAAAGTTATAAAAAATATTTTTGTCATCTTTGTTAAAATGTCTACACGATAGACGTAGTATATGTGCTCTGTCAATATTGCCTGCGGACTGTAGACACAAAATTCAACAATATCAGAAATATTTTTTTTCTATCGACTTATCATTCCGATTAATTTCGACAAATAAAGCACAGCTCTCGCCTTTAATCGTAAATATAGTTATTTATTCGAATAACATTACAATTTGTTTTGAAAGTCAACGCCAAAGTCATCGCCCACTTTGTTATATATTATTTTATTTATCCATCAGCCATTTAATTTCTAACATTTAACTGAATTAATTCCATATACATGTACGTTTTGACCTGGTACTTGAGTTTCTCGAAATAAATCGTTCTAATATTAATTCCTATTGAAAATGAAATATCATAGCCTACTAGACAGTAGTGAGTTTGCATAAATTACGAGCGTATTAACTGTCTTGTAGTACTTCCTTTTGTACGAGTATATACAGTATCTATCTGTAGGTATAAATAAATTTAATATAATATAGTTATATGTACTATTTGTTTCGGAAACTTCTGTAAAAGGGATAGAAGTTATGACAAATAGTCACGACATAACTTTATACAGTGACATATATAGGTATTTTATTCGACCAATCTAATATATTTAATTGAAAATTCTATTTTCGGAATTAGTAGTGTAGACAGGATGTCAGCTTTGAGTTAATAATACTTATTTACATTTAAATTATAATAAAAAAGAGGGTAATTAAAAAATTCAAAATACCCGACAGTGTAAAAGTTGAATTAAATTGAAAAATAGTTGGAGGCCTCAAATATTTCTGCTTAATCTGTTACCAGTTGTTTGACTTCCCAGTTCCTTCCTTTTTTGTTTTTCTGTCTTTCAATTCCATCTTGTTTCCGTCTTTTCTCAAACGACCTCTTCGAGTCTTAAGGGGAGATTCGTCAAAAAAACATCAAAAATCGACCTTTTTAATTATTTTCTTATATAAATAAATACTAAATATACAACATTGTTTTTACATGTCTTAAGATTACAAAAAAAAAAATTTTTTTTTAAAAATTCATAAATGAGCTGAGTATAAATGGCTTTGAAGTTGACACTGCGAGATTTTTCCACCTTGATGGTTCCTCGCGTACTGAAATGCCCAGTGAACCAAAATAAAAAAAAATCAAGAATTATCTGAAAATATACATAAATATACAGTTTATGGCACTAACCAGGATCTAAGAAAAAAAAAATAAATAAAAAACCAGGGAGAAATAGAAATTTTGAAAAAAAAATTTCAAAAATCACCGCTTTTTCTCGACTATAAAATTCCCATAACTATTTGATTTTTCATTTTTTTCATATAAAATTTTAGGAGACATTTCTAACACCTTAAGGGGAGGTTTACTTGAGAGTCGTTAAAAAAAAATCGATTTTTTTTGCAGAAATTGGTAGCCAATTATGTGTAGAATATGTTCCCAAAGTGATTTTGCTGAAAGTAATTGAAGGGAAGGTTTACTTGAGATTTGATAAAAAAAAATCGATTTTTTTGCCGAAATTGATAGTAAATTATGTGTAGAAAATAAATTAAAAACAAGATTCTTGCACATTAACCGAATCCAGCTTTCAGTAAAAAAAAAAAATTCAAAAAACGTAGTTCACGCAATAATGAGTATTAAATATAAAATTTTGAAAATACGTTTCTTTATATATATTTTATAATATCTCGGAACTACATTTTTGGAACTGGTGGACACGATAACTCAAAAACTATTCGATGGATCCTTTTTTTTAAATTTTTTATTTTAAAGATACTTCAATTCTTCGGCACCTCTACCTGAGTTCGATACACTTTCAATTTTTTTTTTTATTTTTAAATTTACTTTAAAGAGCGAAAAATAAGACAAAAATCGTAATCAAAAGTTCACACACCCGCCATTTTTTTTTCTTTCAGCAATTTATTGATATTATAGGTAGAGGTGCCGATACTCTTCATATATCTTATAAATCTTTTTTGTTTTTGGATTTCGGTGGTTTATTACCGGCGCTAGGATGTCCACCAACAAGGCATTGGATTTTCGGATCGTCACACTGCAGTATCTATAAAATGGACACTTTTTTATATTTTTCCTTGAAGAATTTTTTTTTGTGTAGTTTAATACTTAATAAATATGTGCACAAAATTTGAAATTGATATTTACTTCCGTTCTTGAGAAAAAAATTCTAGAAAAATACATAATTTTTAAGGACTCTCGAGTAAACCTCCCCTTAAGGAACATAATTGGAAAAAAAAGTCGATTTGTTTTTCGCGAATCTCCCCTTAAGTTAAGTGGTCTTACTACAATTTCGGATTCCCTCTCATCACCTTTTCCCCCAAATTTTAAATATTGTAAAAATATATGCTATACGAAACATAAAAAATATGTTTTTATTTTTATGTATTTATTATGCTATATATTTAAAATGACATTGTACAATATAGCAAATCTGAGTTGACAATAAGGGCAATAAAATTTTGCAAGTCAGTTTTACACTAGAACAAAATATTTAGTGAATATAGTTAAATATCGTTTTTAAAGTTCCTACGTGAGTACATGTAAGTATTAAGATAAAAAAGTATGTACAAAATCATAATTTTGTACTTTCGTATATTTTTTTTCATAAAACTGAATGCGTAAACTCGAACACGAAACTTATATAAAATTTCAGTATAGGTGAAATAATTGTAATATGCACATAATTTATATAAGTAATAATCCTAATAATAAAATTGAGTTGTTGGTATGAATGGATGTTGGATGTTTTTTTTTCTTTATATTGTGGTTTTCGATATGATAATGTGATCGATTAGCAAAAATAAAATGGGGTATGTGTTGTCAGGCATTACATTGTTCTTAACTGCTCTAAAATTACAGTCACTACGGTAACTGTTTGCTACGATTTTGTATTTTGATTTTTCAGTTTATGTTAAAATATATTTCGATGTAAATGTGCTATTTATTCTGTTATAATTCTACTTACCCTTAAGCTACACTTTTTAATTCAAATGTAAATATTTAACCAAATATAGAAAAAAAAAATGTATATTTAATTCCAATAAATCAATTTTTGTTCCTGTTTTGTGTTTGTAAATTTTAATTTATGCCACATAAGTGTCAAATATATTGTACAAATTGTATGTATGTGTAAAAATTTATTTTATTAATTATTTCTTATTATTCTCCAAAAATTTGCTTTAAAAACTTTAAACATCAGTTTTTGAATGTATTTCATTTCTGCACGATTTTTTTTTGTATGTAAATCCTACTTTGGAAATTAGGTCAGCTAGATAAAGATGAATTTATCTGATTTGCCATATTCGTTGTCCTTTATTACTAATAGCCAATCATAATTTTTAAAATTTTATGGCCAGTCAATTTTCTTCTCGAAGTTTGTGGATTATATGTATTTATGATACTATATTTTTCTTTTTTGTAAGAAAAAAAATAGTAATTACCTACATTATTTTAAAGCTACCTATCCCCAAAAATTTTCCTAAAAATGTCACAAGAATCTGTGGCTACAAAACATGTAAAAATTTATATTTAACGACTATGTTCACATACTTTATAAATGTTTGTTGACTTAAATGACCGGACGGATGTGACGTGTCCGTCCCTACTACTACATATTCAACTAACAAAATGTAAACACAAAAATTTCATTATTCATGATTTCTTGGAAATTCTCTGTTTCGCATTTCACTTACCATCTCCTGTGCCTTTCCCAGATCCCTCTCGTTGTTTATTAGTTGTAAACTTACAATGTATATATGACTTTTCTGCCACATACTCATAATGTTTAAAGATTTATCGGTGTGGTACGACCGGACATACCCCTCATAAATCAATAAGAATATAGTACTTGGTGTAAACAGGATACGTAAAACTTAACCAAAACACGTATTATTATATTTTTTGTCTAAAATCAATATTCATTTGATTTTTGATTGTTCAGAAATTATGATCCATTCGTATATTAATAATTAACCCTAGAATCATACGTACTCGTCAAAATGACGAACGAACTTCTCTACCTGCTCCAATACTACAACTTGTCGTTGCCTGCTTGCTGTAAAATTTCTGTTATCTAATTTATTTGTTATTATAACACAGCAAATGTATGAATTTTGTTTATAGTTACTGTCGTTTTGTTTGTATTGAAATAGTGTGCGTCAGGAATATTTAAAATTTAAATATTCCCGGTCGATATAAGGTATCACTAGATGGCGACACTGGCGATCTGTGAGATACACTTAAATAATTTTGACATAATTGAATGCAGTACCTCGTATCTCACAAAATTACATAATTCTCTGATGCTTTGAGTGTTTTCATACTTACAGTGGAAGTAATACTTACGAATGAATAAATTAATTCAATAAAAAAAATTAATAATAATAATAAAAATATTAATAATAAGAAAAAAAACTCTCGCAGGTAGCATGTGGTAACACCATTAAATTATGACAATTTGAAATCTGAAGATACGAGGTTTTGTTATTGTTAATAACTTTCATTCTGATGAAATGAAATTTTTTATTAGCCTATCATCAGTATAAGATGATTCTGAACATTTATATCTAATAATTATCTCAAAACAGTGAAAAATCGACAAACGTGGTTCTGGCAGTAAGCTGTCGAAATGACAACCTTTCACGAAACATAAAATTTCTTTCTTTCTCTCATAGCCTCATAGGATGTCAAGTGAAACCTTACTAACTCATACACCACGTCGTACAACGTCAAAAATTTCATATAAAGTGTATTAGCTGTAAAAATAGTGTCCCATGACCGTTATGATATTAATATAACTTTTACACTGAATAGATGAAATACTCTAGCTTCCCACAGTGTATATTTACCCACAAGAAAGAGATAATGATCTTTCTTCAATTAGCACTTGTTTAGCAGCGCTACGTACCTCAAAAACAACTTGTTTTCTTATTTATACATTTGTTCGTTTGTTTATTCTCGAAACTTTTCGACATTATTAAGTTCGAATGAATTTAATTGTAATTGAGATAGAGAATTGACTAGGTACCTACTCGAATTCCATTAGCAAGCAAATCACTTAATTAAATAATGTCAGGGGTATGTAGTTTGTTGAGGGTTGCCGACGATAATGAAAAAGTTCGCAAAACTTTGCGACAATTTAAACATTTTAACGTTTGGTTTGTGTAGTAGGAACTGAAAACACAAATGACCATTTTGTCCATGTCCTAAATAAAATGTAATTATTTTCAAATTACAGTCAGCGCTTGTAATTAACAAAATAATTTAATATCTTGTATACAGTATGTTTACAAATATGTATACATAAAGAATAGTACATACTGTGTGAGTTTTTCGAGAGTTTCCATTTTTATTACTGCCAAACCGTTGATTTAATCGAAAAATTGTTAAAATAAGAGTTGTAGATATCGAGGGGGGCAACCGATTGCTATAGTCAGGAGCTTTATAGCTCTTATGATTTTCGAGCTATGACACAAACTTATAGATTTTTAAATGGGACTATATATTAATTTTTCGGTAAAACTGATCTAATACATTAATTAACAATATAAATGAGCAAAAAAATTTTTTTTACCCAAGTTTATTTTTTTAATTTTTCTTTAATTTATCAGTTAGGCGGTAAAAATATGCATATGTACTTGAGGCTACTTCAACCGATAGTGTTTTTCTTGGTTACATTTCCATTACATCCAAGAAAAGAACCTTTTCTATCATAAAAATTTGGTTGTAATAGAAATGGCAACTCTCAAAAAACTCACATGGTATATATTACACCAAGGGGCTAAAGTGTAACTTACCGAGTGTGAAGTTTGTCACCTTTACAGGCCTCGAAGCAAGAATTCACACGAGTGATCAAAAGATACACTTTAGTCCACAGACCAATGAACATATTAGGTATATATTAAATTATATAGACTAATTATATAAATGTATAATTGCGGCAGCCAGTTGCGACCAAGTTCCGACCTTAATAATATTCTGTAATATAGTAATGGATGGTATCCGTAGTAACGTTTACAAATAATTATTGTAAAAATATAGCACCGATAATGGAAACATCAGTTTTGGAAATTTTTTGAGAGCATCAAATTAGTCAACATCACTTTTGGAAAGTTGCATCAAAAATGTCAAGTACATAAATATCAAATCCATGTGTAATAGACGCATGATTTTATCAAAAGAAACAAATAAATATACCGGTAATAGAAGTGACAAACAACAACAGACCTCAAAGCGTGGGAAACTGGATTTTAATTATTGTACATAGAATGCTTATCTATATGTATTTTGTTCTGTGGCGGTTTTTATCATACGTAAAATGTAAACAAAATTATTTCAAAGCAAATTAATAAAACGACAAATGGAAAAAATATTTTCTCAGATAAATAATTTTTAATTCTTTACTTCTTTTTTTCTTTTATTAATATTTAAAAAAAAAAAAAAAAAAAAAACAATTTTAATTCAAAACATAATCTTACGATATTTATGAATCGCCCCTGGTCAAAAAGCATCACTTTTGTCAAGCACCACTTTTGGAGACTACTTTTTCTTGACAAAACTGGTGCTCTACTGTAATATTGATAATAAAAATTTAATTTTTTGAGGAGAAACTGTAAAATTTTGATTTATTTTCAACATACGTACGTATACAAATTATGTCCTGCAATAATTATAGTCGCATTAGCTCAAAAACTGACATTACATTATTTCATTAAATTTCACCCGTCTCACCCTGTTACCTGCTTCAAGAAAAATGTCTAGAAACTGACTTTACGCTTTGTCTAGTAGTATAATATAATAGTGTTCATTGGAATGAAATAGTATTACATCAAGTATACTGGGAATAAATCAATCGAATTGTACAATAAAATACATACAATATAACTGTTTATCTTTATCTAAAAGTTTGAATTTGTTTCTTATTTTAAATAAGTAATTCATTATCTAGCAACGCTTGCTGATTGATGACGTTCTATAAATAAAATTTTTCTTGTTTAGTAAAACTATTTCTAGCCTCTTGGAACTAAAAGAAACATTTTACTCGTTATTATAAGAGATTAAGTTATATGTATTTTAGTTTCAGAGACACAAAAAAAATTTTTTGGAGTCTTAAAGTTTACGCAAAAAATTTTTTTTTTGAATTTAATTTATAAAAAAAAATGTTAATCCCCTCTGAAAATAACAGACGAACATTAAAACAAAAAATTCCGCCAAATGCATGTTGGACCTACATTGAGACAGGGTTCCTCAATGGCTAGAATTTTTCACAGTTTTCAGCATAAAATATAAAACATCTAGGTACCTTATGGCTAACGGTGTGTTACTTGAGGGTCAATTACGTGATAACTTGATTTCCTATATTTCTTCAAATATTTTTACCCTCAATGTTTCGTAGACGAGGCTTATAAATGAAAAGTGGTTAAAACAATGTCAACTTTTATTCTATTAAAAGATCTGAAGAGTGGATTCGTGGAATTATTTTTAGAATTATTTACGAAAATAGAGAATATTTTATCAATTTTTCAGCATTTATTTTAATGATTTTGTCCCGAATTTTTTGAGGGATGTCTTCAAAAACGGAAACATTTCTTTTAATGAAAAATGTCACTTACGAAAGACCATTTAGCTCTTTATATATCTTCGAAAGTTACCGAGACACTTTAGCCGAAATAATTCCAATTGAGGGTTCTTAACAAGACGTACTAACGTCTGTAATTTTCCAATACAGAAAAGTACCTCAAAATATTAAGACAACAAATTTTTTTGCGGTCAGTTGATTGACATCTTTACGGAGAAATGTGACGAAATTATACAGATTTCGAAATTGTTCTTCGGAACCCTAAGAACTAGTGAATGATACACAGTATATATGTGTTTGTTAGTTGTAACCCATTATATCCTTAGGGAGTACTTTAAAGATAAGAGGGTATTAAAATACATTAAAAAAACCAGCTGAGGGATCAACCGACAGGCAATCTTGCGTTCACTTGACATCCAGACATTTTTTATCAAGTGGGCCATTTATCTGTCGGCAGGCGTTATAACAAGGACGCACGTAAGGACCATCAAATATGTAAAAATTTGGAAATGGAACGAATGATAATGAAAACTAGTAAGTATATAATAAAGAACAGTCGTTTTTGGTGGTAAAAAAATTGTCTTTTAAACAGCAAAAATTTAAATTAAAAAATATATAATTCATATTTCTGAAACCACAAGAAATTGATTGAAAAATTTTTTTCATTTTTAGCCCTGCAGGGCTTAATATATTAAAAGCGCAATAGAAAAATATTTTAACCCGACGTGTGTACACTATATTTTCAAGAACACGGTGTGTACACTGGGTCTTTCAGGGAACGGTCGTGTTTTCAAAGTTTTCTAAGCTTCCAAAAAATCTCAAAAAATTCTGACTTACTTTTTGGAGTGTCTACTACATGGCCCAGCAGTTTCCAGAGTCAAAAGTTTAAAACTGTTATTAATAAAAATCGACCAGTAGTCCAAAAAGCATGAAAAATAAAATTTTGTAAAAAAATTCCTAACTCTACAATGAAGGAATATTAAAACAAATGGTTTTAGGCTTTTATAGCTTATACTATGAGCTTTCAAATTAATATAATTTTTTTGGCATTGGCTCCAAAAAAGTTGAATTATTCAAGCACCTGAAAATGGGGAATATTTACAGGCAAGTCATAATAAACGGAACAGTAATTACTTGGCATAAAATGAGCTTTTATTATTGAAAATATAAAAGAAATTAAATAATAATAGAAAAAACAGAAATAGTAAGAAAGTAATGAAAAAAAAAATGGAACAAAATTTTGTTTTATATAAAAAAATAAAAAAATGGAAAACGTTATCCATGTCATCTAAAGTAGATCCATCAATGAATTTATAACGGTATACAGTAATTTATTTTAGGTTTAAAAAAACTGAAAAACTACGACAAAGATAAAAATAACACCATTCACTTACCTTCGAAAATACTGACGCCGTGTGTACACTGACCCTTTTAGGGAACGGATGAAACTTTCACTCGCTCGCATCAGCAAATCAATCGCCAGACCCGGGCATCCATTGGACCTTGAATCCCCACTACTAACTAGATTTTTTACGGAGGGTAACCAAAGCCCGCGCTTTATTCATGAGAGAGAAATTTGAGTCTTAAATTTTGACTGTTCCTTTAAAGACCCAGTGTACACACGCCGGGTTAAAAAAAATATTTTTGCTTAAAATTTCTATGTCATACATTTTCTTGATGGAGTATTCCTCAAAAACAATTTATACAGGCTGTCCCCAATAGAAAGTTTAGTACAGCAATTTTTTAATTGGTAAGAGATACAGTTTCGGGGAAATTAGATAAATCACGAAGAACCCACTAGGTGAGTCGGAATTTAAAATCCAGAGCACAAAAATCCTAACTTTCAAATTTCTTTTGTATTTAGTAATTTCTTATCGGTACAAAATCTCTTTAAAATTATTCTATCGATCTCCGGCTTTGAGTTATGACTCCGAACTTGAAGTAGATTTTACTGCAATTAAATATGTCTTTTCCTCCTCCCTTTCTATCGATATACCAAATGTCATACCTATCTTAAAAAATAACGTCGAAAACTGTATTTTGAAAAATTTTTGGAGTTGGTTTTCCTTCACAATTCTAGAAGCATATCGGTGTAGTTTATAAAGTCATCGACTCTCCATCCACATCATATTTTTAATTAAATTGTAAATTTATGTAAATAAAATATTAAGAGATCCCTGTCGCAGCATTCTGCATAATATAGCGAATTTCCGTTTAAAGAAATTAATTTTTCTCGAAAACTAGTAGACATAGAATGATAGTTTAAAGACCTTTTTTATGTGATTTTTTCTCCTCTTTTCAGTTATGTAAAAAAATTTTGCAAAAATTTTTGAATAAGTGGAAATTTTGGCAAAAAACTAATTTTTTCACGGAAAATGCCTCAAAAACCATTTTCCGGGTATCGGACGTGTCTGGCTAACGAACTTGTCCAACGGTTTAGGACTTCCAACATTCTCACCAAATTTCGTAAAAGTAGGACATTTTGTTCGAAAGCGCGATCGACTACCAAAATAAAAAATATGTGCTAGCATAGTAAAATTTAATGTGGTGCTAACACAACTTTTATCACTCTTATGCATATATATTTATTATAGTTTAATTCTTGTTGTCGTACTCTTTCATTTGCGCATCTGACTCGCGACCTTATATTGGTTGCACTGTACCTGTAAAAACATGTATACAAAAATGATTGCCAACAATATAATTCTAATACATATACTAAAGATAGGTAAATAACAAAAAGATGAATTAAACGATGACATCATCCTAAGAGAGTGTAAAAGCAACTTACTACTAGCTGCATCAAGGTGCTTGGTGCGAGCTGTCTGACAAAGTTTCTTCCACAGTCCACACCTATGGTTCGCATGTAACCCATGTAACTCGCTGATTGAGGTACATTTCATTACAGCGATCCCAATACAACCAACCTTCTTTCTGTTTTTTTTTCTTTCTATTATTAGCATCTTAGCATGGTAATTTTTTTAATAAACACAATTAAAAAAAAATTTTTTGTCGGTAATGGAACTTTTTACTGTGCTGTTTTACAAATTTTACGGAGATAATATTACGAAAAGAACATTCCATCCTTTAAATTTTTTATGATTAATTATAATCTTTATATTTTTACCTTACAGAATTTAATATGTTCTCCTTTTACACGTCGATTGTAGTGCTGAGCACAGTAATTTTTATAGGAATTTTCTCTCCGTGTAGGTACCTCAAAACAAATTTCTGTCGCTAAAACAACTATGAGCGGCATCAGAAGTGAGAAATAAATCTTCTTTATAAGAGAAAAAATTTGTGATATGGAGTTCCGAACAACATTTAGCGTAGACCAATTCCAATCAGTTAAATGCAAAAACGTGTGCAAATTAAATCAAAATGTGATTAGAATAAAAACAAAATGTAAAGTAATTGTAAAAATACTCTCTATCTCTCGAAAAGGAAAGCGAAAAGAAACAGAAACTAAAAGAAATGAGCAAGCAAATCTCTATATTTGTAAGCAACGTATATCAGTTGAAAAATATCAGTAAGTATACCTAAATATATTTATTTGTAATCTCGAGGGAATATTTCTTGAAAGAAAATTCCCATTTATAAATATACATAGAATTTGCAGTAGCAGATACGGTAGATATTTTGTAAAATAAAATACCTTTTAATACTTGATGTTAGCACAACAAAGGAGCATCAATACAGTGGAAATATGGTGATTTGCAAATGAACTCTTTCTACATAAAATAATTATTTCCATTCTTTTAATAAGAGGGGATGCAAGGGTTAAATGAAAATTTGAAATAATTAAAGGAGGATGAAGACCACAGAAACTTGTTACAAATTTTTCAACACCACTCTCCAAAAAGCAGGTATCCAATTGGCGTGGATTGTAATCAAATTTTAAAATTTGTCAATGCTTTTCCCATTCAAATTACGGACGACTACGGGCCTCCTTTTCCAGTCCGGATCCCAGAGCTACAATCCCGGCTACCCCACCCGTCTCGACGGGCCTAGAAGATAATACAATAATATGAGTAAAAAAATTGTTTTCTAAAGCAAGCTTTTATTTAAAAATGAACTAAAATGTATAAAATAACTTTTAAGTGAAGTTTGAAACAAAGTTCAACGTAATTTATAAAATCTTGAGGCGTAATTACTAATTATTTTCGTTTCAGATAGCTACTTTACTCCTTAGTAAGTACCTACCTAACGCTTCCAGCTTTTATAAATTATGTTGCACATTGCTTCAAACTTCACTCAAAAGTTATATTATAAATTTCAGTTCATTTTTAAATAAAAGCTTGTTTTAAAAAACTATTTTTTTACTCAAATTATCTTATCCTTTTTAGTCTGATCACAACTAATTAAAAAAAATAATTAAAGAAGTGATTTTTTTACCTGTATTTTAATCGGTTATTTTACTTTAATCAAACATAACTATTGAAACTAAAAATTGCAATGTAAAATCAGTGCACAATATTTGACAGTTTGAAATGTCAAAAAAGTGGCACAAGACTAAAAAATCAATAATTCTATCTTTGAAAGAATTTAGGACAAAACTAATTAAAACCTCTAGCGTCTAGCTCAGTTAGAAGTTGTCTAAATTTTGATTGCAAGATTTGATCTAAACAAACAGACTAACATTGCAAGTTAAATAAAAGCTTTTAAAAACTACCTGAAAACTAGCTTTAAATAAACAAATTATTATTTTTGTTAAACAATTAAAGCAATCTTTTCAATATGCTTACCCAGCTTTGCCCTATTTAATACACCTTACTCAACGTTGTGAATGAAATTATGTATTAAAGTAGCGTAATTTGTTTGAAACAAAACGTTTAACATGTAATCTCATTTTAATAGAATCAAAATTTTGATTTTATTAACTTACCAACCTACAACACTGTGTTCTATTCTAAATACTGTAAAGAAACGAACGCAAAGCGTGTTATTTACGGTGAAATAAATGTTGGAAAGTTGTTTCACATTAAACAACAACGGTTAACTCATTAACCGTCCTATATAGATGGCCATTATTTAACACGAGTCACGAGATAAAATATCAAATAGAAATGGAAAAAGGAAATCTTTTTAAATGGAAACTGAAATAAAAGTAGGTATAAAGAATCTGGTTGGTGGTAATTTCTTTTTTAAATTATTTTAAATACGTGAACATTTCATCCTTTTATTATTTTTTGTATTTATAAATGTAATTCAAAGGAATATTATTAACGTTTCACCAAGAAGTTTTTCTATTGAAATCTTCTAGAATTTTATATCAGTCGAAAGAGGAGAATATCTCTTTCAAAGTTGACTTGATATTCTAGGAAAATAAAAGGCTTATGATCACGGTGTCAGACCGAATAATTAAATGGTTTTGCCCTTTTGTTAATAGTAAAAATTATATTTTAATTACAGCGTCACTACATTTTTTTTTTAATATTTCATCTGGTATTTTTAGAATCGCGTTAATAAAATTGTTTAGACTGTTTATGGAGTATTTGGTAATTTTAAAACTGTGTGATCAAATTTTTATATGGATCGAGCCATTCTGTTATACAGTATTTGTATAATATGCATCAAAGAGTCTTAGGGTTTTGAGCAAATTCTGACAGATAAATGATCGTTTCTAAGGTTTTAAAGTTTTTTTTCCTACAATCTTAGTGGAAAGTAGACTTTTACGCTCTGTGAAGAGAGTGCAAAATGTGTATTTGCTGAGGACTATAGTAGTCGAGCAACAAAATACTACTTTTCACTTTAAAGCGGAAAAGTAATACTTTGTCACTCGCTCAACGTGTATTTAATTACAAATCGGGCAAGCGTTGTTTATATTTTCTATGGTAACAAATAAACAGATTCTAACAATAAAATTATTATTTTTATCGTAATCAAGTGAGATATTAATTTTATTAAATTTCAAAATAACTACAAAATATTAATTGAAAATAATAAATAACTATAACTGATAAATAATAAGAATAAAAAATTTAAAAAAATCTATACATATATGATGGAAATATATAATAGTGACAGTGATTTCTCAAGTATACCTCCAGATATTTCTGAAGTTGCAAAAATTATAACATTAATGTAAATATTAACATCTATTATTATTTTTTTAAGTATCTTTTAAATAAAAAATGCATTTTATAAGATTGTAAATTAAATTTTTATCAAATTCCATTGACACGTTTACATTTTATTAAAAAAAAAAATAGAGTTTTTTCATAAGAGCCCGTGTTAAAATTACAAAACTTTGAAATCGTTTTTCTCAAAATTGTGGTAGTCAATTTTAATCGGAATAGGCTCGTATTATTGGTATTGAATTAAATAAATATCTAGAGAAGTTTCGTTAAAATCCTTTGAAAAATTCCTTTTACCGACCAACTACCTTAAGTGAAATTGTTTAACTTAATTTAAAAACCATTTTTATTATCAAGTTTTTCGCAGACTGGAAATTGCCCGCCACTGTACCAGAAGAGGATAATTAACTGTAAATATTAATTTTCTTTCATCAGTATTTGAAGCAGACTCTCAAGAGGGTACGAGGTAAAAATCGCTCTCTCTGTTTGATATCAGACATTTTTTTTTGAATAACTGATGAATCGACAATATTAAACATTAATTTTTTTTAGAAACAAAAGAATTAAAATTGCCAGACAGAATACATTAAATTTTAAGATTATCCATATTTCTATTTATTTTGAATTTCGTACACTTGTGTGATTGTGGTACAAGCTACAAACGAAATGAATGGTCGGTCACATAGCACAGATGGCTCAAAAGCTATTAAAACATTAGTGAACGATCAAAGCTATACAAAACATTTGCCATTCGAACTATATAGAGTTATTTCGTTGTTTATTTTGTTCATTTGTTATTATCCATCCACTCTACTACTCATTCAACTGTTTAGAGACAAATTTTAAATTGTTGTACCACCTAGTTGCATAAAAGGACATCAGTACTGGTGTTTTTGTTGATGGTATATACGCAACAAATAATTATTGGCTATTAAACTTTCTAATTACGTTTCATATTGGCGCAAACGTAATTAAAGTTAAAATGGTCATTAATATTAGTAGAAATGAACATGACAATTTGCTGCAATTTTAAACTTGTCAATAGTGATTAATGAAGTGAGTACTGAGAATGGAATTATTTATTTGAATTTGCAGGTAAGTTGAGAACTTACCAACCAGAGGAATTGGTGCTGTTACTCTCCTCCGATTTTCTTTCTCCTTCCGATGAAAGACTGAAGTAAGAACGCAAGCGATTGGGGACACAATTTTTGCAGAGTTGGTCAGTTACTGCTATTTCAGACAAGGAGGGCAGAGCTATTAACTGTTCATAATAGTTTTAAACAAGCGTGTTAACTGCTCGAAACAGTTTTGAAGTGGTCTGTTAACTACTCATAACAATTTTTAACTGGTCTGTTAACTACTTACTTATAAAAACTTAAAACTAATCTATTAGTCACTCAAAACAGCTTTAAACTGATCTATTTCCTATTTTAAAGTGCTTCAAACGGGTATAAAATGTCCTATTTAAAAACTGCTCTGTTTCAAAAAGCCGTGACTGGACAGCTTCGTAATACAGGCAATATGCATACTTGTCCCTACATATAGGCAGTGCACATTACTGCTGCAACTATTTAAGTACATGCTAGTACTTTTCAAAGGGAAAAATTTTATTTAATGACATCATCATAAATGAAAAATCATATTAATATATTTGAGCGTTACTTTATGGTATTCCATATTTGTAAATAATAAACAAATACTTTACTTTGCAAAATACCACTTTTATTTTTGAAACTGTGACAATATTGTTTCGAACTCTTAGTTCATTTTCAAACAGAAAACCGTTAGTTCATTTTCGAACCGTTAGTTTCTGTTTGAAAATGAACTAACGGTTCGAAACAATATTGTTACAGTTTCAAAAATAAAAGTGGTATTTTGCAAAGTAAGGTATTTGTTTATTATTTACAAATATACAAAATCATTTTAAAGCTATACAGAAACCCTAATTTTAATGCTAGAAACATGAAATTTAAAGCTATACTCACAGGTTTTCGATACTACTTTTTTTTCATTTATTGGACAAAATCAGAATTGCAAAGATAATAGAAAAATCATAGGCAGAAATTAAATCACATTTCCTGAACAAATTTGTCTTTTTTGATGTAAAAATTTGATTCTTATAAAAGTAGATCACTGAATAGATTATAATAGAAAAGTAACTCGCATAGGAAAAAATGTATGCAAATAATCTATACGAATTTAACGCTTTAAATGATTAAGACGAGTTAACTCGTTCTGCAATATGGCGCCTCAAAATGCTGTGATATGTATATATTTACTGGTACAGGTGCCGCCATCTCCGATTTTCCGAAATACGGTATAACTCTAAATAATGTTCAATTTTACCAACATAGTTTGGTATAAATTATATTTTGTAAATTCCTAGGGTTCACTTTTTGTTGTTGGGATCTTTGATTTTTTTTCTTTTTCTTTTTTTTTTATAACCTTATCTATTGTACTTATCACTGGCAGTAAAAAGTCCGACATTTTGAGACATTAAAATTTTTCCATATGCTTTGTTTAAAAGGGTTAAAATTGTAGACGATTCGGCATCGCGGAGTTCGCGGGCCTCATTTATCCCGCGAATCCACTCTGAAAACATTTGCCTTAGATGGAATATTTCTATAACAGTGTACGTGAAACGATCTACTACAATTTTGATATCGAACTAATGTAGAATTACATCGAAAATAATTAAAACGGCTAATCGTGTATACCAGGCCTAACTGTCAACTGTTTAACTAATTTGGTCAAAAGTATAAGCCTATGTATTAGATTATATTTACTTTACAACGATTTAATTCAAACAATAATGTGGTCTCAACACATATTTGAAATTCAAATCATTAACGAATCATCAAACATCGAAACTTTCGAGTGACTGCGTTTTAATAGTACCAAAAACGGGTAGACACACACGCTTAAATATTACAGCTTTGAGCAAAATTAAATGTATCTTAAACTTTCTTAAGGGGGTATTCTAGTCTAGAAATTCGAAAAAAATCGATTTTTCTTATTTTTTATATTTTCAAAGTTCAGAACTTTAAGAGTAAGCCCCCAAAAAGGATTTACGGAAATTCGAATTATTTTTGGAGTTATGGTTATTTTTTCCTGTTGTGTATCTTTTCAGTATTAATTTCAAATTTTCAATATGTAAATTACTCGAAACTACTTTTTTCGATACGATTGACATGATATCTCAAGTTCTAATACACCGATTTACTTGAAATTTGGTACAAACCTTCTTAATACTATCAAAATTGGCCCGACGTAGGCGTTTTTGAAATTTCTTTTATAACTGTTTTTAAAAAATTTTCAAAGTTTAAAAAAGGAGGCGAAAAAATGATTTTTTTTAAATTCACTCCATTTTGTGAACAATTTATTTATTCAAATCGGCTACGTCCAACTAATTTTGCATTCTTGCTTATTAAGAATTAACTAAAATTTTATGTTTTAGATCACCAGGAGGGTTGGAATCACATCAACCAGGAGACACTTTTTTTTTAAATTTTCATTTTGCCGGCCTCTACCGATTTCAATTTTAAATTTTTTTTTTAATTTTTATAAATTTTTATACTTTTTAAATTTCAATAAAAAACTATTTAAAAAAATGGATACTAAAAATGTTTACTGTTTCTCTTTTTTAATTACGCCCGTAAAATCACCTGAAAATTGAGCCTCTAGACTAGAATACTCCCTTAATTTTGATTTTGATATTCCTTCAATTAAATTACACAATTTCATTCATTGTCTTCTAGAAATCTAGACCATATATTTTCCATATGAATTTACTGAGAAAATATCTTAATAAATCATTGCTGATAAAGATTTTCCACGAAGTTTTCAAAGTGAAAAATTAAATAGAAAAAAGAAAATTTACATTATATAATAATGCAGATATTATAGCAAGAAAATATGATTTCGCATTTAAAATTTTTTGGCAATGAAAAACACATATGATAATGTAGAAAGAGCTTTTCGAATAATATTTTTTTTCGGTGAGTATTCTATAATGATTTTAATGGTGAAAATAAAACAACCACATTCTAAGCCAATACAATATATATTTTTTTTTGAACATGAGAAAAATATTTGTACAGATTAGAATCAACAGACATCATACTAACTAAATAGCTGAACAGTTTTTAGATCCATCGGTACAACTTAGCAGGGCCTAAGGGAAGAGGGGGCAGGCTGGGCTCGTGCTCCGGGTGGCAGGTCTTGGGGGCGCCAAAAAATTAGGTATGTAACGTTTTTTTTTTTTTGCTCGTTACTTATTTTTTGCGAGGAAAAAGGGAATTTTTTTTTACAGGGGCGTCATTTTTGACCCTGCCCCGGGCGCCACTTAGGCTAGGTCCGGCCCTGCAACTTAGCCTCATAATACAATCTATGTATTCAGTTTTTTTGATACACTAAAATTACAACATACAATTCTTCGCCGTACAAAGTATTACAATTTGACATAAATTATCTTTGTCTTTCTTTTTTGCTGCTTTGTATATATGTTTGCCAAAATTATAAAACTTGTTTTCATACTTGTATCATAATATATTACCAAAAATGTGAACAGGAAAAACAAAATTTTTTGTCGTCTTTTCTATTTTCTCATAAACTGAAAGGTTTACAACATAGAAATTTTTAATTAAATTTTCTAAATAAAATTTAATAAATTTCATAACAAGTGAAGAAAATTATTAATTTTAAAAACTACATATGATCCCAATTCGCAAAAGTATCAGTGAGAGAATGATATTCCGGGTACAGTTTTTTCCCGCCGGAATCATTTCTCAAGAAATTGTAATAAATAATACAAAGAATACAAACAAGAAGACCAGTGGCGTAGTGTGCCTTGGAGGGGCCCTATATCAAAATTAGTTGGGGGGCCCAAATGAACGGTAAATATTTCTCACAAAAGAAACAAAAATGCTTGCATTAATTTAAAATAAATATTTATTGATTATAAGTTATCGTTTCCTCCTAGAAATTGAGCTAGCCAAACAATTCAAATTAAATATACACTTTTCTTGCCTTTTTTTCGGCAAATTTATTTATTAAATCATCTATTGCTGAAGACGGTTTCAGTTTTTCTAAAATTTCTGCCTCTGTAGACAATAGTGACAAGTCTGATAGCCGTTCCTGCCCCATCGAAGTCTCATTTTTGAAGTTACCCATGTTGCCAACCTTTGGGCGCACACTTAACCCGGGAAAAAAAGAGATTGCTTTTTTGACTTTTGTCATTTCTGAAGTGAAAACTCTGTTATAGGCACGTATGACAGTTTTTTTATGTTTTTTTCCCGGGAAGCACGAGATTAAGTGACATTGTGGATAACATTTTACTAATTTTTGCTTACACACGTTAGGAGCCTCTGTAGCCCGGGGGCTCCGTATCATTGATATGGCTGATACGGCGGTAGCTACGCCCCTGAA
This sequence comes from Brachynemurus nebulosus, assembly GCA_035578155.1. Taxonomy (NCBI): domain Eukaryota; kingdom Metazoa; phylum Arthropoda; class Insecta; order Neuroptera; family Myrmeleontidae; genus Brachynemurus; species Brachynemurus nebulosus. The sequence goes on along the minus strand of JAPWDM010000009.1, from coordinate 648,880 downwards.
AAAGACAGTACCTAGTTAATTTATTAGAGAAAACAACAATGCGCCTCGTTTGTGTTTACCAGTTAACTTCAGAGTACAGACGAAATCCAAAAAGAGCAACAAAATATTCGTTTCTTCACTACTGAGTGAGACATGCATTGCAGAATACAAAAAATCATTAACTAATTTCATACCACGAGTTCAAAATTAAATGCCATCAGGTAAGAACCCCGAATCGACGATTGGCATTAATTAAATGCATATTAAATATGATTTCAATTGTTTCAATTGTTTCAATTTTAAAATTTATTTTGATTTATTTTCGTTTTCATATAGATTTGTTAAATTTTCATCATCTGAAAATGATTGACAGGTAATAATAATGAAAGTAAAGTGAAGGCATTTTTATCTCTTGACTATTTCACAAAATTACCCTGACTGTATAGAAGTTCTTTCTTTTCATTTGTTTTTATATTTTTGAATTGTTTTTGTTAACCACTTTTTTCTTACCTGCCGTATCCAGGGCCGTACCCCAAGACAGGGGAATCTGAGACTGTAGCCCAGACGCCTGGAATTTTTGGTAAGAGAGCCCGGGCAAAATGGAGAAAGGTTTTTCTTTTTTTTGGGCCTATCAAATTTCTCGCCCAAGCAAATTCAATTGTTTTTTATCTAGTTGACTTCAAATTTTAACCGTAAAAATTGTCGAATTAGTAACATTTGTCGAATTTATGACAACTCATTATTAAGGTGCAGTTAAAATTTGGAGTTAATCGTATAAAAATTACAAACTTTAGGAGTACGCAAAAAAGAAAAAGTAGTTGTTTTACAAAAGTTGCTGCGCTAGCATTTTGCTTTTAAAAAATATTTAATAAAAATTGTGTCTCTTAAAATTTATACTTTCTTTCAAGTACACCAAACAGAATATCAAAATAAATGCTTTTATTTCTTTGAAACAAATACATATGAAAATATGATTATTGAATTTTTTGCACACAAAAAGATATTATCAAAAACAATAAAATTTAAAATTATAATTTTCAATAAAATAATTTTATGTCCGTTTTTGTAATAACACTTTACAAAATATCTGGAAAAATAATATTTACAATAAAACAAACATTTTATATGTAATATAATATAATAATGTCTATCTCGTAATTTTCACAATCTTCAATTTAAACTTTCATTATTACTTTATATGTTTCTCACTGTTTTTCACATATCTCTCTTCAACAAATCCATTAAATTGAGACATTAACTTATTTGTATCGGTTCATCCTTGTCGTCCCGAAATTTCCCGAACATAAATTATTAAAATGCTTCAATTGTTAAATGGTATAAGAATTTTCGTATCTATCTAACTTTAATCACACCTATAATGACATTTATGAAGGTAAGTGTACTCCTGTTCATATGTGTTCAGTCTGTCATTGGAAATGAAAAAGTAAACATAGTACAAAAACTCATAAAGTTAAATAATCCTTCATGCGTGTTCATTTATCCTTTCGAGGAAATTTATCACTCACTTTTGAAATATGTTTGATAACAATTTTCCCACTGGTAGCGACATATTTACATCTACCTATAATTCATTTAGAAATACGTAAAATATTGTATAAATTAGTAAGGTACATACAGAAGAAAAAGTTCAGTTAAAAATGTTTTTATCTGTTCTTTGTTAACGTAGTTGCATCGAGATAGTCAGGTACAAAAGTATATCTCATTGAAAAAATTTTCTTTCATCAAAAATTAAATAATGTATTAATATTCTTCAGTTACTATATTTGTATACCATTTGTTTTTTTTTTAACTTTCGCGTGCTTATGTTGTAGCAATATAAAGGCATTGTTGAAAAATCATGTTTATAAATTATATTTCAAAAACGGCGTAGTGAATAATTTTTATTTCTTATTAAATATGGTTTGTAACTTTATATTTTATAACATATTAAATTTTTATCAAATTCTTTTGACACGTTTTCATTTTATTCAACAGAAAATATAGAGTTTTCCCATAAGAGCCCGTGTATCGTTTTTCTCAAAATTGGGGTAGTCAGTTTTAATCGGAATTGGCTCGTATTACTGATACAAATTAAATAAATATTTATAGTAGTTTCGTTAAAATCCTTTTTTCCCTACTTTTTTCTTTTTTTTTAACATATAAAAAAAAAGAATTACAAGCAGTCGGACCATTTAAATAAAACTTTGTACTTTACATTAATAAAGCATGTAGAATAACAAGAAAAAAATACAGCACTCTATCTTATCAGATTTTTTATTTACTGAAAAAGTTTATCGTCGCGGAATGAAAGTTTTTCTCTCACGAATAACAGAGGTTTGGGAGAAAATTTTTTTATGTTATAAGGCCCGTTCCAAATAATAATTTTTTGGCCCAGACTGCTTAAAATACTAATGTATTTTGTTGTAATATTTTTATTTTTCGAATTTAACACTGTTGAGTTTAATATGTCTTTTTTTTACCCCGCTCGATCAGTGTCTTTTTTTACCCCGCCCAACCCTATATTCTTGCGTTATTTTTAGAAAATAACAATATATTAAAAAAATTTGAGTATCAAAAATTCGTTTTCAGAATTTTATTTATAATTTATCAATATTTACCTTAATTATGCTACAGGATATCTTTTAGTCGATCTCTTCTGAGAAAAAAGATGTGAAAAATCAATAGAACACAAAAAGTCCCTTTTGAATAATTTTTCGCTTGGATATAGGTACCTACAAAGCATTAAATTTTCCAGACTGTGATAAACAAATAAAATTCTAAATGGAAAATAGAGTTTAATATTTAATATAATTTTTTATTAGTCAATAACCATATTAATTAAAATTTGCTTACATAAAATATTAAATGTATCAATTAAAATTGTCACATTAAATTATAATTTTTATAACCTTTCTCCCATATTATTGTTATTAAAAAAAAATTAATGTGACTACATAAAAGACCCATTATTTTGAACCACATATTTTATGTCTTTATTAAATCCCAGCAACACTTCTATTAACGTTCCGAGATAGCCAGGTATAAAAGTACAGCTTGTTCATTTTAACTTGGCGGTCACAGAATCGGCGCAGAAACCTATGTAGTGTAAGTGGTGTAAGTAGTGTTGTAGTATTGTGGTAGTATTTGTGTACTTACACTCTGTAGATATGCTGATACACACTAACACATATACAGATATGCGTGAGGTTCAAAGTCCAGCCGCCAAGTAGAAATGAACAAGCTGTAGGTACATCTCAAAAAAAAATTTCTTTTATCAAAAATTAAATGATGTATTATATTCTTCAGTTATTATATTTGTATTCCACTTGTTTTGTTAGCATGCTTATGAGTCCCTCCCGTTACAATTTTTAATTTGGTTTTTTAAAATTTTTTTTTTTAAATTCCCAATTTCATACGTTTAGGTGGAACAGTTTCCAAAATACCAGTGTCCAAAATTTATAATTTTGGGCACTCGCTGACTCTGCTTTGAAATTTGAAACATTAATATTGTTTAAAGTAATAATTACTAGGAAAATAGAAAATCAATGAAAATCCATCCACCAATTTTTCAAGTCATTAAAAATTTTTTTAAACTAGGTACTGAGAGAAAATAATTTTTAGGATAATTGGATCAACATAAATTACAAAAATATGTTACTATAAATATTAATAATTTTGCTTATACAAATTTTATTTGCCATAATTATTCATATTATTAAAGTTGGTTACAAAATTACTCAACCAATGTCAACAAAATTTTTATGGGACCACCTGGAGAACTGTATCTACTAACTAAAAAAAGAATGGCGCAAATTGGACCAGAAATGTGAAAGAAATCGGTGTACATACATAAAAAAAAAACATACAGTTGAATTGAGAACCTCCTCGTTTTTGAAGTCGGTTAAAAATCGTTTTGTCGACCAACCACCTTAATAAATTGAATAAATATGTATCAATGTCGCTATTCATGGTAATTATCAATAACTTTCAAATCGGGTGACAAATTCTTTCCCCTTGCCCCGGTTCAATCACCGCTACTCGACATGGATAAAATAGATTTTTCCACTTGAAATAACTCACTTATACGTACTTGTATCAATTGATTTTATTTCAATGCAATTCTAAGAATCAGTCTTTCAATTCGATCAAATTGAATGTTTTACAAAAACATTAGTTTACCGTGTGTTTATAGGCAGAAACGGAAAGGGATTATTTTTGTCAAAAATATTTTTTTTATATACAGGCACATGTATACATTCATCGCACGTGTGGACACGATTAAATTTTTTTTTGGATGGTATTGTAATTAAAGTGGGTTAAAGAGTTCACAAGTAGGGGGTTTTTGGGAATTATCGGCCAACATCTTGTGGACAAAAAGCGTTTTACTATCCGGTTCACGTTTGGCAATTTTTGAATTGGTCTGTTAATTCTACAGAATCGGTGGAATAAAAAAAAATTAAGTCGAAAACTGTTCTGTTATCTGTTTAAAACAGCCCAAAATTAGTCTGTTAACTGCTCAGAACAGCTTTAAATTGACCTGTTTACTACTTTTAAAGAGACGTCTTTTGATTGAATCAGTTCAAAAATTTCCAAAAAATTCGACTGGTTAGAAATACAATATCTTTCGTCCATAAAGTGGTAATAATTTTTCGATATGTATCGTAAATTTCCACCACAGTATATAAATTTTGCACTATTTTATTTGAGAGCAACTCTCTCTACTCTGCTAGCCTTTTTTCGGATAGCCAATGACTCTTCAAGCAAATTTGAAGACGAATAAGTAAGTGATCGAACGTAATTAGTTAATAACACTGACTGATAGATCGAGGCCTCAATCTCCACGGCTGACTATTCTTGTAAAGCTTTTTTCCTTTACAATTCCAGATAAATATCAGTATAGTTCCTTTATTACTACAGATCAGGACCATATTAACCCAAAGTGTTGCCCTAGGCACCGTGAAAAATACCGCCCCCACTTTTTGCTCAAATTCAAGAAAATCGTAACTTTTCCTACTTTTTTTCGATTCCCCCCTTAAAAAGTAACTGACGAGCAAAAAAAAAGAACGTCATTTTACAACTTTTGCCGCCCCTAGGCTATGGCCTACCTTGGCCTACTGGGTAATTCGGCCCTGCACAGATGCTGTTGACTAGCTGAAAACGAAAAATTGATCAAATGCGCTTTAATCTTTTTTAGTCCAAAACTTTAACTATTTCGTTTTTATTGTAGACGGAACCTGTCTTAACAATCTTTAATAACTTATTCACATCGAAACAGTAAATAGCAAGTACGTAATTAGAATGAATAAGTTATAAAATTATTGTATTTTTCTACCCTACTTATGCATTATATCGTATCGATGTGAACCAACTATTAAATCCCATTAGTGCAATATATATGCCCTGAAGATTGCATGATACAAACAACTTCATCTGGAAATTCTACAAATTGTAATTGCTTTATAGTACATCGGAGAGATGGCAGCTCTGTTTTGGTTGTCGATAGTAGTGGAATTTCTTGGAAACCATATAACCGTTGCTTTGAACCCATAGTGCTTATAATACCATCAAAAACATTCCTTAATGTACATGTATTTACAACAAAATGAAATTATAGGAAATACCTAAGCGTATAGATACTTAATTTATACAGTGTCTTTCATAAATTTTACCCCACATGGAAAACTTTTTACTATAGGTTTTTTGTAATATATTTTAGTGGTGTCAGTCGATGCATCGGTTGAAATGAAAATGTAGCTAAACATATGTTACCCCCCGCTTACTATTTGGTGGGAAAAATTGCGAATTATAAAAAATTCAAAATACAATTTTAAGTGACCCTAAATTCAAAATAATTTTACGAATTTGAACAAAATAAAAGTTGTTCAATTCTTTGAAATTTGCGTACTCATAAAATCACAATTATCATCACAATCACAGAATAATCCAAAAAACCAAATTGCTATCTCTGCACTAGTGATACCAATGTAGACAAAAAAAAACTCTCTACTTCCCACCATTATGTTGTGTAGGTACACACTGTTTGTAGTGGTGTGGATTTGATGTTTGCTTCTGCGTGAGTATTCACACACACACAACTACATAACACGTACTCTCGGACAGAGCAACGTGCGTTTCAAACAATAATGGTCTAACAATACATACATTACAATGGTTGTGCATTCGGTGACCGACACCAACCAACTAAATGCTTTAAGTGGTATCGGGCACAGACAGACACACTGCTATCCACAGTTTTTTACACATACGCTTAGGGCTTGATCACAATACTGCCACGGATACTGTGGTCTTTCAGTAGAAAAATTTAATTTCGTCATTAAAAAACACGTCTCTGCTGCGAACTTTATGAAAGACACTGTTCTACATTTATATTCAAAGAATATTTAAAAGGTATTACAAATGAAATTTAACCGAAAACTTTCTCTGTAACAAAATATATGTATTTATTGACGATATTTTGTACTTAAATATATCATAATTACAGTGAGAATCCATTTTGGGAATAATATATCAATTGATATAAAGGCATACCTAGTTTAAAACCAAGGAAGTTTAACAAAAGATTCTTGAATTTATTTTTAATGCCATTTGACAAAACTCCATTACTTTGTAAGACAGCTAAGGCTACAGTTACAGTGCAAGCGACTTCGCGCGAAGTCACAGATATTCGCGCGACCAAAACAAACATATACAAATGAGTGTAACTGGTTACAGTACAAGCTACCAATATCTCAGCAACCAATAATCACACAGAAAATTGAAGATGGGTTTTAGAAACTCGAATAAATTCTCTACAAGGATTAGCCATTGTTTTTTCGGAAAAAAATTTTTTTGCATACTAATGCAACATGAATTTGAAAAATCAAAAAAAAATGTGATTTTGGTGGCTTTTTGGAAAATCAAGCGCTGAATTAAAAGTATCCAGCAAACCATTAATGTTAAGTGTACCTTTTACAGTTCAATGTACCCACAAAAACCCCACCGAGTTTTAATCTAATCCATCCAGCCGTTTTTTTGTTTCATTTGATTGAATTTTTGAAAAGATTAAAGGATCGTTCTTTTGCTTTTAAACTTTCATAATTTTTAACAAAATTGAAAAACAAATTTTCTCAGCTTTTTTCACATTTTTATCAATAACAGTATTTGAACTTATAAAAAAAATAAAATATCATAAAAAATTTAAAAAAAAAAATTTTTTTTAAAGAATTTTTCGAAAAAATTTTTCAAAAATTTTTTGAAAAATTTTAGAGAAAAAATTTTTTTTTTGAAAATTATTTAAGAAATTTTCTTTTTTATATAAATTTAAATACTGTTATTGATAAAAATGGGAAAAAAGCTGAGAAAATTCTTTTTTCATTTTGTTAAAAATTATGAAAGTTTAAGAGCAAAAAAACGATCCTTTAAATTTTTCACTAATCTTTTTTACCTTGTTAGTTAATATAATTATGACTTTTTAATCAAAAAATTAATTTTGAACTGAATTATGGTTTTTTGCGATTTCTTATGATCTTTATAAGGCGGAATTAGAAAATTTTGATACTAGGCAACTTATATTATAGTACTCATTTTCGAACAAAGGGTAATTTTATAACGAATTCCAATCGTAAATAATTGGCCTTGCCCGAAAATGAGATTCCAGTGGTACTTCCCCGTCTACTGATTTTCATCAATATATATTTAAAGTTTCCGAACTTTTTCAGTATTAGTTTTATTTTTTTAAAAAATTACCAATACATATATACTATTAAACAAATATTTGCACAGAAGGTGTCATATCGTTATTTAATTATTCTGATATCACTTCAGCGAAATCGCGCGTAAAATCTAATAAATTTCATAAATTGGATTCTCACTGTACGTTACCGAATATTACAGAGTGCTTTATTATTATTTAAATTGAATTTATATCTAACGGTATGTTTATCCATTTACACTCGTTTGATTTCATGGGAAAATCATACCGAGTTTTTCGTCAAATTTTTTCCCTGAATATTGTTATTAGGCAGTAACCTCGAACGAGGTCGGTCATCTCGAAGAGTATAGTTGCTGTTGTGACGTGTCGATGATTGATGAGTTTCTTTTATGTCCTTACGGGAATATTGACTTTAATAATAAAAATTTCAATTTTTTTTTTTTTTTTAATATTAGAGGAAAACCCCTATATCAATGGCCATTTTTTCATTTTCACTTGAATGTTTTGGGAAAATTTTTGAATAATATGGAAATTTTTGAATGGTTATAGATTTTGTAGTTATTGAACCAGTTTAATGTACTTACTTGAAAAATATTTTATTTATTTTTTATATAAAAAATATTATTTAGGTCAAGTATGAATATGCATCGTATATATCGCAAGGGTCGGCAACCTATTTTGGATGGCGGCCATTTAAAAAAAAAAAATTAGCGGGCCGCACAGTCAAATATTTTGCAATGTAGTATGTGACTTAAGTAGGTTTTTTTTTAACGAATTTTCGAATCAAAAATTCAGCTCTTAGAGTGACTGTCTTGATGCTACTTGAGCCCGGAACTATGACAGAAATAATTTATTTTGAAGTCTCTAGAAGCCAAAAATGACATTCACTAAAATTTATATAACTCTCGAACGAAAAATCCTGTTTTACAAAATTTGGTAAAAATATTGGAAGTCCAAAAAGTCATTCACGTCCGATGCCCGAAATGGACTTTTAGGCATTTTTGCCTAAAAAATTTTTGTGGAAAAAGTGAGTTTTTTGCCCAAATTTCCTCAAGTTTTTGCCATATTTTCTTATACCGTTGGAAAGAGGAGAAAATAATCATATAAAAAGGATTCTATGTCAAGTAGTTTCCGAGAAAAACTAATTTTTGTAAACGGAAATACGCTATATTATGCAGGATACTGCGACAGGGGTATTTTCTTTTTTTTTAACACAATATAAATATTATTAAAAATCAATATGAGGAAAATTTTTTAGTAACAGTTTTAGTTTACATGTTATAAGTATGCTCAACTCTGCATAGACAGAGCAAATTGTTCGAAAAGTTATATTGCTTGGCGGGCCGCATGAAAGCTTGCAACAGGCCGCAGGTCGCCGACCCCTGGTATATATAGAGGAGAAAACAGTACCGTATTAATTTAATTTGAAAATTTACATTCATAGTCACTTAAATAAGAGACTTATAACAACAAATTTAATATAATAGTATACCTATACACAGAAAAATTTTAAATCCACCCTTATTTAGGGAGGTATTCTGGTCTAAACGGCCACATTTTAGGTGTTTTCCAGACATAATAAATAAAAAAACTTTAACATTAACATTTTTATTAACATTTGAAACATTTGAAAAGTACAAAAAAGTAAAAATTGAAAAAAGAACAGGTCGGCAAAGTAGGGACTCAAAAAAAAAAAATGCTGCCCTCTGGTTGACACGATTTCAATTCCCTCGGTGATCTGAAACACAAAATTTTAGTGAATTCTTTAAGAGTAAGGGTGTTATTTTCGTTTGACGGGAACCATTTGAAACTAAAAAATTCTTGGCAAAATGACGTTTATGTGAAAAAGAATTTTTTTCCCATCATTTTTTCAGTTCTGGAAATTTTTTAAAAATAGTAAAAAAAATTTCAAAAAACTTCTCGTCAAACGAATTTTGAATACATTAAAAAGCTCTATACAAAATTTCAAAGCAATCGGTCCACTAGAACTTGAGGTATCATGTCAACCGTTTCAAAAAGCACAGTTTCGAGCAAAACGAGTTTAAAGTTTGAAGTTTCGTTTCGGTCAGTCTGAGTCATTTGTGATGTGTTACACTTATATTTTTTTAATCAGCGATCCCTGCCTCATACAATTTTCCTGGCTCTAAACCTTGAAAATATCCCTAAAAAAAAAAAAATCGATTTTTTTTAATTTCTAGACCAAAATACCCCCTTAATCTCCATGTTTGTTTACAAATTAGTAATTTTTTTGACTTCATTTACATATTATATTGTATAATTGTATACAAATGACCCTTTCAAATAATGTATTCAATATTCAAAAATTATTCATTAATCTTTAAAGTGATCTAATGCGCCAATCAACTTAATTTAAAAGAAAAAAGAAAATATAATTATAACTTCATCAAGTTTTGAACATTCATCCATATGCTTTTTGTTTAACTAATCCATGAGCTTACGTTAATTCAAACAATAGCACGTATTTTCCTCTACCAAAATATTTTATTTAAGATCGTTAAATTACAAAATTTATGAGTCAATTTTCTCAAAACCCTTTTTCATCGCACCTAGATGATTTTTGTTCACCTTAGTAATTATTATAAAGAGTTAATTTGTAACGCGGGAATTTCTAAATGATCATAATCCTTTACATAACATTTAAAACATACAAAACATTTTACATTTAATAATTTACCTTCACTCTACCCTTTTTGGAGTAAAATAAACAAATATTACTCTGTTTATTTTTAATCTGTAAATGTTTGCGTTTTGTTTCAAAACAATTAATAGCAGTGTTTGTGAAAAGTAACAATTGCTATCGATTTGTTTCGATTTTTAAAAAGTTCAAGCTAACCTATTATGTGTCAGAAATTCATTAGTCATGTGCGAAAAAAAAATTCGCCAAGAGCGAATCAGGCTCACACAATTAAGGTTCCGTACAGTGAACAATCAATAGATCAAATTAATTTTTTTTTTTTTTGTAAATTTATGTAAATTTAAAATTTATCAAAATTTATACTGAAATAACAGTAAATACGTTATCTATTACTGTGGTCCTCTTGTTATTTAAAATATCGCTGAAAAACCTCATCTACTAATTCTACTAAAAATAAAATTTTAGCTTGAGAAACCTACACGGAGAGAAAATTCCTATAAAAATTACTGTGCCCGTACAAATAATTTTGTACGGAAAAAAATTATAATTATTTATAATTATAATTATAATTATAATTATAATTATAATTATAATTATAATTATAATTATAATTATAATTATAATTATAATTATAATTATAATTATAATTATAATTATAATTATTTATTATTAAAAATTATTATTAAAAAATTATAATTATTTATAATTATAATTTTTTATTATAATTTTTTCCGTACAAAATTGAATATGTTCGCCTGTTACACGTCGATTGTAGTGTTGAGCACAGTAATTTTTATAGGAATTTTTTCTCCGTGTAGGAGATCAGCGGAGGGGTGGTCACTTCTAGTAAATTTTGAGTTACATCATTATAAGATCACTGATTCAAAAATTATTTTGAAATATTTAAAATCCTTAAGGATAACTCTTTCAAATGCTACCTCACACGATATATTAACACTATGAAGCCCGAGCACTTTCACAATAAACTTCCCCGGAAGCCAGCAATATTTTTAAAGAAATTTCATATAAACAAATACATAAAATGATTCAACAAGTTACTTTTATGTAATTGTTTATTTAAAATTTTTTATAGAAACGAAGAAAATAGTGTGTGTGTGTGTGTGTGTGTGTGTTGGTGTTTGTGCGAGTACACATCGATGTGATAACATTGCACACATACACAATGCGTAATCAATTAATCATTGATCACGATCGGCCTCTGCGGTTGTTTTGATTATTTTCGGATGCCGAAGCCATGGGACTGAAAGTGTTAATTAAAGCTTCTCTTTTTTTTTTGAACAATCTAATCCCCATTTTAATACAAAAAAAAAATTTAAGACCTAACACTGCCCCAATTTCATATTCCTACGGCACATTGTTTTCGTGAAAAACCTCTGGGACAGACGGAAGGCTTCTGTTTTCACTTTTAAGGTGCGAAACCCTAAAAATTGAAAACAATAAAAGGTACTGATTTCGTCTTAGGTCCTTTCTAACGATGTTGCACACAATATGATACGTAAAAAAAAAAAATCGAGTTCGGGAAAGTATTTCAAAAAATTAAAAAAAAAAATTTCTCATAGACAGAAATATGTCGAAATTTTAAAGATTCCGAAATTTCTTTTTCGGAAACCTAAAAATCAAAAAGTCGAATACTATTCTAGCACCGTCTAGTATTATTTACCGTCGTCTTTTTGTCTGTTTTTCTTTTGTCTGTTATTTTAAGGGAAATTATTTTTTGTGAAAATACCTATTATTACATCGTCTACAAATTGAGCATAATTTTTCATTTATATTGTAATTTCCTTGCAGAACGTGTAGAACGGCTATAAAGCACAGGTTGTTTAGGTACATACAACACATATACAGGGTGTTAGTGAATAAGTGCGACAGATTTTAACAGGTGATTGCTGAGGTTCTTTTATGTAAAAAAGTTCATATAAACCCAGGTCCGAAAACGCGTAGTTTTCAAGGTACAGGGTATTCAGTTCCTCGTCTTTATTTAATATTTTCCTAAATATTTCAAAAGTTTTGAGATATTGACACAAAATTTGGGATACTCTGTGATAGGATAAATACCCATATTCTGATGTAGACAAAATATTTCCACTCAAACCAGTGGTGTCCGTACGGTCATATGATGACATATTTTTGAGGGAAAAAAGGGCACGCCAATGATTCTTTCAACTCGAAAATGTTTTTTCAAGTGCTGACCTCTTAATTTTGTCGCACCTGAAGCCGTTTTCAAGAAAAATAATAATTTCCAGTTACCGTTTCTACCATAAAACTAATATGGGCTATCTAATAGCCCATCTACTCGGTATCTTAGAAACTAAGCGTTTTCGGACGTGGGTTTATGTGAACTTTTTTTACATAAAAGAACCTCAGCAATCACTTGTTAAAATCTTTCGCACTTATTCACTAACTCCCTGTATATACCTAGTATATGCGCTCAATAAATTTACTTTGAAGAGATTAAATACTATAGCAGCTCATTCAAAACGTATAATGCGAGTTAATTATAGCTACGGCTTAAAATAGCAACGTTTTATCGTCTTATTAGCTTATTTAAAATGAATATTTTTGTTTGTAATTTGAATAAAGCTTTGTAGGTAGTTTTTGTTAATTTATTGCAAGAATCTGAACATTTCTTGTATTAGCGAAGTACTTTACAATATAAATTATATTCCAGAGCAGTTATTCGAGATTTTTTGTTAAGCAGACTAATTTATTATTAAAAATACGTAGTATATATTGTACTATTGTACGTTAAATATTTCGAAATAGCGATCAGAAAGAGTGAACGTTTCGATTTTAAGGGGAAAAATACCTTTAGACAGGTGAAAATAAATATGATTTCGAGAAATTTTTTAACAAGGAAAAAATTGATTTATATTTTTAAGGTTTGGCATTCTATTTTCTAGTAGCATTTACCCGTGGCTTCGCCAGCGTCGCATTTGAAATTACGACATCTAGCTAAAACATATAAAGTGTACTTTCATCGCGTCACTACTGAGAACTGTTACTTTTTGGGGGAATTAGATAAAAGAAACCCACAGAAATAAAATGTTTTCCCCGGGTAAAAAATTCTTTTAACAATATTCAAAGTTCAAATGAAGTCAACGGTTCTTTTTTTATATCGTTTTAAAAATATATTTTCTCACAGGATTCAAATATTTTCCCGGAATAAAAAGTAGTATGTGTCTTTTTTCGTCCTATCTGTAAACAATATGCAAATTTTGAAATTAGTCATCCGTTATTTCAACATTTTTACATGAAGCAACCACAGGACAAACATTATCCAAATTATAAAAGTGAAATAGACTTTTGAACGATTACACTGATATTTATAATTCTATTTATTTTCTGTATTATAATTCAGTCATTTTTTTCAATGCTTGTTCTTTGCCACGTGAATCATGTGTGCTCAACTCATATCCTTACTACTTTTTCTATTCACTATTACTGTTAAGATAACAAATATAATTTTTACTTGCTTGTTAATTGATTATATGGATCGAAACGTGTCATAAAATTAATTAAATAATATGTTAATTATTATTAAAAAACAGTTCATCAAATCCAAGTCACTATAACATCACAATTTCAAATAATAGGTATTTAATATTAAATAATAGTATATTATACAACGAGCTAGTAATGATAGCTATTACTCACGAAGATGAAATTGCGACACGAGCCCAGCTTGCGAGGCGAGTGTCGTAATGCATCTGAGTGAGTAATAGCCATTGCAAGCGAGTAGAATACAATATTTTTTCTACGACTTTTTTCCTTTTTGATTTAAATAAAATTTGAATATAAATTTTAAATCAAATTTTTAATCTATTTCTAATTTCATTAAATGTTTGTTTAATATGTATAAAGCGATCAAAACAAAATATATACTACTTTGTTTACTTGAACGTTACTACGCAACATATATCAAATTAAAACTTGATACATACATCATACATAAAACAATCGTAAACCCATTGAATAATGGTTAATACTGTGCTTTCATTGGTCTAAAAGGTATTAAGTAATGGTCATTCCTCCACACCTTTGAATAATGCTTGATTTTCTCAATAATTAACAGATATATAGAAAAACAATTTTAAAAGTTCGCTTCATTGAAACTTAATGAAATCTACTGAAAATAAAATATGTCTAAATTATGTGACACATTCTGTACATATAGGTTACAACACCAAAAAAACAAAAAGCACCTTCAAGTAAATTCAATATGGGATGTATTATTAAAATCTTCAATCAACAAAATGACGAAAATTTTCAAGAAACTGACGAGAATAAATATTGTCTTCAATAAATGTCATCACTTTTCCATAATTTTCATTTAATTTTCGGTTCTATATCTACACATTTTCTTTTGATCAAGTCGTACACATTTACACAAATTTTCACTTGGCGGTCACAGAACGGAAGAGTCAAGAAGTTGAACATGAAATTGAAATTAGGGTATGAATAATTCAGTCGATCGAAATATATAGGTATTGACATTCGTTCATGTTGACAACATCAAATTTTTCAATAAAATTTTTGTTTAAATATTTGTTTTCAAATTTGTTGACTTTTTCAACATTAAATTTCCATTTTACATAGGAGATTTGATCGTAGCAGGATAGTGAGAATTTATGAGTTTATTTGTTATACATGCATAATGGGTCTATTGAATAAAAAATACCCCTGTCGCAGCATCCTGCATAGCATAGCGAATTTCCGTTTATAAAAATTAGTTTTTCTCGGAAACTAGTTGACATAGAAAAAAAGTTTAAAGACTTTTTTTATATAATTTTTTCTTCTCTTTTAAATGGTGTAAAACAATTTCGCAAAAATTTTTGAATAAGTAGAAATTTTATGTATATATATATATATATATATATATATATATATATATATATATATATATATATATATATATATATATATATATATATATATATACATATATATATATATATATATATATATATATATATATATATATATATATATAAATTTTAGTGAATATTATTTTCAGTTTCTAGGGACCTCAAAACAAATATCTGCCATAGTCCCGGGCTCAGGTCGCGTCATGTCAGTGGCTGTAATGGCTGAATTCCATTCTGGAAATGGTATGCTGGAGAGATATCGCACATTTTGAAAACAATTGATAATTCTTTAAGTATGCATTTAATTGATCTGAAATTTGGTACACAATAAATGTAAACATTGTTCTTTAAAATTATTTATAAATAATTTCATGATAATTAACATTTTTGTAGAGCCTGCAAAGCGGCGTCTCTCCCACACCTATGGGAGAGACGCCGCATAGCTCATATTAAAAATTTTGCATTTTGTTAGCGCAACGCCCCTCTTGAACATATATTACATGATGCATGTTATATGTAACCATTTTTCGCACTTTATACATCTTAACCAGTCAACTTTTTTTTTGTTTCTGAGTACTTTTCAAAACATTCAATACACAGGCAATCGTCATTATTTTCATTATCTTCACTAATATGAGAGCTCTTCCTGATCCATTAATGGATCTTTTATATTTACGTGGCATAATTTACAGTCCAAAAAAAAATTGCATAATTACAGTATAAGTCTATATATTTAATATGTAATATGATGCGGCATCTATTCCAACTTTAAATGCGGTATCCCTCCTTTTTGTTGGGATAGATGCCACATGTTGCTATAGCAAGCATAGTGCGGAATTCTAACCTAAAATTTTATACAGTACTTTTAAAGTATGCCTAAATTAATAACAAAACTCATTTTCGATAAAACAATGAAATATACATTCTTAAATTCTGATGAATTAAATGCTTGATGAAATATTATGTTAAAAAACTTACTTTTCAATAATAAAAAGTTGGATAATTACTAAACTGATGGACTAATCATAAATATTACCATATACAGCTTAAATAAGTAAGTTATTTTAAACATATAATCCATTAATTGCGCTATCTATCAATCAGCGGACGAACTATGGCTACTGCGGCATCTCTTCCGCACTTACCCTGTATATACACAATACCTATACAAAATATGCGGCACATATACCGACTAATATTTTATCTGCCTTATGTACACATAATATGTAAATGAATTTTTGTACAATAATACAATTATTAAAATTCAAATCAAAATTTTATACTTATTTTTATTGCCGCTACAACTGTATTTCTAATTCATTGATTCATTTGAATAAAACATATAATTCAAATATGATTCGATTAGGGACCATAGAAATTATTATATTATGTTGTCAATATATATGTAAATTTACGTGGAAAAAAATAAAAAAATTTTTTTATTACATTTTAATTTACCGGGATACATATTTACACAATAAACAAATCATGAAGCCAACCTACTCTTTTTATAAAAAATTATATTGGTACATACAGGGCTGACCAAAGTGAGTTGAAACCATTTCGCAATTTTTTACGTGGTAACTTGTATTGAATTTCTCGCTAGAAAAACGAAGTGGCTCCTTTCTGATCATTAAAAATTGATGAAAAATGAAAAGCCTTAAAAACTTATCATTCGAGACAAATTTCATCATTCTGTTATTTGATTTATGGCCCTTAACGTAGTTGCTTCGAGACAATCAGATACAAAAGTATATCTCAGCGAAAAAATTTTCTTTTATCAACAATATTAAATAATGTATTAATATTCTTCAGTTATTATATTTGTATACCACTTGTTTTTTGTTTTAATTTCCGCGCGCTTATGTTGTAGCAATATAAAAGCATTGTTGAAAAAGCGTTATAAAAACGTTGTAAAATGATGTTTATAAATTATATTTCAAAAACGGTCAATAATTTTTATTTGTTATTAAATATGGTTTGTAAGTTTGTATTTTATAACATATTAAATTTTTATCATTTCCTTTGACACGTTTTCATTTTACTAAAAAAAAATAAAGTTTTCCCATAAAAGCCCGTGTTAAAATTACAAAACTTTGAAATCATTGTTCTCAAAATTGGGGTAGGTAGTCAATTTTTTTTTTTTCGGTCAGAGCTCCTGTTATTGGTATTGAATTAAATAAATATCTAGAGAAGTTTCGTTAAAATCCTTTGAAAAATCGTTTTCCGGAGCAACTGCCTTAAAGGACCGAAAATATTTAATAAATTTGATGACGTCATCAGAATTTAAAAACTACTTTTTTCTCAAATCAAGCATTATGGAAGTCATTTGACTTACAATTAGAGTGATTTGTTGAGATTAAGATAATTTGGATGTGAATTTTTCATTTTTGTTATCATGAAATTCCTTTTAGAAGTACAACTTATTCGACAAAAATCTCTTTTCTTGTGGTCCGACAGTTTTTATTTTGACAATAATGTAAAGAGTGACTTCAAAAACCCATAATTTGCATCAAATTAAAATTTTTCTTTCCAAAATCAAGCTATATGCAAGTGATTTATTAAATTTTGGTAATTTGTGTATGATCTTTTGCAATTTTACTATCAAAATGATGAAATTTCTTTTCGAAACACGATTGATTGGTCAGAAACTCATTTTCTAGTGGTCATAGGTATCAGAATAAAGTCCAACCTTTCTTTATCTTTCGACATATATACAATGTTTGTGTTAATTCACGTTTATTACAAATTTAATTAATTCTTACAACGACCACCAGAATTGACATTTTATCGTTAAACCTACATTTTGTAGCAATGTCGGTTATAACGTTACAACTAAAATTAGTATTATGGTTTTTACGAGCTATTTTAAAAGTTGAACCATTTGTCGAGCACATATGTCAGTTTTCGATGAGTTTTCTAGATATAAACACCTAAAGCTTGTAAAGCGCGTTAGATAGTTTTTTTTTTGGTAGCAAAAACAATATAATACCCGAGTACAATACAGTAATGACAAACAGAACCGAACATTTTGCAAGCAACAAAAAATTTAATAATAAAAATGTTATCTTTTAAATAGTTCTGTAAATATGTAGTTTTTGTTGGTCGTTAGAGACATATAAAATTACTTGTTGTGTTAAATAGATTTATTGTGTTGATGCAAATGAAATGTTTATACTATGTTTTGTCTAAAAAAATTGACATTCTTACTTATTTTGACTGAACGAAGGTTCTGGAAACATCGCTCTGAATTCGACATTTTTTATTTCTTTTTATAGGTTTGCCACAAATATATTCGACAACTATTCGGCATTCGGCTTATTCGGCCGAATACCAAATAGTGGGAAAACGAAATCTGACACATTTTTTTATTTTTACTTTAGGTACACAAAAAATTAAGAAACAAAATATATATTATGTATAACCAAATACACACATATCCAGCTGCATAGTCATGATATGCGTATACTGTTTAGTAAACGTATTTAAAAAAAAAAAAAAAAACGTAAGCTGCTGCAAATCGTTACTGAAATTAAAAGAATTGAAAAAAATATTTTGAAAAATGTGCGGGTAATATTTTTTTTTTTAGATATTTATATATTTGTAAGTTGATTAATTTTTTCATATTAATTACGTTTACACGTTCAATTCAAACAAGAAGTCCTGTCGTCTGAGGAGATCACAGTGCATTTACTGATGGTAGACAATTTCCCGACATTTCATTTACAACAACCCAATACGCAAAATTATAATAAAAACCATTAAAAAGTATCTTTAAGCCGATATTTATCCTCCCGAGTACAATAAATTTGTGTTACATTAAAACTTCCACTAAATGTTTCATTTAAGAAATTTTTCGAAAAATGGATCAAAAATCTTTCATAAAATAGGCAAATTTTAACTAATCGATAAAATATTCACTAGGGCAGGCCGCAGCTTACTGAGAAAAAAGTACTTGTTTCGCTTTAACTTTAAAAAAAAAAAAAAATTAAAAATTATTTTGGGCCTCTAAGACTTGTACGTTTATATGTAGCAAACATAGTATCAATTAAATAATTTCATTTACGACTCTTGAATTTGTAAACATACAGAGGTGTATTAGCCCTTGAAGCAAACTTCTTTGCTCTTGTAGCTCTTTTGATGCAAATACCCAAAACATAACTTTTTCTTTTATTCTGTTGCAGGATATCCCGATTCATATCAGTATGATGTCATTCCTGCTGATTGCTGTGGATCGTTACCATCTGATACGGAATCCAATGAAACCACGTTTGCCGGCGTTCGTTTTTGCACTGGGCACATGGTTTTTGGCCGCTTGTATTGTTATGCCGTATCCAATATATATCACCTATATTGATCTTGGAGTAAGTAAACAAAAAATATATTCTATAACGTAAAATTCCCTATACCGGCGCACTATTTTTAGGTGTGTAATTAAACTGGGTTATAAAAATTGACAAATTAATTAAACACCCATCTTTTTTTACTTAATAAGCATGAAAGAAAGTTTTCTTAATCCAATGAATATGCTTTCAAAAAAAATACAACTCTTTATTAATGTTTTTCTTTTACAAAATGTCGACATCTATATCCAAACAAAGAAATATTAATAACACTAGGAGTTGTGAACCGATGACACATAGAGTGACATCTAGACGTCAATGTAGGAAACATAGAATGGTTTAAGTATCAGACGTAAATAGAGGATCAAAATACCTACTGTATTCAACAAAAATTGTTTAATATATATGCAGGGTGTTAGTGAACAAGTGCGAAAGATTTTAATGGGTGATTGCTGAGGTGTTTTTATATAAAAAAGTTTATATATACTTAAGTCCGAAAACGCTTAGTTTCCAAGATACAGAGTGTTCAGTTTCTTGTTTTTTAAAAATATTTTTCTGCATTAAAATACAAAAAATTATGTGGTCATCTTGTAGAAGCGAAGGGCCTTCGCCTTTTTATTGGTAAGACTTTTTCATAAAATTACCTCAGCAGTTAATACGAAAGCCTAAACTGGTTTTATTAGACGAACAGTAATTGGAAATTATTTTTTATCTCGAAGACGGTTACATGAGCGACAAAATAGTAAGAGGTCATTTTTGTTAACAATTTATGGAACATTTGGAAAAACATTTTCAAATTGGTAAAAATTATTGGCGTGCCTTTCTTTTCTTTAAAAATATGTCACCACATGGCCGTACGGACGCCACTGGTTTGAGTGGAAACATTCTGTCTACTTCAGAGTATGTCAAAACGTTTTTGAAATATTTAAGAAAATGTTAAAAAAGACGAGAAATTGAACACCCTGTGTCTTGGAAACTCAGCATTTTCGGACTTGGGTTTATATGAATTTTTTTACATAAAAGAACCTCAGCAATTACTTGTTAAAATCTTTCGCACTTATTTCTTTAATTAAGTAAGGAAACATTAAATGCGAGATGAATTTAAATTGAAAAATAATTATTCTATTTATAATAATTTTTGTTATCAAAGGTTTCTTTCAGAAATAACTTCATTAATATATAAATGTCAAAACTGTTCCAGTATTAGATCGCGTTCCGGTATAGGGGCTTTTATCCTATTTAATAGAATTTAAACTGTTGTAAAATGTTTTCTGAGTACTTTTTGAATATCTGTAAAGTACTTTTTGACACTACTTTGCCAAATGACAGAAAATTTAAACACTAAAATATTGGTAAAATTTTTTCAAAGCAATTACCTAAAAAAACCGTTGTGAATAGTGTTGCCAAAGGTAAATTTGAAAAAAAAACTCAAAAACGCAAAAAGGAAAAAAGTAACAAACAACAAATTCAAGCATTACTTGCAAGCACTAATGATGCAAAAACACACAGTTTGTTTACCTATCAATTGCAATTTCAAAACACTTATACATACAGGGTGGAAAGTAAATAACTCTCGTAGTTTGCAGGGGTAACTCAGAGCACCCTGTAGACACTAAAAGCACACAGGACTTTTTTCGAAATCAAAAGTTTGACAAAATCGCAGATCAACTGGCTACATGATATTTTCAAATTTTTCCAAGTACGGTACTGACTAAATTATACATAAATACCTTCTTAGTATCAAAGGTAAAAAATAATTTTATTGATTAAATGCGATACTTATGTCGTAAGCGTGTTTCTCAGATGTTTTTTTTTTTTAAAATACCATAATGGTATTAAATTTTTTCTGTCAGAAAACACTTTTGGTTCAAATTTATTGGAAAATATTAATTATGTGAGTGAATTCGTCTCACTGTTTTCGCAACAAGACATATACTTTTCACCTGTATATGTAAAAATATTTTTAGAATTGAAGACTATTCCCAATACCTAAGTCCCAGTATAAAATGAAAAAGATATCTCTATGTCGTTATCAAAAATATTTTTCATTCTAACTTATCACCAATATAAAAATACTGTTCATTCAAAGCCAGCCAGCTAAAGCAGTTGATGGAAAATCAATTACTCCAAAAAGAAAAAAACTTTCAATCAAAAAAAAATCTTTTCAGCAAAAAAAGTAACACACACACACACAGAGATTGAATAGAACAAGGAGGCGTTAAAACGCCATATAGGGTGAGAGTGCTAAAAGTCGGCCACTTAAACAATTGATGATATGCAGAATTCTGAATTTTGAATTTACGCGTATTTTTGTCATCTCTTTAAGTACTTTTAAGTATCGCCTTTCTAACTAAATAGAGATTAAATTTCTAAATTAATAAACAATTACAATATTTTAATTTTTATCTTTAAAAATGTATTTCCCTTAAGTCGGCCACCTGTGCCCTAAAGTCGGCCAAAAATGTTCCTAAGGTCGGCCACCCGGATTTTTCATAATAGAAATGAATTACCTGATTGTAGTTGATTACAAGAGTAAGGAAAACGTTTAAAGAAAACTCTTTAGCATTAAAATATTTTATTAATTTAAATTTAAACTAAAATAGAATTATAAAAGAACATTTTTAAATATTTTTTAATCAATAACAACATTACATATTAATATTAAATAAACTGATAATTTTTGGCAAAAATAATATTAACGTTCAATAATTATCGTAATTTGTAGTTTCTAAATTACAAAAGATGTAATTTAATTACATTATTACGATTACTTTTGCTTAAGACATAAATATGCATAAAACTGCTATTATCTAAATTAAAGCAATTTCGATAGTTAAAAGAGGAAATTAAGGTCAAGTTGACAAATAAATTTTTTGTTATGTCAATATTGGGACTAACAGAGCCTGATTTAATCAGTTATAATCACTTTATGATAAGTAATTCGATATCGATAATTTTCGATAACGAAAAGTAGGTTTTAATATTTGCAATACGTTTGGAATACCCATAACTTGCTTCGCTTAAGCCTTCAAAAATTTCGTTATTTTTTCGCTACGACGCACCGTTTACGAGATATTTACGATCAAAAGTTTATGTTTTCGAAAAGTAACGAAATGTAATTTTTTTAAAAATATGTTACTGCTTACCAACTCAATCGGACTAATTGGGCCTAAATTAACCAGTTATAACCAATTTTTGATAAGTAATTCGATATCGATAATTTTCGATAACGAAAAGTAGGTTTTAATAGTCGCAATACGTTTGGAATACCCATAACTTGCTTCGCTTAAGCCTTCAAAAATTTCGTTATTTTGTCACTACGACGCACCGTTTATGAAATATTTACGATCAAAATTTACGATTACGAAAAGTATCGTACAAACTTCAGAAGCACTTATTATGACCACTACCTACAACTAGTGTGTTAATAATAATAATATGTACATGAAAAATAGTTTGTTGACGGCCTGGCCGACCTTAGGATTTCTTCACAAATTTTATCCCTAATGTCGGCCACCCGTTTATTTTTTAAATTTCAAACGATAAACGTTTTAAACAATTTCTAACTTCTTTGGAGGTGTATAATGTCATCAGTTTCATAAATTTAATCGTTACTGTTAAAAACTTTAAGAATAATTGCTTATTTCCCGCACTGACTAAACTTACAAATTATAGAACGGCCGATTCATTTTCAACACAAATTGCCATTTATCAATCGATTAAGTGTAATAAAACACTAACTACTTGACAAAAAATATTCATTTTAGAAATCGTACATCTAGAATAGGTGAACCTTTTGTTTCCATGTGATTTCCAAGCATTTTTTATTTCTTAAGGCCTTATTTTAAAAAAAAAAAGCAACAAGTGGCCGACCTTAGGGCACCGGCCGACATTAGGCAATCCCACCCTATTTATTTCCAGCAAATTACAAAAATAAATTACAGCATAAGATGCAAAAAAAAAAAATAAAATAAATAAATAAATAAAACTGAAAGAGGGCGTTACAAGTGATTTGAAATGTGTTACAAATATATTTAAGTAATAAATATCATCGTTGTCGTTGTGATTAATGTTTTTTAAAGAGAACTTTTGATAAGGTATCTCATTTATATTCACTAGGTGGGTTATTACAAGGTATCGGATTTCTTTCGAATCAGACAGTTTCGTCTTTAGCATATGCAGGTATACATATTGCACTCAATGTGACTAAAAGTTCAAAATATTTTCATAAAAACAACGTACACAAGTTACATACACACACATACATATGTGTATCAAAATATTATTTATACGTATTTTATGTAAACATCCTTTTTTTCTTTTATTTATTACCTGCAGATTTGAAAAGTTCCACTGTAATTCTAATTGACTATCAAAAGTATTTTTGTTTATATTATGTATGTGATTTATGTGACATGTCATTTAAATTAAATAAATTCATCTTTTTTTATTGTTTTCAATTTTGAGAGATAGAAGTATAGTTGCTTGTTAAAAATTTGTTTTTCAATAATAAAAAATCTTAGTAAATATGTACGTCTTAGCTATTACAGTGAACCGTCTAAATATTCAACAACTTTTCAATATATTTTACAAAAATTTTTTCCGATTTTTTGAATTTTCTTACTTTTTGTCAAATAAAAAATGCTATTAGTATTCTAAATGGTGAAAAATGTAATTTTTGACCAATTATATTCATTCAAATGTGCATAATTTAATGTAGGTCCTGACCTGTCCGAAGAAACCCGGTACCTAGTTATTACGCCTTAAAAGTAAATAAGAATTTTCTTCAATAAAAAAAATTTCCTCAACAATTTTTTACTTGATTTTTCCAGAGAGTAACCGTTATTCAGAACAAAACTTTTCTAGAAGCCGTAATACAAACATATTTTTGAAAATCTTCTTGGCGCTTAAAGTGTTAAAAGTCAAACTTTTCACGTATTGATTTATAATATTTTTTTTGATTACCTATAGATTATCTCACCGGCTATTTAAAAGCACAATTTTATCATAATTATTATAAACCAACGTTTTTTTTTTCTGTTCAAACTCATCAAAAAAAGAACATCAATTTTATGAGCGTAAAAGGTTGATATGTGCTATATCACAACTCAAATTATTATCAGATAATAATAATAATAACTAATGTCGTCAGATATCTCGATAATATTTTCAGTTATCTCAAATTAAAGTTTTTTATTGAAATAAATGAGAGAAAAAATATATTTACTCCAATTTTTTTACGATTTCAATTCCCCCGTTGTTTTTGGGTTATTCTTTCATCCATATTTATTTATATTTACCTTATATGATCCCATCTGTTTCGGCAAATACGACGATATAAAGCCAGCAAAGAAGTATAACGTAAAATAATGAAATATTAAATGAAAAAGAAAGATAAATAATATTATCCTATTTCACGGTGAGGTTACGGTCAAAAATATTGATGCTAGAAAAGTGGATGAAGAAAAGTCGCTGAAAATTTCAGTATTATGTTTCACAGTAGTAAATGTAGATACAGAAAATAATTTTCCATACAATATAAAAAATGTTATTTCTACTTCAAGATGGAAATTTTTTTGATGCTACTTGTAAAAAGTATCTACGACTACTACGACGAAATTGCTTATATACATACGGTTGTGCATAATTTTGTGCTTTACACACGACTGTGTGTAAAGAACCACAGCTTACTACACATCCATTAATCTTTATACTGTATATTGTATTAAAAACTATAAAAAATTTATACCATAAAACTGAAAATTGGCATTTGTTTTTAATACATTTCAATAATAGTGGTATCAAATTTATATTATTTATTGCGAATTTCATATTAGTCGTAGATAAAGTGTAGTACACAACTCGGTGGTAACGCATATTAGATACTCCTGCAATTATGCACTCGTCGCTGCGCAGCTCATCAACTGTGTGGTCTTTATCGTCAACGTGTACAGAAATAATCCAAGAACTGCACACTTCAAGCAAGCAAGAGCGGTAAGCCACACCCAACATACACACGTGACACGTACATGTATCCGTATCACTCGACTATTTTATACCTTGGTTATTGACGATGCATGTCTCTTTCGTTTAGACTACGAATAGATGTGCGTGTATTCGTTGTAGAGGTACATGGTGTTGTGCATATATTGGAAACCATCACAATCAACACCAGACACTACTAGAATTAGTGGTGAAGAAGGGAATATTTTATTGCACCTCTTAGATTCCTTCTGTACTAAGCAATCTCTAACCACATGAAATAAAAGAAATTGACAAATAACGTAGAAATTTTTTTTGATGTATTGTTTATATTTTCTCATCTTCGTTTCCAAATGCACGTACGATGCGATAGACGCACGCACAAATGGCAAAGCAAATGGAAGTAATTTTTTTAATACATATGTAAACCTTGTTATTACGATTTTCTTCCTCAAATAAATCTTTTTACGGGGCTTTTATTTTATTGTTTGCTTAAACAATATAATATTTTCTATCCTGCAATTTCGTTTGTGTTTTTTTATTACATTTTTTTTATATATTTAAGATTTCAATTTTTGTTTAAATCAAATTAAAAAATAATTACAAAAATAGAATATAGGTATACATTTTGTGTATACTTTAAATATTCATTTCTCAGTTCAATATTATTGAATTTAACCCTTTATAGGGTGAATGTGGGAGAGATGCCGCACCTTTTTGAAAACACTTGATAATTCTTAAAGTATGCATTTAATTGATTTGAAATTTGGTACACAATAAATGCAAACATTGTTCTTTAAAATTATTTATAAAGAGTTTTAAATTTTGAATCATAAAGGATTCATAATTAACATTTTTGTAGAGCCTGCAAAGCGACGTCTCTCCCACACCTATGGGAGAGATGCCGCATCAAAGAAGGTGAGACGCCGCATAGTTCATACTAAAAATTTTGCATTTTACACACATCTCCATACATGATGCATGCCATATGTAACCATTTTTGGCACTTTATACATCTTAACCAGTCAACTTTTTTTTTTGTTTCTGAGTACCTTACAAAACATTCAATACACAGGCAACCATCATTATTTTCGTTATCTGCACTAATATGAGAGCTCTTCCTGATCCATTCATTAATAATGGATCCTTTATATTTACGTGGCATAATTTACAGTCCAAAAAAAAAACAAAATGCATAATTAAGGTATATAAGTCTATGTTTTTAAAATGTAATATGATGTGGCATCTATACCAACTTTAAATGCGGCATCTCTCCTTTTTGTTGGGATAGATGCCGCATGTTGCTATAGCAAGCATAGTGCGGAATTCCAACCTAAAATTTTATACAGTACTTCTAAAATATACCTAAATTAATAACAAAATTCATTTTCATTAAAACAATGAAATATACATTCTTAAATTCTAATGAATTAAATGCTTGATAAAATATTATATTAAAAAACTTACTTTTCAATAATAAAAAGTTGGATAATTACTAAACAGATGGACTAATCATAAATGTTGCCATATACAGCTTAAATTAGTAACTTATTTTAAACATATAATCCATTAACAGCGCTATCTATCAATCAACGGACGAACTATGGCTATTGCGGCATCTCTCCCGCACTTACCCTAGTACAGAGAGAAGAGTTAACCATTCTTAATTTAAAATATTCATTTCTTTGAATTCCATCGCAAACTATGGTTTGGTATTAGGTTTAGTATTATTAGTTCCAACTTCGTCTGTACAAAATATGAAAGTGAGACAAATATATTATTTGGTGTACAATCATATTGTTATATAGATAGTCGCAAGTAAGTGATGAATAATCCGATTATGCCGGTCACATCTTTCTTTACAAAATTTTTCCTATATAGTAAATCATAAGATAATATCTGATTTATATACACACTTTATTATTTACAAATTTTTATAGAACGATCCAAGAATATATTATCGGTACAATTTGATATTAAATATTAATAATATAAAAAAAGGAAATTTAATACTTATTCATAATTCGAAAAAAAAAATTCAAACATCAAAGTTACAAAATTCCATTATGGTGTAACGTCACTAATACGTCTCCTAAACGTGAAACCAAATATTTCAATATAAATGCGTGACTAGAATGAAATACATAGACTGAGACATATTGTAAAGTTAACTATTGAGCATACATAACACAAAAACAAATTTCTAAAAAAATTTCTTTCGATAATAATAGAATTTAAAATTTGATATTTTAAAAGAAAAAAAGAAAAAAATTTTGTAATTCAATATCATTTTACACGATACCCATCTTAGAAACAAAATAAATAAATAAATAAATAAATAAATAAATAAAAATGACAATTTAGCTCATGTGTATCAAGTCCCATAAGAATATTGTAGTTTTTTCACTTTTACCATGGAAAAAAAGTTAGGGCAGATCACAGAATAATCAGAAGCCAAGTTGCTATCTCTGCACTAGTGATACCAGTGTAGACAAAAAATCCCCTCCGGTTCCCACCACTATGTTGTGTAGGTATACACTGTTTATAGTGGTGTTGGTTTGATATTTGCAACTGTGTCAGTTGTCACACACACAATTACAAAACACGTATTATCGGACAGAGCAAGGTGGAGTCCAAGCTAACAATGGTCTAACAATACATTACAATGCGTTGTGTATTCGGTGACGGACATCGACTAACTAAATGCCTTAACCGGTATCAAGCACACTCAGGCACACTGCTATCCACAATTTTTTACACATACGCTTAGGGCTTGGGGCAGATTTTTACAGCGAAAAAATGGTATTTCATTGGTCATTTCACTGTAAGTAAACACAATAAAAACGAAACAAAAATTCGTATTGGTAAATTTAACTGATTTCAGAACCATGGTAACAATATATTAAATAATTAATATCTATAAATTATACCAATTTATTTTATTCGTCTTACCGTATCACACTTGAGTTTTATATTTTTTCTGAATAAATTTGTGTTTTTGTACAACCCAATTTTTTTTACCTAAAAGCAATTTAACTCGAAGAACTGTCAACTAAAGCGGGTTCTACACGATGCTACGAACGTTTCTTCCAACGTTCGATCGAACGTTTGAGGCAATTAAGTTCGATAGTTGGTGCGACGAATGTATCTGCTACACGGTGAATCGAATGTTTGATCCAATACGAATGATGATGTGTTGGTACTCAGTGGACGAGGCTGTTATCTGTCTGATGTTATCTCTAATGTTATACACTGATGTTGTCTCTCTTCACATGAACGAGTCGTGCAGCTGCTGAGTCGAATCAACCAACGCAACCAACATTGACCTTCAAACGTTCGAAGCATCCCTTTGACTCGGTGCAAGAATACCGACATCGAGCGGGACATGGCCAAATGCGAATGTTTGACGCTCGACCTTGGACACTCGTAGGTTCGAACAACGGCCACACGATGCGATGAACCATCGAACGTTCAATGTTGGAAGGTGTTCGTAGCATCGTGTAGCGTTCGTAGCAAGTGTTAACAAAAACACTTCAGCTTCGCTGTCGATTAAACGATCCGGTGTGAAGGAAATAGTAGGCAACCATAGTAAGGGAATACATTGCTATACAAGTGTAGCTACAACCAGTACCTACAGACAGGAGTTGATGTGTTGGATAATCTAATAAATGTCATATAGTTATAGATAGATATAGGGACTTAGTCTTTACAGTCTTGTCGAGCTTGTTGTAAAATCGTGATTGATCTACTGAAAATATAAACTGTTTTCCAAATACGCACCCCCCCCCAAAAAAAAGGAACAAATCGTTAGAAATGAATAACGTTCAGAAAAATTATTCCCTTGACAATTGAATGTCGATATACCGAGTGTTTATTGTGAAATTGATTGTTCTCTGTGACAAGCGATGTATTATCAGGAATGGTTAACAATTTAAAAAAAAAAATCATTCTTTATTTTTGAATTCTTTGTTTTGTGCTCTTGAAATGCTGCAGATTTCTTTGAAACACCTTATGTAAATGCAAATCAAAAATATATTTGTCGAAGCCATTAAAAATTTTTAGATTTAGAAAGTCATGTCCTAAGAATCCAACGATTGTAACAGTGTGAACGGTACGAAGCAATGAAACTCCATCACCGTTAAGTCGTTAAGAGTCCAAATTCAAATAAAAAGTGTAGGTACTACCACTTCTAACAGAAATTCATGCAATCCAGTTAAAAAAAATCCGTCGAGTCCAGGTTGCCGTAGGTACTTGCGCTAATAATATTTATCTCCATCTTACATCCCATTCTCAAAATTCATCACTTTTTAGGATTTCATATAGGGTGAATGCGGGAGAGATGCCGCACATTTTGAAAACACTTGAAAATTCTTTAAGTATACATTTAATTGATTTGAAATTTGGTAAACAATAAATGTAAACATTGCTCTTTAAAATTATTTATAAATAATTTTAAATTTTGAGTCATAAAGGATTCATAATTAACATTTTTGTAGAGCCTGCAAAGCGGCGTCTCTCCCACACCTATGGGAGAGATGCCGCATCAAAGAAGGTGAGACGCCGCATAATTCATATTAAAAATTTTGCATTTTACACACATCTCCATACATGATGCATGCCATATGTAACCACTTTTGGCACTTTATACATCTTAACCAGTCAACTTTTTTTTGTTTCTGAGTACTTTTCAAAACATTCAATACACACGCAATCATCATTATTTTCGTTATCTTCACTAATATGAGAGCTCTTCTTGATCCATTAATGGATCTTTTATATTTACGTGGCATAATTTACAGTCCAAAAAGAATTGTATAATTAAGGTACCTATATGTTTTTAATATATAATATGATGCGGCATCTAACCAACTTTAAATGCGGCATCTCTCCTTTTTGTTGGGATAAATACCGCATGTTGCTATAGCAAACATAGTGCCGAATTCTAACCTAAAATCTTATACAGTAGTTTTAAAATATACCTAAATTAATAACAAAACTCATTTTCATTAAAACAATGAAAATAAATATACATTCTTAAATTCTAATGATACCATATACGGTATCATACGATACCATAATCATACCATAAATGGTACCATATACAGCTTAAATATGTAACTTATTTTAAACATATAATCCATTAATAGCGCTATCTATCAATCAACAGACGAACTGTGGCGACTGCGGCATCTCTCCCGACGCTGCATCTCTCCCGCACTTACCCTATATACTTAAATATAAAGTAAAAAATTGGTTTAAAAAATCATAGATTATTAAAAAATTTAAGGCTAATTTTAATATTCTCGCTGATGAGCTACAAAATCCTGACTATGAAATCCTGAAATGATTACTCACTTACCGAATTTGTTATTTCAATTTTTTCTAAGTGATCCTGTTGGTAATAAGGATGCGGAATAGCAATTTATAAGCACTTTTTTCCCAAAAAATATTTAAAAAAGATCCATTCCTTTGACACCATTGAGTTTACCTCCTCAAATTAACCCTCCGAATCAAAATATTCAATTTTTAATACTTCATGTCTATAATTAGACCACTAGACTCTATGTTAAATTTCAAATCTTCACGTCGAATAATTTCAAAGAAAATTGTTTGTGACAGACAGACGGGAACACTATGTCCAAAGACACGTGTCCATTATTTTTCATAGCAAAAAAAATTCTAATTTTATTTATAGAATAATAAATATTACACAAATGGAAAAATAGATATGAGACGTATCCATAACAACTTTTGGGCGTATTCTAGTCTATAGAGGCGCGATTTTGAGGTGATTTTACGAGTGTAATAAAAAATAATACCCCTGTCGCAGCATCCTGCATAACATAGCGAATTTCCGTTTATAAAAGTTAGTTTTTCTTGGAAACTAGTTGACATAGCATAATAGTTTGAAGACCTTTTTTATGTGATTTTTTCTCCTCTTTCCAATAGTGTAAAAAATTTTTACAAAAATTTTTTAATAAGAGGAAATTTTGGCAAAAAGTTAATTTTTTTCACGAAAATTGCTAAAAAAGACATGTTCCAGGTATCGTCCAACGGTTTTGGACTTCCAATATTTTCATAAACGTAAGACATTTCGTTCGAGAATTATCGCGCGGGACACACACACACACACATATTATATATAATATATATATATATATATATATATATATATATATATATATATATATATATATATATATATATATATATATATATATATATATATATATATAGATAGATAGATAGATAAATTTTAGTGACTATTTTTTTCGGTTTCTAGGTAGGGACCTCAAAACAAATTTCTGCCATAGTCCCGGGCTCAAGTCGCGTCATGACAGTGGCTGTAATAGCTGAATTCCATTCGCTAAAACTGTCAACAGTTATGTACTTATTTGAAAAATATGTATATTAGAGGTACAAATACATTCACACACATAGATATACGTATATATACATTTTGTACTATATAAGGCGTTAAATTGGTTCCATATCAATATACCTACCTATCATCAATGACACAAATAATGCATTTAAACAAAATATCTAGTAGTGTTTCTTAGCCTATGGGGTAGACGTACCTAAACTGGATCTATATTTTTTCTTTAAATAATAATAAATTTATAAACTTTATATTAAGTTACTTAGGATAATACAATTACGTATATGTTTTTTAAACCGAAGTTCCCAATTTTTATGGACTAGTTTCCAAAGGATATTAGTCCATAAAAATTGAGAACTTCGGTTTAAAAGAACTTATAAATAAGAAATTTATTTTCTATGAATGTGTACATGTTTGAAAACAGATGATTTTATTAAAAGAATCCTCAATTTGATACATTATAAGCACTAACTGATTTATTTCGGCTTTTTCAGATTATTTTGAATAATTTTGTAGATTTATATTATTAACATTAAATACGTCTAGGAAGTATTTTTCGTCTCCAGATCAATATTTTACTTGAGGATTGTTCACTTTTTACGGCAAAAATTAAACCAATTCTTTCAAAGAAATTAAATTATTTTTTATTGATTGCCATCAATTAGTAGTACTCATGTTAGTATTCATATTATGCAACTAATAAACGTTAACTTTTTTTAGCGTAGGTCAATCTTAAGGTCAAGAATATCCAAAACTAGCAACATGACACATGTAACCGATTTAGGGAAAAAGTAAACAGGTTTATTAATCAGTCTTATAATTTAATTACTTATTTCAAGATTTCACTTGAATTGAACTACCTGGAAACGATTCTACAATAAAATTGATAAGTAATCCGTAGATCCTCTATTAATTGAAATATATAGTTGTTTATATAATTGATTTTGTATTTTAAAAGTACCAAAAGGCTTTACTGACCAACTTTTGGTACATTCATCCTATAAAGATTTTGTTTCACGAATACATTCAGATCTTGTGACCAATATTGTATATCCACATACGTATATCTCACTATTGCAGTTATATATATATACATACATACACATTATATGATTATACACATACAACATAGTTGTAAACACACTAAAATTATAGAAAATAAATTGACATTTTTTTTCTTATTTTCTCAAAAACTAGCAAACGTAGAAAAAAAGTTTAAAAACCTTTTTTATGTGATTTTTTTCCGTCTTCGCAATGATGTAAAAAAATGTGGCAAAAACTTTTAAATTATAGCAAATTTTGGCCAAAAACTCATTTTCACGAAAAATGCTCAAAAAACCATGTTCCTGAGCTCCGACGTTTTTGGCTGAAGAACTCATCCAAGATTTTTGGACTTCCAACGTTGTCACCAAATTTCGTAAAACTAGCAGTTTTTCCTGAAGAGCTATCGTGCTGATACATAAATACATAAATACATATATACATATATATATATATATATATATATATATATATATATATATATATATATATATAAATTTTAGTGAATGTTATTTTTGGGCTCTAGGGACCTCAAAACAAATTTCTGCCATATTTTCGGGCTGAACTTCGACTATGGCTTACACCATAATAGCTGAATTTCCAGAATTCTTTCTGGAAATTCGCTAAAAAAGTAAATATTTTTAGTATCCATTTTTTTATCTAGTTTTTTATTGATATTTGAAAAGTATAAAAATGTATAAAAATTTTAAAAAAATTCAAAATTTAATATCGGTACAGGCCCGCAAAGTGGGCACTCAAAAAAAGGTGTTTCCTGGTTGACGTGATTCCAACCCTTCTGGTGATCTGAAACTCAAAATTTTAGTTAATTCTTAGTAAATAAGGATGTAGAATTAGTTGGACGTAGCCGATTTGAAAAAATAAATTTTTTCACAAAATGACATCCATTTAAAAAAAGATCATTTTTTCGCCTCCTTTTTTCAACTTTGGAAATTTTTTAAAAATAGTAAAAATAAAAAATTTCAAAAACCCCTACGTCGGACCAATTTTGATAGTATTAAGAAGATCTGTACCAAATTTCAAGTAAATCGATGCATTAGAACTTGAGATATCATGTCAACCGTATCGAAAAAAATAGTTCCGAGTAATTTATATTAAAAATTTGAATTTAACACTGAATAGATACACAGTACACAGGGAGAAAATAACCACAACTTCGAAAATAATTCGAATTTCCGTAAATCCTTTTAGAGGCTTAGTCTTAAAGGTCTAAACATTGAAAATATGAAAAACAAAAAAAAGATCTTGTCGAATTTCTAGATTAGAATACCCCCTTAAACTAATCATAACTAAGACATGAGTGAGTGCCAAAGTTGACAATGGGAGCGGCCACTTGTTTGCCCCTTTTTTTTCGTCGTAAATTTACATTACAAATTACATTTCACAAATCAAATCATCCAACTAGAAACGAATCAACAAAAAAAATAAAACACAGTTTTTCTCAATTATGTATAAAATTCCTCGAATTTAAATGCTCGCCTGTAAAACATGTGTAAATTCAACAGTGGCCAATTAATTTAAAAAAAAATTTTATTTTGAAAAATTCGTCGGAATTAATTTTTCGCTAGAGTTTCCATCCGTTTAAATCGAATTCCCAAGCTTTCACGAACACAAATAAATCTATGACTCCTTAGAGATAATAACAAAAAAATAGTATAGTCAACAAAACGAACGAATGGATTTCAAAATGTTCCATTAAAAAAAAACAAAAAACTAAAACGATTACAAACGAAGCATGAGCCAAATAGACAAACAATAGAATGCGAAGAACAATACATAAAATACCATGCGGGTCGAGAATGTCCAAAGCACTCTCTTAACGTGATAAATAATCGCCATTAAATTGATTGTATTTGTACTGCATCGTAATTCAATCCAAAGAAAAGGCGAAAATAAACTCTAATAAAAATAGGGCACAGTAGACTATTACGATCAACAATAAAAAATTTACCGGCGAACATATTTCTCGGTTGCAACATAAGGGAGGAGGGCCCTCCAGACAACAGGATTTTTAATAATTTTTTTTAAGAAACTGGTTACATCTTTTGTATCAAATGAAGTTACATAGTATAGTACACGTTAGGGTGTATTCACTTATAAATTTTTATGCAAAAAAGGCGCTACAGCTGTTCTAAGTTGACTCTTTTAATTTGCGCCGTGGAATGCCCAGCCTCTCCTAATCAATTGAATTTAATCGGACAAAAAAATTTTATTAAAATAAGTCATTGCGCTTTGCATATACCTATTTCGGATGAGAAAATTTTTTTTTCACAATTTAAAATCAAAAAGACAAAAATTTCACTTTTTTTTTATAAACAAATTGTTATAAACAATATTTATAGTAATAATTTAGGCAAAATTTTAGGTATATGCAAAGGCCAATACCTTAACGAATATCTGTACAAAATTTCAAGTTAATACCTTAATAACTTTTTAAGTTATGTTCCACGGCGCGGAAAAAAACCTCTTTTGAGAAAAACGCTATTAAAAGGTTTTCGTTCTTAAAACGTAGAGTTAAAAGCAGTTCACGTTATCTAAGATAATCTTTCTGTTGGGATTAAAACATTAGAAATATATTCCTTAAGATTCAAATGAACTTTTCAAGCAAAACAAAAAATGAAAAATTTTAAAGTTCTGGAGGCCCCTCCCGCTTAACAACACATCAAAATAATTTACATAACACCAAAAACTGATTTTCAAAAAAAATATCAAATTAAAAAAAAAATTCACTTTTTGGAATTTACTGTTTTTACACGACTAGCACAATATGGCGCGACCTTTTTGTTTGCAAAAAAGAAAATGACTTGGTGGATTAACTTGGTGGGGACGAAAGGTTAACTATAAAAATTCTACGTAAAATTTGAACAACTGTGTTTAAACATTTCTCTGATGCTTAAGAAAGTATCGATATTTATCAAAATTACATTGTAGACCATAAATGGTCGCAAAACGACATTTCATATTACACGACGTAAAATTATTCCAACTAACGGCGGAAATGATTCCAGGCTATAAAACTTTTATTTAAAATTGAAGAACTGCTTTTAGACGTTTCTAAGATACCTACAAAAGGATCGATATTTATCTGAATTACGTTGCAGACCAAGTGTTCGGAAAACGACATGTCATATTATACGACTTAATATTATTCCAGCTAGCGATGGAAATGATTCCAGGCTACAAGAGTTCTTCTTAAAATTAAAGAATTGCTTTTAAATATTTCTCTAATTCATAAGAAAGTATCGATTTCTATCTGAATTATATGATAGACCAAATGGTCGGAAAACGACATTTCATATTACACGGCTTAATGTTAGTCCGGTTAATGGCAGAAATGACTCCAAGCTACATTTTCAAAACAGTTTTTTTGTTCAAAGATTAAAATTTTCAGAGTGCTAATAAACATTCTGAAATCTCGGGAAAGAGTTATATAGAAACTAAAGACAAAACATTGATCCATTAAGAAAATTAAAATTCTACCCATTCCCCAAATGACTAAAATTCAATAATGAAACCCCATTAAAAGAGTTTTCATGTTACAAAACACCTTATACATACACGTTCTATACAGTCATGTAAAAGTAATAATTAATTTGAGTAAAAACAAGAAACATATAACGTAAAAGCCCCCATTATGGAACGGTCTCTAATACTGGAACAGTTTTGACATTTACATATTAATGAAGTTATTTCTGAAAGAAACGTCTGATAACAAAAATTATTATTAATAGAATGATTGTTTTTCAATTTAAATTCACCTCACATTTAATGTTTCCTTACTTAATTAAAGAAATAAATATGTAAATGTCAAAATTATTCCAGTGTTAAATATCGTCCCATAATGGGGGCTTTTACGTTACAATATTAAATAAATTTAAAAAAAAAATTAATTTAACTCAAAGCACCAAGAAGAACGTTTCTTACAGAGAATATATTAACATTGTTTATTCAAATTTAATATTATTATTATAGAAAAAAGCATTTACATTATTTTATTATGTAATAAATTAAGTATAACACAATTTTCACAATCTATACAGTCAGAATACTTGAGTTGTATAAAAGTTAACAAATAACGTTTTGCACAGTGGCGATTTTAGTGGGTAGGCCGGGTAGGTCCGGGCCTACACAAAAATTTTGAAAAAATGAAAGAAAGCACGAAAATGTCTAGGACACCAAAGTGGATTAATCCGCTCTGTCGACACTTTATGTTTAAACTTTTAAAGACACTTTATGTCAAATGTTTAAAAACAATTCATTAACCCTGAGTAGATTTCTTTTAGCCTGGAATCATTTCCACCGTTAGTTAGAATACCATTAGGTCGTGTACAGAGTTGTGCGTGTAATTTACTTCGGGTAAATTACACAGTTTTTTACACGTAAAAAACTTTGTAATTTACACATACTTGTTTTGATAAAGAAAACTGTAAAAAATGTAAAAAATGTAAAAAACAAAATTTTTTTAAATTTAATAGAAATGTAAGCGTTACTGATGGTATTCCATATTTGCTATTGAAATATTTGCTATATTTGCAAAGTAAAACTTAATAATTACCTAAGTAATTTGAAAATTAAAAATATAAATGGGAACAAACAGGAAAAAGAAAGGTTAGTTTTGCTGGAATAGTTTATTTAAGAATTCAATATTAAAAAGATTTTTATTATTTCAGTTAAATTTTATTAAAGGTATCAATCATCTTCCTCATCATTACCATCAGTGATTTTATTGTTATTATAATTTAAAGAGAGATAAATATGTACTATTTTTTTTGATCTGTTAAAACTCAGTTTGTTAATTTGGAAATTTAAAGCTTTGTAGTCAGTTGTGGATGGCCATCCACCAGCAGAAAATCATTTTTGTGTCGACATTTTGTTTACACGTTTTTTCATGTGAACTTATAAACAAGTAATAACCGTCAAAATAAATTGTTTGTCAGTGAAATGACAAATGATTTAAGTATTTTACATTTTTTACAATTTTTTACGGTTTTTTACATTTTTTTTACATATTTTACAATTTTTTACATAAAAATGTAAAAAACTGGTTTTTTACATCACATGGCACAACTATGGTCGTGTAATATGAAATGTCGTTTTCCGACCACTTGGCCGACCAGGTAATACGAATAAATATGGACACTTTTTTAAGTATTAGAGAAACGTTTAAAAGCAGTTCTTTAATTTTAAATTTGATTATTTTAAGCTGGAATTATTTCCACCGTTATCTGTAATATTATTATTAGCTCTAGGATCATCTGGGCAAATTACAGCTAGCGCCCGATATTTTGAAGAGTCTGATCAAACTGTATTTTGAATATTTGAATCAATATTTTTCTATATCTATTTTGAAAATTTGTTTTAGTCTCTCACATTATTTAGTTTTGTTTCATTTATTGTTTTACAAATTGTGCGTGCTATATACATATCCTGTAAGGCGGGAGGGGTCCTGGTAACAAAAAATTATCTAGGGTCCCAAAAAAATTCGGGTCTACCCAAATTAAAAATCCTAGAATCACTCCTGGTTTTATAAAATTAACAATCTAGAAAACGATTTATTAATTTTCTTCTACATACTTCTAGATATTTTAATAAATATTTCATTATAAATATATTATATAAAAAGAATTTCAAATAAAATATTTAACACGTTCATGATCGTTGACGTTGTTGCAAGACTTTTCTTTTCAAGATGACGTCACCGTAGGTGAAAAAGACTTAAAGTATAAACTTTTCCACCTGCCTTGACGAAAACTAGAGACAAAACTTTAAAAATACAATTTTTCGAAATTTCAATTTGGAGCGCCTTTATTCCCGACAATTTCCCTTCAAAAGTGTGCCCACCTATCCCTAAAACTATAAAATAAATTTTGATTTTTTATAACTTTTGAACGAAATAATATCTTTTTTATTGGAATTTTTTGGCAACTATTTACAAATTCTTATCAGTCATTGATCCCAATTTCAATTCCTTAATATAGGTTTTAAATAGAAACGGGACATGGAAGCTCTGCAACTGTTTTATTTACCTTTTTTGTATGTTTTGTTGGTGATAGTACAAATAAAAATGGCAAATGTTAAGTCGATGTTAACTGAGACTGTGAATAACATAACTAAATAGAATATTATTATAACCAAAGTCATTGCCGTATGATAAATACATTTTCCAACAAAAGTTCACCGCTCTGGTAATTATTAATATTACAAATTTATCAAAACACCAAAAGTTTATAAGCACGCACACATACAGATAAATTTAACATAATAAAAGCTCAGCTTACTGTAACTTCTTCCTTCTTACATGTCCTGTTCCTTGCATAGACATAAATATTAATAATAATAACAATTATATTAAGTTTTAAGTTAAGAAACTTTCCTTACGTGGGTGTACGTTCTTAAACAATAACTAACCAACCACCTTTGAAATTTCCATTGCTATTGTATATACAGTCAGTAATCAAAAGTGGTGAATCATTTTAGAAAGTGTATTCCAACCAAGGTTATTATATGTTTATGAGGTTCGCCAATCAAATGAAAACGATACTTGACTGTGGACTGCAGTATAGCCAAGTCCGGAATATTTTTCTTTTTATTACGTCTTAGTAATGTTGGAAGTGAACAAAAATATTTAAATTAATGAAAATATAAAATACCCGAGTCAAGTTTTCAGAAAAGAGAATAAAAAATAATTAATAGGATTTTTTCAATTAAATATAGATAAAATAAGTATTTGAAATATATTTATTACAGAAAAGTCAGAAAAATAAATGTAAATATATTCGATAATGTTACACATGTGTGTATTCATTCTCTGTATGTCATAGAATTCGGGAATTATGAAACATTAATGAAAAACTCTGTCTTACTTTGTTAATTACGGATTAATTTGGGTATTTTTAATGTTTTTAATTCAACAACGTTATTCTGCACCCTTTTTTGGAAAT
This sequence comes from Brachynemurus nebulosus, assembly GCA_035578155.1. Classification (NCBI taxonomy): domain Eukaryota; kingdom Metazoa; phylum Arthropoda; class Insecta; order Neuroptera; family Myrmeleontidae; genus Brachynemurus; species Brachynemurus nebulosus. The sequence continues at coordinate 608,941 of JAPWDM010000009.1, read as the reverse complement.
CGAAAATAGCTAACGTCTTTATTTAATGTCTTATACTGTGAATTTCTACAATTTGGCACAGAACACCGTATACCAGGTATGACTATAAAAATACGTAAGAAAAATTTTAGATGCCGGCCCTGAAATAACGATTTTCAAGGCAGCAATTAATGAAATTAGTGAATATAACTAAATAACTTACGTTTGACACAAAATGACAAACAAAATGTGAAAAATTAATAAAAATAATTATATTAAACTGAATATTGTATTATAATAACTAATAATTATTCAGAAATAATACTTTAAAATTTAAAAATGACAGTTCATATACAAATATTATTGACTATCAAGTGATGATCAGTTGACGCTATAAAACAGCTGATTGCGGTCTAAAAGCCAATACATGTGTAGTATACGGATTGCATCTACCTCATAACATATATATAAACCTTGTGCTCCAACTAACTGTGGGTAAAAGTATCACGCAGGTAATATCTGAATTACAATTTTCGTATAACTAAGTGTATTTGCATACCTATGAAAAAGAACATGTTTTATGTTGAGTCGATAACAAAATTTAATTATATGTAAACAAAATGTGAGTGCAATGTTGAATAATAATATAAAAGTCCCTAGGTTAAAAGGGAAACGTGAATTTTATTTTAAATATCTAAACGCTCCTAAATTGTAATAAGAATTTTCATATTGATGCGTTTTCATAGTAGACAGTTGAACCTTTTTTTTATACGGTGATAGGGACCGCATAAAAAAATCGCACAAAAAAAAAATATATTCAAAAATGTCATAAGTAGCTATAAAAAGTTTAGTTTGGTCCAGATTGTAAAAAAAAAATAGATCGGGACCGCATAAAACAAATTTCATCGAAAATATATAACTCATAACGCTCAAAACCTCATGATTTCCTTAGAAGTTGCTTTTCTAAACAAGATAAAGCATTAATTTACCTACACGTGGAAACATCTTATTTCATTTTTATAATATTATGAAAATTTTGAAAAATACATCTGTTAAAAAAGTAAACGATGCAATAATTTATATTCTTATGCAGTGTACTGTTTAAATGCTTAAAAATTATTAAAAAGAATTTTTATCAAAGAAAGTTATTATAGTTAATTTTTAAGTTTCTTACTTTCTCTTGATTTTGATTCACGTTATGCATTTTAATGACCATTTTTTTAAAAATCGCATAAAAAAATCGCACAAAAAAGAACGAATGTGTAATATATCTTAGAACCAAATTATATACTATACTTTATCTACGACTAACATGAAATTCATAATATAAATCTGGTACGAATACAATACATTAAACTTGTAATTTATTTGTTTGACTGTATTTGGCGATAAACCTCAATATTAAGACCAGCAAAAAACCAAACAGAATTTTTTAACCAATCGTCAACATGTCGACCAGTTTCGGTGTCTCAAAACACCATTATCAAGACAAGAATGTAAAAATCAATAAAAATAAAAATAAAAAATGAAAAAATTTAAAAATTTTTTTCATAAACAAAAGAAACTAAAAACCTTTTAGTTTGGATCAAAACCAATCAGATCAAACAATGTCAAATATAGCAACTCGTTTGTTGCAAAAAAGGAAATACGTACATCACTAAAAATGATATACGAAAACAGAAATGTGAAACAACAAAAAAACATCTGAAGACCAAGCTTGCAATAGAGAACAGAAATAGTAAAAGAAGAAACGAAAAATCATTTTTAGAAAAAAACATCTGTAAAAGCCACAAACCGCCTTATGAATCACCTATTCAAATTAGTTCCATTGACTTTCCATTCATAAGGCGGTTTGTGACCTTTACAGATGTTTTTTTTCTAAAAATGATTTCTCATTTCTTCGATTTTTCAAAATGGCCACGAAAACCTATAATCCGCGTCCAATTTGATGATTCTGTTACTTTGTTTACGGTTATTAAGGCACTAAAATATTGTAGTAAACTTCGTGACGTCATTAAGTTAAAAAATTTCTTCTTCCTAAAATCAGGCCTAATGTTTTTTTACTATCAAAATTACAAAATTCCTTTTAGGGAAGTGACTAATTCGATAGAAATCTTTTCTCTAGCGCCCCCCTCCCCATGACTAATTTTAATAAAAATAGAAAGAATGACTTCGAAAACTTATAGTTTGCTTCCAATTTCGAGTTTTGAAAAATTTTGATATCGGTAAAATTAGGGAAAAAAATTTTTCTCAAAGCAGACTTTATGGAAGTCTAAATTTAAATTTAACGACCAAATTCGGAGGAAACCTTTTCATTCAAAACTATTACCTTAATTAACATTTACAACTAATTTAAATTATACAACAATCTCCATAAGGTATACTAACGAAAACCATTTTCGTGTGGCTTATTGTATTACCAAAAATTAATTTTAGGTTCTGATACCTTTCATCGCAGACATAATAGGTATTTATTACGTATTGTTAAATTTACTAATATTAGGTTTAACATATTATGTAAAACAGACTGATCGATAAATTTCTGGGAAGTATATTCACAAACCATTTCAGTTAAAATATTATGTAAATTGTTTATTACTCTCTAATTTGTACGTTTTATTTATTTAATATACCTACAAATCGTTTAACCGTAATAGCGCATGTGTGTAATAGCATTTGTGGCTTATTCGTATGGCTGCGTCATAGGTATACATATACATATGTATGTATATTTATATCTCATTGTGTGCCGAAATACATAATTTCGTTTTAGCGAATTTCTAGAATGGAATTTAGCTATTACAGCCACTGTCATGACGCGACCTGAGCCCGGGACTATGGCAGAAATTTGTTTTGAGGTCTCTAGAAACTGAAAATAATATTCACTAAAATTTATAAATATATATATATATATATATATATATATATATATATATATATATATATATATATATATATATACATATATATATATGTATATATATATATATATATATATATATATATATATATATATATATGTGTGTGTGTGTGTGCCCGCGCGATAACTCTCGAACGAAGTATCCAATTTTTACGAAACTTGGTGAGAACATTGGAAGTCCCAAATCCTTGGATGAGTTCGTCAGTCAGACACGTCGGATGCTAGGAACATGGTTTTTGTTCTTGAAAAAAATTAGTTTTTTGCCAATATTTCCACTTATTCAAAAATTTTTGCGAAATTTTTTTACACCATTTAAAAGAGAAGAAAAAATTACAAAAAAAGCACTTTAAACTTTTTTTCTGTGTCAACTAATTTCCGAGAAAAACTAATTTTTATAAACGGAAATTCGCTATGTTATGCAGGATGCTGCGACAGGGGTATTTTATTATTACATGCCGAAATTTTACATATTACGATTTTTTCAAAACAACAATTTTAAAATTGGGACGATTTCTCACGTAAAAACTAGGTACTCGACCAATTAATATTTTTGAAATTTATACCAAATATAGGTCTTTTATACTGTTACTTCCTACGTGAGCGAAACTTTTATGTCAATGTCTGGACAAAAGGATTTTGATGCAAAAACGGACAAGTTTCATAAAAGTAAAAAATTCGTCAATAATTTTTTTTAAATTTTTAACTTCCCATTGGAAGTTATTGTAATGGGTCTGATTTTACGAATCGCTAATTTGGACATATATCGCCACGTTTCAAGGTCACTAGAATCCGAATCTATTGTTTTTAGCGTGATGTCTGTGTGTGTGTGTTCGTTAATTCGTTCGTGAATTTTCTTTCGTCTCGCATATCTCGAGAACAAATGATGATATCAACTCCGGACTAATTTCATTAGATGCGTAATTAAAAAATGAAGACCGGATAAAGTTTTCAGTTAGTTCGGATTAGCGGTTTGTTTTTTGTGAGAAAAAAAACGAAATTACAGAAGCCACTATGAAACTATACACTACCAAAGTGTTACAACCAATATTACTTTCACCACTCTGATGTGACAAACACAATCAAACGCTGCATGTAATTACACGCAGAATGTTTGTTTTGTTATTGTCGTAGTACAGGTACATAGCAGTAAACTAGTTACTAGCGTCTACATATTTTTTTTATCTCACTATGAAACTGTTATAATATTTTAGTCTCGTGCTGTAACACTTTCATAGTACCGACTGTAAAAAACTTTTTGTGAAATATTTATTGTTTCGCATATCTCGAGAATAAATGATGATATAATTTGTTTAATGAGGGGTGGATTCCCCCCACGAGACACAGGGCGCGAAGCCTCCCAGTGGGGCGCAAGGGGCAAAGCTCCTGTCGGGGGCTCGGGAGGAGGGGCCCCCTAAGAAAAGAATTATTTATGTACGGTAGTCTTTAATCTTTAAGGACACCCAATGGGATGTTGACAGTGTGGGTAGACCTGTCCCCCCAAATTTTAAATTTTTGAGATAACTACTACCGCTGTTGAAGTATTCGCCATTGGGGAACTTACGGAGTGACATGCTCTATATTGAAACAAAAAAAATATGAGATAAGACTAAGGTTATAGTAAAAAAAATACCACACCTCAAAAATATAGATAAATTTTTTCCCTCTTAAAAACAACTGTCAAAAAGTATTTCCCCCCTTAACAGAAACAAAACACGTATCACTTTAACCAAAATAGCGTTTGAATTTGTTGGTTTTGTTTTAATTTTCAAAAACTAAATCACAAACTCAACTAATTTTTCAAACTTTCTATAGTAGAAAAAACACTTTTGGAATATTTAACTAAATTTTCTCCGTAAATATACATTTCTCTACACAAAATTTCGGTACACAATAATGGAACCGTTTTATCAGCATCTTCACAATAAATTTATTAAATCAGTTTTCCTTTGAATAATATTCATATAAAGCGAATTAAATTGCTAATTTGAATTCCAATATGAGATTTGGTTAGGTTAGTTTGACAACGAAATGTCTACATACCTAATAACACATAATAGTTGGAAATTTTCGTTCAAACTATAGACGGTATTCTACGTTCCTGGTACAACAAAATTGATTCGATTGACTCAAAGAACGTCCCATATTTTATTCCATAGAAATTTATTTTAATAAATTTTGTGATTGAAAATAGTAAATGATGGTAAATGACAATATAAATAGGTTACAGTTTATTAGTTTTAATATTATATTAAAATAATGAATATTCACGAATGAAAGTCTAGACGGGAAACAGTAGGGGAAAGTGACGTCAATTGTAACATTTTTGAATGAAAAAAAAAACACACTGTAGGAGGAGGGGCGACTCGTGGGGGGTACAAATCGTGTAACTTACTAGGCCACGTGCCGCTGACTAATTTTGTAAAATCGAAAACTTAAATGTGAACTTTGAAAGACATTATTGTTTATGATTTATTTGAACTGCACTTAGATTTTGTTACTATTCCGAAAACTATACTAAATTTATGAATTAATCAATTAGAACTGTATCTACAGAAAGATCTTATGAAGAATGAATATAATAAAATATTACTTGGGACCTACCGCTAGCCGAGATCCCTTTACCTTTTCAGTAATTTTATCCTACAAATATCTTTACCAGAAATAGGAAGGTTACAGCGATTTTGTACTAAAAGTAGTAAGGTTACAGCAGTTCTGCACCAAAAGTAGTAAGCTTACATCAATTCTGCACCAAAAGTAGTAAGGTTACAATGATTCTGCACTGAAAGTAGTAAGGTTACAGCGATTCTGCACCAAAAGTAGTAAGGTTCCAGCGATTCTGCACCAAAAGTAATAAGGTTGCAGCGATTTTGCACCAAAAGTAGTAAGGTTACAGCGATTCTCCACCAAAAGGTTACAGCGATTCTGCACCGAAAATAGTAAGGTTACCGGGATTCTTCACCAAAAGTGGTAACGTTACAGCGATTTTGTACCAAAACTAGTAAGGTTACAGCGATTCTGCACCAAAAGTAGAAAAGTTACAGCGATTCTGCACCGAAAGTAGAAAGGTTACAGGAATTCTACACGGAAAGTAGCAAGATTACAGCGATTCTGTACCAAAAGTAACCAAGAGTAGTAAGGTTACAGCGATTCTGTACCAAAAGTAGTAAGGTTACAGCGATTCTGCACCAAAAGTAACCAAAAGTAGTACGGTTAAAGCGAGTCTGCGCCAAAGGTAGTAAGGTTACAGCGATATTGCACCCAAAGTAGTAAGGTTACAGGAATTCTACACCAAAAGTAGTAAGGTTACAGCGATTCTGCACCAAAAGTAGTAAGGTTACAGCCATTCTGCACCAAAGGTAGTAAGGTTACAGCGATTCTACACCAAAAGTAGTAAGGTTACAGCGATTCTGCACCAAAAGTAACCAAAAGTAGTACGGTTAAAGCGAGTCTGCGCCAAAAGTAGTACGGTTACAGCGATATTGCACCCAAAGTAGTAAGGTTACAGGAATTCTACACCAAAAGTAGTAAGGTTACAGCGATTCTTCACCAAAAGTAGTAACGTTACAGCGATTTTGTACCAAAAGTAGTAAGGTTACAGCGATTCTGCACTAAAAGTAGTAAGGTCACAGCGATTCTGCACCGAAAGTAGTAAGGTTACAGGGATTCCACACCAAAAATAGTAAAGTTACAACGATTCTGCACCAAAAATAATAAGCTTACGGCGATTCTACTCCAAAAGTAGTAAGAGTTCAGTGATCCTAAAAGTTTAACAAAAACGAAATAAGGTTAGTGTAACGATATGGTAACAAATACGTTAAAAGGTATTCATTTCAGAAAATATTCATTAAAGTAACACACAAGTCTTATTTATTTTATTTTTTTTAGAACTACGCTACTTACCTAAGGATATTTATTGTTTTTTTTTTTTTAAATGGCCCTTTGTCCTAAAAGGGTTACCGACCCTTGTTGCAGATGATGGCAAACAATATTATATTATGTTTTCTAATTTGTTTTTAATAAAACATTATACATACAAAACAAATAATCGTTGTTATCTTATACCTTCGTTAAATTTTACCAATCGAATCGTATATAGAATTGTTTCAATATTTTCCCTTCTTGGAATTTCATTAACAACCATGAATCTGGAGGGTCTACTGTACCATTATCTTTTTCATTATGTATTGTATTCCCATCCGTTTGTATTGATTAGTTACATTGAAAGGGTGGTACCTGTAGACAATGGAAAAGAATCCTTTTCCAACATTCTACTGTCAATAACCTACTCTCACCATATATAATCTTACGCATATTTTGCCGATATGAATAACCTTCTTACCCTTACATTATATACAAGTGTAAACAAAAGGCTCCATAGTTTAAAAGCTTTTAATATCCTTCAAAAAAATTGTCTGACAAATTAAAACATGGGAATTAAAAAAAAAGTTTAATACTCTCTAGAAATTTCGTTGGCTGTCATGAAGATACAAGAAATTTCACTTAAAATGAATTAAATAGTATTTATAAGTACATCGAGGGACTAAAGTGTGCCTTTGAATCCCAAGTGTAAAATTTGTTGCTACAGAGGACCTGTAAAGGCCCGAGAGTAACAATTCACGCAATGGATGGTCAAAAGAAACACTAAAGTCTCGTGGTGTTTTTGCATAAATTTATTTAAATATTATTTAAATTGTGTAAAATAATATTACATCAGATATACTGTGGACAAATTAAACATACTGGACAAGCCATTTAACGGTTTGCCTTTATCTACAAGTTTGCATTTGTTTACGACCAACAACGCCATTTAATTTAAACTTCATTTGCTGATTACATTTATATAGAAAAATATGGATGGAGACTATTTCTTAAGAGAGAGACAAGATATAATATAATATGATATGTTAGAATGAATATGTAGATTCTTTTGAATGTACCACAAAAAATAAAAAATAAAAGAGTAAATATACACTAGAACACGTACAAATAAGCACTAAACATCCATTCCTACAAAAAATTAAATTTAAGAAAAAATTGGTAAACGTAATACACCGTAAATATAATATTTGGGTAAGTAAATATTGTATTGATCAATAAATGCAACCATTTCTAGCGAAAATTTGTTAATTTTTTTAAATTTTTCATTTAAAAAAACAGGTTTATAATAAGCGGAAAAATACCAATGTTGACATTACACAAAGTAAAGGAAATACCGAAAATGGAATCATTCTACGTAAATAAGGAATTCGTTTTTTAGTTAAAATATGTGATAATAACGACAAAAATTTTAAAAATATTGTGAAAAATAAAATTATGTAAAAATTAAAATATAGGTTAGATTGACCCTTCATTTCAGTAGCGTCTTATATGTAAAATTAATGAGCATAAAAAAATTTAACTTCAAGATTATCTATTTCGTTTGTATTTATTTATTTATTAATAAAATGATAATTTAATAAATGTATAGTTTTATTTATGTTTGTGTCTACTTTTATCAAAAAGATATGTCTTATTGGTGATGGAAAATTATAAACCAAAACGTAATCTTTTTACAAAAATTATTATAAATTGTAAATAATCGATTAATTTGAGCAATTTTTGATTTCAGTTTATAGTAATTTATAATATTCTTTAAACACCGTTAAAAAATACAACAATTTAGTAGACAATTAAGAATTCGAAAAATTAACTGATAAAATAGTCGAACAGCATTCTTAAGGAGTTGATTATTGAATTAAATAGAACAGATATTAAAAATAATTAATTAATTGCTTATGTTTTTATATAGAAATCACAATTATAAGAAAAATATACTAAATATATTGTTTTAAAAGCAATGGCAATGCTTTAATTAAATTAAAACCGTTACTGTTTATTTACAAAATGACGTCATTCATAATACGCACGTTTAATATTCATAATATGTTGATCAGTATTTTGGGAAATGCTCCTTCCTTTACAATATTATATACCTCTCCTTCTTCCATGGCTGATTAGCAGATTGTTGATAAAAGCGGGAGAAAAAGTATGTTTCGTCTCATGGGAATTTCTTTTTTTTGTTGA